>JAIWYR010000056.1:0-199488 GCA_022818075.1 Armillaria altimontana | reverse complement strand
AGATTACGTCCCTACCCTCCCCATCCCACCTGTCTGTCTAATAATAGATCACGTCCTTCCGCGCACACACGCGTTCGCTTTCAGCATGTCCTCACGTCCGTCTCACCGTCTATTCAATAAAAATTTCCATATATTTTGTGACCTGAACGACGAATTAGTCAGAGTATACAGAGACAATAAAAATCTCTCACCTAGTACACGAGCCCGGTACTATTCCTAGTCTAGTAGCCACTGTCAGCACCAAGCCAAGTAACAAGAGAATGCACCACACACCTTATCATACCAACACGTTCAACAGAAACCTAGACATCCACGAATCAGTAATCAAATCACAGCAGAACATAGAGTACACACCATGCCCGTGTCGTCGTCTTTCAAGACCTCTCCGTCATCCTGCAAATCCTCTCCGTCGCTGTCAGTTACCGAGCTTGACAATGAGTGTTGCATGTTGTGTCTCAGCCAGTTGCGTGCTGATCACTATTTGCCAGTCTGAAAACAGGTCAATGAAGGGGTCACAGTGGTAGAGAGACGACATACCGTTACCCTCATCCTCCGTGTCTCCTCTCCGCCGCCTCCCCGACACCATACCGCACATCTCTCGTCGTCGTCGTCGATGGCCACGAACACGTCCTGCCAGCTGGACAGCAATCTATTGTCTTGGCGTAAGATCCGGTCTCTGCACGTCAGGATGGCGGGAGAAAATCTGTCGTTGATTTGCAAACGTATTGTCGGGATGGTTGGCACGAGAGTGGATAAAGGAGCTCCTGGGAAGTGAATGGCAGTTGAGGACATAGAAACGAATCAAAAGATAGTAGACGCACCATTATCCGTGTATCCACCACCACTAGAACTCAGACAATCGACCTATAGGGAACTGAATTTCGTCAGTAAGGACTTGCAACGGCTGTAAGAGAAAAGCCTTACCTAGGTCATTTTTCACCAATCCATGCCCGTCCCACCAACCAAATCAAGGTCGAAGCTAACAGCCATATACTAGAACCAGAGAATAAGCAAACAAATCATATATAAAGATATCGAGCTCACCGCAGAGCGAGACGACGAGACGCCAATCAACATGGCGGTTGAGAGCAAAAAATCGCAATCAATCATCAACGAAAACCTGCCCAAACGAGCAGGTTTCACGTCACGGGACTACAACGCGTTCAAGGCGCGTCCCCCAAAAACTCACCATGCACAGCGACGAGCATGGCGATCTCGTCGCCTAGCATAGCTAGTAGATGATAGTCTAATATGACATTAACAAGGAGGGCGAGGGGTAGATGAGAGGAGGGGAAATCGGAAGGATGGGATGAGATGGGTCATTTCTGGGGAATTCCCGCCTCGTTTTATACCTCTCCGGCAGATACTTCACATGGAATAAATTACCTACACAATGTGTAAGCTGTCAAGCTGAAACACCCAGTTACGCGTGCCGAAAATTCGAAGATACTTGCCAAGAGACAAGTGAAATACATTGAATTTTGAGTCTAGATGTCAATCAAGGTAAGCCGAAGAGGATATTCGAGTTCAGAAAACATTTCACTTACTCTTGTGTGTCTGCACAAAAATATCTGGGTCTCCGCCCGAGTCCAACGAGTCCAAAGGCTTGTAAATCTACCAGGAGGAGGTTGTTTCCCTCCAAACAATCCGGAATTTCGAGAAGCGAGGCCTGTACACAAGTGTCGTACGTCTGATGGCTTCTGACAGGCATATCCATGCCACCAAGGTCCCCGCCTGTTTGAATTTTGGAAGATGTGGAGGACTTCAGAATTGGTATTCTGAGGATTGTGGTGGTATTCCTGCTGTTGCGTAGGTTTTCGTTGGACTTGCAGCCAAAATAAGGTCCTTGAGAAAAGTAATTAGTCATTCATAACATAATTAGAGCTTACCGTGGTCGCTAGAGCTGACAATGTAAAGAATGAGAGCTTGCGAGCAGCAAGTACGGTCATCGGCCCGGATATTGAACATTCATCTTACAGATGATTTTGGGCTTGTTGCTGTAAAAACTTTGTTGACTTTTCAGATGCCGTGAGACATCTAGATGTACTATCAAATAAGCAAGACGTCTCAACGACAGGTGGGTGAAATAACTTGCCTCGAAACATTCTGAGATCACCATCACATCCTCTCTTTAGAACAACGGATTCCCTCTTTCAATGGTCTCATTCAGTGGCATGCCCAGTCTTGGCTTCTTCTTTAGTCTTGAAGGAGACTATTCTATTTCACCAAATATTTGAATGGCTTTGGGATAACGAGAAGGCAAGGATGCTTACTATCCATTGACCCTGCTCATGCTTCTATCCTTTCTAGCGAGCGCGCATTTTGAGTGACAGATCCGGGCCTTTTGGACAAACGTCGCACACATTGATGGTTGCATTGAAGGCTCCTTGCGCCACCCAGGTCCCCACAGTTTGAATGTTGGAAGACGTCGAGGAATGTGGGGATGGAGAACCGTGGATTTCTGTATCATTCTTGCTACTGTGTCAATTCCCGTAGGGTTTGCGAGATAAATAATGACCTGCAACTGTTAATTTGACCATCATACTCAAACGAGAGCTTACCACGGCTGTCCAAGCAAAGGGAATGGGAGACAAGAGGGTTCAAGGCGATGTTACGGGTGAGCGGTCCGAGTATTGAAGTGTCGTTGTCTCGTTCTTTGGGAGGATTTGTTTCTAAATTGTATTCAGTATGACATATGACATTCCAATTATTACCAAAAGATAGCGCCCAAATAAATGACAAGGGAGTAAGAAAATCCAACCTGAACCGTTCGAGATCAATCTTCGTCTGTATTTGGACCTTGATGTAACCGCCGTGTCCTTAAAATTGGACTTGACCTGATGTTTCCCTTCTCATTCTTCGCAACCTTCTGTTTTCATTTACTCTGAGGTGAGTAAGGTATCATTATGGGTCACCGCGCAACTCTAACGAAGCCAAATGCTCATGAATTGACTGGGAGCAAACGGTATCCCTTTGATGAATACAAATTTGGGTAGCGAAATCTACAAGCGAACATCACACAACTCGATCGTGGCATAGAAGGCTCCGCCATGCCACCTTAGGGCCCTGTGTCTTGAGCTTTGGAAGATGTCGTCGAGGTGGATATGATTGCGGCCATGAAAACAAGGGTAGCGTTGGAGGGGAAACAAGCGAGCTGTCAATGACTATTAAATATCTGGACAAATGTTTCAAGCCATCATTATTTACTTACCTCATTGAACTGAGAACAAGCTCATCGGCTTGCGCTGAGACTTGCTCCCTGAATGGAATAGTTTGTTATTCAAGAATTTCTAGGGTTTTGAAGAGAAAGTTGGTTTGCCTTTGAGGCAAGAGAATAAGAGAGGCTTGAAACGGAAAGAAAGAGGATGAACCAAAGACAGGTGAGCGAAATAATCCAACGCGAAGCTATTGAGGATCAATATCGTGCCGTTTTGGGAACACACCGTGATGTCATCTTTGCATGTCTTGTCCATAAATTGAATTATTCACATTGATTTTGTCTGCAAGAGATGGTTCATGACAGAAAGTACATGGCTCTCAGACATAGGTCTAGGTTATTCTACCCTTGGATGTGTACTTAGCTCGTGTTTCCATGTGATTGAAGACATCTCACCAGCTCCTCCATATTTACGAAGCTGTCACCTTTTTAGGACAAATATTTGAGAGGCAAAGAAGGCGGGAATACATCGGTACGGACTTGGGGACGATGGCGAGGCTGTAGTTCGAGTCGCAGCCAGTGAGACCGAGCATCACGTGCACGTACGAGATATTCATAGATTTTAGAGTGTCCAGACGCCATCCTTGGACGGTCTCCCTTTCCACGGCATGCCCAAGACTGACTTCTCCTTTGATTCTGAAGGAGATTGCTCTGTTTCCCACATCCTCTGAATGGTTCTGTGACAGTGAGAAGACGAGGAGGATACACCACTTACCCATCAAGCTCATGCTTCTACCCTTTCTAGCGAGTGGAGTTTTTGAGTGACATATCTAGACCTTCTGGGCGAACATCGCACACATTGATGGTTGCATCGAAGGCTCATTACGCCACCCAGGTCCCCGTGATTTGAACTCTGGAAGATGTCGAGAAATGTGGGGATGGAGAACCGTGGATTTCTGTTCTGTATCATTCTTGCTACTGCGTCGATTCCTGTAGGGTTTGCGAGATAAATAATAACCTGCAACTGTTAATTTGAACGTCATACTCAAACGAGAGCTCACCGGAGCTGTCCAAGCAACGGGAATAGGAGACGAGAGGGTTCGAGGGTGAAGGTACGGGCGAGCGGTCCGAGTATTGAATCGTTGTCGCCTCGTTCTTTGGGGGGATTTATTTCTAAATTGTATTCAGTATGACATTCTAATTAACAAGTACAGGCATTACCAAAAGATCACACACGAATAAACAACAAGGGACTAGGAAAATCCAACCTGAACCGTTCGAGATCGATCTTGGTCTGTATTTGGACTTGATCTAACCGTCGTGTCCTTGAAATTGCTCTTGCTTTGATGTTCTTCATTCTAATTCTTCAAAGCCTTTCATTTTCATTTATTCTGTGGTTAGTATGATATCAGTTATGGGTCACCTTGCAACTCGAATGAGCCTAAAAGCTCATGAATCGAACGGGAGCGGATGATCTCCCTTTGATGAATGCGAATTCGGGTAGCGAAGTCTACAAGCGAATGCCGCACACTCGATCGTGGCATAGAAGGCTCCGCCACGCCACCTTAGAGCCCTGCGTCTTGAACTTTGGAAGACGTCGTTGAGGAGGTTTTGATCGCGGCCATGAATTGAGAGTTGGATTGAGGCAAAGCGAACGAGCTGTCATGGAATATTGAACACCCAAATAGACGTTTCAAGTTGTGATTGATTATCTACCTCGGGAAATTGAGAAGAAGCACATCAACGAGTGCTTTAAAGATATCTGGGAATCCGGAAATTGAATACTTGCTCTTTAATCGTCATTCCTGCGGTCTTTTGGAAGGAAAGTTGCATTGCTTTTGAAGCAAGAGAGTAAGAAGTCACATAAACAAAAGAAAGAAGACCAACCAATGACGAATAGAGAGAAATAATCGTACTCGAAGCTCTTGAGTTTGATATCATGCCGTTTTGGGAATGGCTCATCTTGACAACGCTCTCTCGAATTCCATCCTTCCGCGGTGTTTGGGAGACTCAATTCTTACATAGGAAACCCCATTCCAACCAATACTTGATTTTAAAGGCAGCCTGACAATGCCAGGACCATTGCCCGTCCAAAAGTTGTATGATTCATGCTAATTTCATCATTCAGAGTACCCAAACGACACAAAGTACGTAGCTCGGATATAGATCTGGGTTATTCTAACCTTGGATGCCATAGTTAGTTCACATTTCCCTTTAATTGAAGATATCTCACCTGTTTCGGCCTTACTTCCATCGGATTACTTATCTCCTCCATGTTTATGAAGCCGTCACCTTTTTTGGACGGATATCTGAGGAGGCGAAGAAGACAGGAATATGTCAGTATAGATTCAGTGGCGGTAGAAAGGCTTACTGAGTACTGCCATGACGATCCTTCGAGTCGCGGTCATCCAACTGAGAATCTGACAATTAATGTCCGAGGTCTGATATTCCTGGAATAACAAACGGTTATCTGAGAAATAGAGAATGAGTATAGTGTTATAGTGTGCTCTGAGGCCACAGCACAGTAGAGAAAATCTGAAGCTTGTCCTGTGAATGATACCACAAACCGAAGAAAGTAGAATGGTACGTACTCCACTCCACCATCAATACTGAAGACGTCTCTTGGCTGGACTGACAGGTGGCGCATATCCGGACGTGTTGAAACAGTGAAACACGTCGAATTTGCTGATCTAGCGCCACACGTTCCGAATGCAGAATCTGTGCAGAATATAATAAGAGAACTGCGAGAAGGTTGAGATCAATCCTCTTGCCTTCACTACATGTTCCCATCCCAGTACGGCTACCTCCCACAATACCCCAGTATCCACTCCCACAGCTATGCCGTTGAGTGCTTAGCAGGCGTCTGTCACTGTTTTGACGAGGACGTTCAGAGGATGATGGGCATTGATTGCCAAAACAGAATATTTGGCCGGCTACCGGCAACTCAAACAATGCGAGGACCTTCCTTCTTCTCCCACCGCCATGTTCTTTTCTCTATTTCTCTTCCTCTTTCTCTTTGACGTCGTTCAAGGCACTTGACGTTACCAGTCCCCGTGAGTGAGTTCTTTAATTATTTTGCTGATTCTAATCACGCCCTTCAGTGAATTTTCCGACTACCCGACGGCGTGAGATCAAGACCAAATATCTGAAAAAATCGGCCTCGCGGCGAGCGAACGCAGACTTACGAGGGCAAGAACTTTGAAGACCCCCCACGGCATCTAACGTGAGTTCATTCCTGCACGCGGATGCGTTCAATGGGAGATCTTACACCTCCACAGCACGGCTTCCATGGCATCCTCTCAACGTCAGCCTCACACTCTCATCAAGTACACGACTTCTCCTCGGCTCGATTTTCTGATTTTGCCCCAAGATGACGGATCGCCGTCCGGCGAGCAGCATTCTGGACGCATAGAGAGCATGCGACGGCGATGGGCAGAGGGTCATGGATCAAGAACAAACATCTCAAAGGTTTTGATTCGCGGCAAGCGAATCTACACTGACGAAGAGGACTTCAACATTTGCACAGGCTCAGCACGGGATGGAGGCATCGAACACACCCCACGGCATCGTATTTGTGAGTTCATTTCCGCCAAGATAGATTCCATCGAAGATCTTACTTCTTCACAGCACAACATATGCACCGTCCTCTCTACTTCAGCCTGGCTCTCTCAACAAGTCCACAAAAAAGCTGAAATCCACGACTTTTCAACTGGATTTTACCTGAAGACGATGAATCGCCATCCGGCAAGCAACATTGTGGACGTGCAGAAAGCTTACGAGTGCGGCAGGCGAGCAGAGAGAGGTGTGGTTCGGGCATTGAAGGTTGAAGCGGGGAGTAGCCGGCTAGTGGTAGGTGTTCACTCCTCCCACGCATTCAGGGGTAATCATTCCCCGCAAAGATCGACTCCCTCGATCAACGTTCAAAGCCCTCCCTCGGCCTCATGAACTAACACTTGGAAGCTCGCCAAATAACGGGCTCATCCGCGCCTGTCGAGGACCGTTCTGCACCTCAAAAACCGGTGTTTTGGATCGAGACGATATATCTCCGTCCCGCGAGCAAGCATGGAGAGCGGGAGGTGATGAGCTTGAGAGATGACAGGGAGGATGACGGATTTGCAGAGGAAGGTAAGTGATCATTGACTCGCGCGGATTTTGGCTCACCTATCCATAGCTCAATTAAAGCCCAACCACTTTTGACGACGACATTGAGTTTAGAGTGAATGCCGTCGACGAGACGTAGGCTGCCCTGTTGGAGGGTAATTTGGCCTGACACGATGTATTGTCGTCCGGTGAGCAGGACCCTGGTGAAGGCAAGGGAAGATGACGAGGATGAGACGGAGTGGAGGGAGAATGCGAACGCATGCCGCGGATGGGTAAGTCGTCCCAATCACTAATATTCTCATGGACTTATTAACTTCTGTAGTCTGCCCGTCTCATGTGGAACTGCATCCTGCGAGCGACAATCTCCAGGACGAAGGATTGAACCTGAATAGAGGTCGATTTTGCTCTGACACGATGTATCGTCGTCCGGCGAGCAAGCCTAAGGACGGGAATGAAGGGAAGCGGGAGGGGGGATGACCATAGACGTGTCAGAAGCGGTAGGTCCCTCGCATATACCTTCCTTCCCTCGCATCAACTCCTTCTTTGCCAGCCATTCTGCTCGCGCATGTCCAGTCATTCAGTCGCCAGGTTTCTGCACCATGGGGACCTTGTTTTTGTTTCGAGACGACGTATCGACGTCCCACGAGCGATGTCAGAACCGGGTGGAAGGCACAGTGGTGATGGAGAATAGTGGAGGTGACAGCAGATACACTTAGTATGGTACGTCACCCCACTCTACTTCTCAAAAGGAAATGCGAACGTACCTAACTCCCTTTTCAGCCTGATCCTGCTCCCGTCTTTTGCACGCGACTTCATTCCTTCTTCAAACTCCAAGTCCCTCGAGCAAAGAATTTCGGGCTTGAACGATATCCTCCGAAGATGAGGGTAGTGTCGTTAGGCAGAATATTGGCCCAGTACGACGTATGAGAGTCTGGCGAGCATCATAGGGGTTGGGGTTCATATTGGCACGGCAAAACCAAGTCTGTACAGCGCCGCTCAATCTCCACTGCAGTTGGAGATGATGTTTGATTAATGTATAGTACATCTTCAACAATAGTATAAAATAGAAGAAAACTTGGCCTCCATCTCGCTCGCAAAATGGCCATTTGCAGAGTCGTAAATCCCCAAATTTTCTCCCCGAACCATGGTCGGAAGAAGGGGAGGGGGGCGGACTTCCTCTCAGAATATTTTAGAAGATACGGCGCGCGCGGAGAGGCGATTTTTAGCGGGAGGAAGGGGATTACTTGCTCTTTTTTTCGTGATGGTATTCCATTTAGCAAGTGATATACCTTACCAGGTATTTCACTTTCCTTTCCCAGACCGCAGCACACACCACCGGAGAT
Organism: Armillaria altimontana; assembly: GCA_022818075.1. Taxonomy (NCBI): domain Eukaryota; kingdom Fungi; phylum Basidiomycota; class Agaricomycetes; order Agaricales; family Physalacriaceae; genus Armillaria; species Armillaria altimontana. The sequence goes on along the minus strand of JAIWYR010000056.1, from coordinate 190,887 downwards.
CCAGGGGTCGGGCTGGCACTCGCAGGTGTACTTCTGCTACTCCGAGACAACAGCCTCGTCCTTCTGTAAGTCTTCTTGTTTCGCCTCTCGTCTATTACGCCGACGCATACCGGCAGCAGATTCGACTCCCAAAACCTTGCCCCGTCCCTGTCCGAACAAATGATCAGTTCCCTGCCGCAATAACTCGAAACACCATACCTCTTTCCATTTCAGATACACTAGCGAGACTATCACCGCAATCCAGTAAAAGACATACGAGAGGATCGTCCCCACTGCGCGAACGTTAGGTGGGGATCTGCAGAGAAGGAAGTTAGACACGCACAAGAACCATTGTTCGACCACCCAAATATGGCGTTGAAGACTGTCCAGCCTTGGCCGTTGAGGTTATCATTCGGGTTGCAGCAGTCGAGGTGCCACACGTTTCCTTGCACGCGGTATGAACCGGGCCCGCTACCTCCGGCGTCATCCACATCGCTCCCAAGGAGGTGATTGAACGCATTTTCTTCGAAAGCAGCGACCGCGCGAGAGAAGAGGCCAGCACCAATCAAGAGGAGGAAGTTGGTCATCACGATAAGGAAGATAGTCAAGGCTGAAAGGGAGTGCTGAGTTAACAGAAAGTGTGGAAAAGGAATGAGACGTACTGGTCCGACTTGCAAACTGGTAGATGAGGAAGCCACAAATGAAGCCGCAGATCAGACCAACAATGGCAGCGATGGGGATGGAGGTAGCTGGTTGGCCGAGGGAGACACCTCCAACGAAGATTACAGCTTCCATACCTGATATACTGTAAGCTTTAGTCATTTGGCACGTCAATTAAACAGACCTTCGCGTAAAACTGTGATCAGAGGCAAAATGAAAAGGACCCATTTTCCAGTTCTGCCGCCCCCTTGATCTTCTACGACAGGAGGGTAAGAAAGTATTTCATGCAAAGCCGATTGGACATACTGGAACCGTCGAATGCTTTTTGGAGCTTGATACGCCACTTGGCTTTCGCTGAGTGGGAAATATGAGGAATATGACAGGCTAGTTAATATTTGTTTTACCTCGATCCATCTTGAGCATCGTTATCCCCATCACGAATATCATCAGGGACGCGACGAACTCAAAGATGCCTGACGATTGATATCAACACCTGAGGAAAAGTAGTAAGAGCATAGATACGCACCTTCCCATAGCTCCTCAGATTTCTTCCATAGATCGGATGCCTTGGTGAACCACACAGCAATGAATCTAGACAGAGAGGTTATTTATGACCACATTTATGACAGGAAAAAAAGGTACGCAGCGCCGATTGCAAACGCGATGAAAAGCCCAGTTCCAGCGCCAAGGAAGATCTAAGTTGATGGTAAGTTACTGATCTCTTAGATTGAATATCAGCAACATACCTGGATTCGGAGCTTCCGAATGAGTCTACGACGCTTAACCACGCTGTCCGAATCATTTTCAGAGGTCTTCTCTTCAGAATTCGCCTCTGCCGCTACAACGGGTCGTCTGTCGTCGTGAACGATCTGTTCCGCGAGGCCCAAAAGCACAGAAATGATGATGGCGGCCTCGAGAGTCTCCCGGAAGACGATGAAGAAAATGGGTACGGAAAAGAGATTTTTGGTCATGGCCGTTCGTGAGCGCGTGAGCAATCGGATTACTTCCGCGTGAAATGCTTTTATAGGACAAAAATAGCGTAAAAGGGGCCAAAACTGCCAAAAGAGAATCGACGCAAGTCTCGACCCGGCAACCTTGCTTGGAATTACGTCTCGATACAGCTGGCGTTTTGACGTCGCCCCGCGTCGCTGCCATCGAGAAAGAGACGTTGAAAGCGTTTCCCGACTTCCATGGCGCCTGCATCCTTCTTGGTTGCCTCAGTGGCGGACAGAGGTTTCAAGGCCTTCAAACTTGTGCCATAGAAAATTGGGCCTAATTTGCACGAACATCGATACCGTTTTTACTTGCGATGATGGAAGTGGACGTCGACGACAAGAAGGACGAATTGGACGAACCGGTGGGCATTTGCGCACACGTGATTTTTGCCTGCAAAGAGCAGTGTGTTTTTTGCCTGTAAAGAGCAGACGTCAGTCTTCAATAATGATTAACAGGTCTTCATACAGCGCAGCATCCCTAATATCGCGACCTCTGACTCCGCTGAGTTGGTGTTCGTATTCCGTCGGCGTGTCCTACGTTTCGGATTGTTACAGTATCTTAGTCTACCGCGTGATACTCCCTATCTACTCGTACGTTCTTCTATTATCTATCAACATACCCTGTGTTCTAGCGCAAAACTATCTGTTTGAAATTAAAAGAACCAGAAATCAACTTGCAGGCAAAGAATAACGACTTCTTCGCCTCACCTCCTTTTCGGAATCGAGTCTATAATCTTAAGAGTCGAATACCGGCAGTTGTCATTACAGGACGAACGTTGCAGGTGTGTTTCGGTCCTGTTTCTGCCACCAGCGAGAGCGTCAAGGACGTACGTAGTGCTGTTATGTGCAGACGAGTAAAATGCAACAGCATATATGCGCGTTCTCGAGTTCAAATAATCCAGTGTGCTCTGAAAGGCTTTGGGGTACCACATGTTGCGCAGCTTCCTTTAAACCAAGACCACCATCAGTTTTCGCCGCCAGTGAGAGCGTCGAGCACGTACCCAATGCTACTATACGCAGACGAATGATGTAGCAGCGTATATGCGCGTCCCGAGTGACCTGGGTGATCTACTGAAAAGGTCCGTGAGAGCACCACATGTCGCGCAGCTTCCTCCATCATCTCTCTACCACCGGATACAGCCTAGAATGCCTGCATGCTGCATGCACGCCCAAGCGCGGCGTGAAGCTCCGCGGGCAGGGGCAAGGGTTGGGATGGTGATGGTCAGAAGGAAGGCGTCATTCGCGGCTTTGCACAGCGATCGAGACCTTGTACTCTAACCACCACCACCCTCTTTTCCCGACGGTTTATGTAGACCTTGGATGCATTATTTTCTTCCTTTTATCGTTGCTTTGCTGGCGAGCCCGGTGTTCGCAGGCATCCAGGAAGTATGGTGGAATATTACCTACGTCCATGGAGTCAATCCCGACGGGCGCTATCCTCGTCGTGTCGTTGGAGTGAACGGAACTTGGCCGTATGTATGCGTCTCAAAATCACTCACAGCCTTGCCTGAATGTTTCCAGGCCACCGCCGATAGACGTCGAGCCGACCGACTCGCTCATTTTGCATGCGACCAACTCTTTGGACCGGGCTACGACTCTTCACCATCATGGAATGCTTTTCAACTCGACACCTTGGATGGATGGCGCTTATGGACTTTCAGAATGGTGTGTTGGTCATATTCGTGTAATTCGGGCGTTGGTCATGCACCATTGAGGCATATATGCGTACACTGCGCCATTTTTGCGCAGTCTCTTGAGGGCGGCGATTTTTTAAATCTCTGTACTGATTGACACATCATAGTGGTATCCCGCCTGGCGGCAAGTTCGACTACGTAGTGCCTATCAATGCTTCTGGGCAATCTGGCACATTTTGGGTACATGGCCACGCAAATGTACGTGCTTCCTTGGCCGCATGGTTACGTTCTAATCCTAGTATCCTAGGGCCAATATGTCGATGGTTTACGGGCTCCGGCAGTGATACAACCACATCAGCAAGTCTACGCTTATGATGAAGAGTACACCGTCATTCTGGGCGACTGGTATCACAAAGAACAATCTGTTCTCATGAAAGAGTTCCTCACCAGTCAAAATCCCGATGGCGTTGAACCTGTACCGGGTACGGAAATCATGTCCCCTTCACTGAAAATATCTAATTTGCCGCAAAGATTCGGCGTTAATTTACTTTGCCCAAAGATCGTCCTATCTTCGAGATGAGGCCGATTCAGTTGCCTTCAATAAAGATGCAGCCCTACCATTCGAACCCGGCAAGACATATCGCCTCCGGATACTCAACACATCGGCTTTTGCCATGTTCATGTTCTGGATAGACGGGCACGACATGAAGTTGATAGAGGTGGATGGTACTGATACTGAGGAGTCTCCCATCGACCTTATCAGTGTTAGCGCTGGACAGCGGTACTCGGTGCTGATTACTGCTCGAAACGATACCGACTTGAAGAATTGGGCCGTTCATGCCAACATGGACACGGTGATGTTCGATGAGATACCCGACAACTTGGACCCCAGTATGATTTCTTCTCATGGATACTTGAAATCGGTGTATTAATTCTATCACAGACATCACGGCCTCCATCAGCTACTCCCGCTTGTCACCTCTAGTTGATTTGGGGACCATCGACGCGTACACGAGTATTGATGATATCGCGCTGGTCCCTTTGAGACCAGTCGCCGCTCCAGACGTCACCAGGACCATTGAAGTGGAAGTAGGCTTTGATGCCATGACAGACGGGACCAACCGCGGCATGTTCAACCAGATAACATACAACCCACCTCTTGTCCCAGCGTTGTTCAGCGAGCTCAGTCTAGGATCTAATGCATCCTCCGAGAGTGCTTACGGTCCACTCAGTTTTTTGCTGGAACATATGGAGGTCATAGACCTTGTCATAAAGAACGGCGATGACAATATGCATCCTTTGTGAGTTTCCTTCGAAGAAAATGTTCAGCATCACCTAACGGTAGTCTTTACCTAGCCATATGCACGGACATGTTCCCATGATGGTCGGACGCGCCGAGGACTACACCTCCTCCGATCCCATTCTAAATCCACCTATCGCCCGAGGTCAACTGAACCCCATGCGCCGTGATACCTTCGATGTTCCTGCAGGTGGTTCCTTGACTCTGCGCATCGTCGCTGATAATCCGGGGGCGTGGATCATGCATTGCCACATAGAATGGCACCTCGAAGCTGGGCTTGCCATCCAGCTTATTGAGGCGCCCTTGGTCGCACAGGAACGTGGTATGGTCATACCGCAGGTGATGCATGATCATTGTCAGGCGTTGAGCAGGCCGTCGAGAGGTAATGCAGCTGGGCACAATTCCACCACGGACTTGAGTGGGTGGCCCTTGGGTCCGTATCCGACGAAGGAAGCGAGGAGATGTTTACGAATCGGCGCCTGTGTTGGGTATGTCTGCTTCCGTTTATATTCGGGGGAAGTTCTAATTCCTGGGCAATTAGACTGGCGACCGCAGCTCTTCTTAGTCTCGGAACTGTGGTTTGGCGTAGACGAGCTTGGAAGAAGAAGCGTCAAGGTGCTTATGAAGAATTGCCGACATTCGACTCAGAAGATTATAGACTCGATGCTGAAAAGAAGGTGAGGCGAAGAAGTCGTCATTCTTTGCCTGCCAGTTGATTTCTGGTCCTTTTGATTTAAACCAGATTCTTTTGCGCTAGGACACAAGGTATGTTGATAGAAGGATGTGTAATTAGACGGCGCTTCTGGGTAGACTAAGATACTGTAGAAATTGGCAACGAAACTCAGAACACGCCGACTCGGAAGGAATACCTTATTGTAAGTATGTGACAAATACCATCTCAACCGGTTATTTAACATATCATAAGGAGAGTTACGCACTTGGCTGTCCAGTTCTACCAAATCATTGTTTGGCGCAGGAACTTGAGAATGGACGGACGACATTTCACCGTATGAGTGGAGAAGAAGGAAGGGTGGCTCGTGCCTATAAAGGCCGTATTAAGCTCTGACCCCTATTCGTCACTGCTTGTCCACATGGCGACCGTTCAGATTTACCTGAAGCCTCGCCCAGTCTCCCTCGTGCATGGCTATTACCACTATCTACCATTTTATTCTCCAATCATGGACCATACTTTGCCAACCATGGAACGATACCCTGCGATGCCACAGAAGTCTACACTCTCCAGTCTCCTGACGCTTTCCACACTGTTCAATGATTTTATGCCCAGTATCGATGTTGATGTCCCTGATCCCAGTAAGTTCGATCGTTCTGCGTGGCCCGACCTTGAGCTTGCAAAAATGAAGTCTCCTTTGCGCTTGATTTACGGGTCGAGTGTGAAAATCATATTATCCAACTCTCCCAAGGTGACCATGCACCGGCTCCCCTACCTCGAACTAAGCGTGCTCCAGTAGAGGGAAGGACTGGTATGTAGCTTTGGAGCTCGTTATCTCTTTGCTTTACCTGATACCATCACAGTTATCTGGAGTGGCTTTCGGCGGGAGATGTATACACTGATGGATCTGATTCTTCCTGCTCATTTACCCTCCAGTCACAGTCAGTAAAATGGCGTACATTTCCATTTTTTCCATTGACCTATCTTCGACAGCCAACAAATCTGGTCTGTTCAATTTCCTGAGTAGGAAGGCATCGATATCTGCTTCTGTGTTTGCTTCTGCACTCAACACCATGATTTCAATCGACGACGACAACCCTCCGCTCCCGTCGAAGCGAATTTGTCTGTTCTGAAACCACCGTTTTGGGTGCGTCATGTCTTTTCGTATCTTTCAATTGTACCGACTGTCTTCATCTAGCGCAGGAAATTCATCGCAGTCTCCGACTCCGTCGATCTGTAGCCCGATCCCAAGTATATCTTTGGCGGATACAAGTCGTCCTATCCGACTTTTTCCGTGAATGGAACATCAGTCCAATGAATTTATCAACACTCACGGTCAGATACCTCGCAGCCTCGATCGTGACGAGACATGCTGAGCCTGAAATGGTTGACAATTTCCATGATTACACGTCACGATCCATTTTATCTTCAGCAAGATGAATCGCACTTGTAGCAGCATAATTCAATCTGAAATGGCCACATTGGAACTGATATTCGGACCTCGTCACCTGTGCCGTATGCTCGCCAGTCATCAATGATGAAAGCCTGACGTACGATGATGATATGTTAGCCGTTTTGCCTTTATAAAGGTCGATACAATGCCATCTCAAACTCAACATGTCGAACTTTTCTCAGAACCAAAAATTTACCGTCGGCGCCCTGTTCAATGTCACGGACTGGGTGTGTGTCGTCACTGGCGGCGGCACAGGAATAGGTATGCATGTTTGATCTCGTCTGCATTGTTTCTGAAATCTTGTGTGAACAGGTCTGATGATCGCGCAAGCCTTTGCCAACAATGGTGCGCGGGTATACATCACAGGACGCCGTCAAGATGTGCTCCAGCAAGCCGTTAATTCTTGGGGAACTTCCCTGGTTCACCAGAAGGGGAAAATCATTGATGTTCCGTGCGACCACACCAGCAAGGATTCCATCCAGGCACTGGTAGAGACGATCTCGAGGCAGGAAAAACACGTTGATGTTTTGGTCAACAACGCAGGTATTGCCACTCAGACGGCAGACGTGGAGAAGGGAGAGGTGGCTGGGAAGGACCTGGCAAAGGAGATGTGGCAGCTCACGCCAGACGACTGGCTGGATGTGTACAAGACGAACGTCATGGGGTATGTCGATGTTACTTTGTGATTGCATTATACTGATTTGTGCTTTACAGGCACTACTTCACTTCAGCCGCATTCTTGCCCCTCCTCAGCGCCGCTTCTAACTCCCCCTCAGAGCATACTGGGACTGTCATCAACATTTCTTCGATCTCTGGGATCACTTCCAACTCCCAGCATCAGTTCCAATACAATGTATCCAAGGCGGCTTCGATCCAGCTTACGACTCTGCTAGCACAGGAGTTTAGGAGGCCTGGGGTTAGCGTGAGGGTGAATAGTATCGCACCAGGGGTATTCCCATCTGAGATGACGAGTATGTCTTGTTATTCGATGTCGCTCCTATTGCTCATTGGTGTTTTCTCAGCTTCCGAATCCGACGAACATAACAAATCGTCCATCACCAGTGAGCGCGGCCACAAGGAAGGTATTCCTGCGGGACGGGTAGGACGGGACGAGGATATGGCTCAAGCGGCGTTGATGCTTGCCACTAATCAGTATGCCTATGGTCGGGTAGGTCTTCCCTTTATCTGCTGCTTCTCCGCGTTTGACATTGTTTTGGTAGACCATTGTCATTGACGGAGGATATTTGCTCGTTCACGGATAAGTCAGTGTATAATATGAAAATCGCCGTATGTACTTGGGGACCTGGGCTATCACAAATCAACTAAGTCTGAGACTGCGCTAGGGTTCCTGCGCTAGATGAAGACGGGCTACAATTGAAAGATACGAAATGACAAGACATACCTAGAATGTTGGCCGATTCAAGCTTGTGGGCCAACCCTCAGTGTCCCCAATCTTAGTTCTCTGCTTATTCTTAGAAAGGCGAACGCGCGAGTCTTGTTTAATGTTTCCAACCACCAATATGGTGGAACCACTGACTAACCTTCCTTCTTTTAAATCCTTTTTCGTTCGGATTTGGACAGGGCTACGCAGCGCATTGAACGGAAAACCGGTTTAGACCCTTAGTTTCATGCAACATGGTTTTTCTAAAATCCGAAGGCTAGAAATGCAGGTACTCATTCTAGATCGATTGTAGGGATACCATTCTTTCCGTCCCTCGCCCAACATACACCTCGATTTGATCTGTGAACGTACTATTGATGATGAGCTTCTTGATCTCTTTCGCTCCTACGGGGATTTGGCGAAGTGTGTCGATGACAGTCATGACACAGGGACTTATGCTCCATACGTCCCAGCGGTCATTGTAGCCATAATCTCGGGGGACTAATGTCAGTCTTACAAGTCGGAGATTCTGGAGACGTCCAAGCAGTTGAAGGGGGTGCTTGTACCGGTCATATGAGATGGAGACCAGAAACAACTTGAAGTCCTCACCTCATTTATTCCAGTATAGAGCGCGATGGGACCAATTTCACAGAGGTATGGGAGTCGACGGATCATCACTACGTTATCAAAGTCAGTACTGATTGTTAGTTGAAAGTTTGTTTTCTCACTTTCAAGCAATGGGCCGAGCAACAAGCCGCAAAGGTGCACGCGATGGGCATTCGGATAATACTCAATGACTTGCTTCAGAAAGTCTTCCCGCGAAGATTCGTAGAAACAGTTGCACATGACGTTCACCACGTTTGGAAAGCTCGGGAAGATGACATGAGCGCTGTTCGGGATAGCAAGCGTCTGGACGGAAGGGACGAGAACGCCTTCAAAGGCTCCTCGGAGAGCGTTTTCAGATCCTTTAAACTCGAGTCCAAAGATCTGTACGGTGATCAGGCGAGGTAGCAGGAGCAGACATTTCGCAATCCAAGGATATAGACTTTGAGCAGACTCTGTCAATGTGAATGAGATAGATCTGAGCTTCTATTCGTAAGCCAAGAATTATACAAATATGATGGACGCACTGGACATGATCAGCGAGCGCCGGATCCCTGATCGTGACGGTTTCCAGCTGCCTGACGATGGCGCTGGTAATCTTCTGCTGCCACTCAGGGAGTTCAGGGCGCACTTCGATGTCTGGATCGGTACATTGGAATGCCTCGAGTTTCTCCCAAAGCATCGGTAAAAATTTCTGCCTGTAAGCCTTGCACGTCTGAGACAGGGAAGTGAGCACTGCAGATCTTTCAGTCAGTTCCTTACTGCCGACGGTCAGACAGTAGAACATTGAGGCCTTCAGAGGCGGTGAGGAGAACTGAGAGATGATTTCGAGAAGGAGTTCGGTGGGGAGGCACGCTAATCCAGTGGCATTGGCGAGCATGGTGTCTATGTGTCGGTGGTCGTGGGGGATTGTTTCGATGAGGTGGTGTTCTATGAGCAGACGTGGTCGTGTCCCAGGTACGTAAATTTGTTTGAATAGTGATGATGGGCTGAGGTGTGATAAATTTGGTCGCGTCGCTGGTGGCTGCTCCATAATTTAGGATTGGTGGCCCACAACCATTCCTGCCTCTTTGGGACGAACTTCTATCATCCGGTAAGCCTTCGGCATTCTGTCAAAGACACGTGTAGCATTCGAACTTCGTATTGACTCGCTCGCGCGCTTCCGCTTGCTATCGTGCGTCACAACGCACGGAGGCTTATAACGGAATAAAGAGAAGCTGGCAGAAACACAAGCATAATCTCCCATCTTCCGAGGCTGATAAAAATGCCATGGTTATAATCTGTTCATAATATAAATACAGTTTTGCGCAGGAGAAATGTACGGCAAAAGATGTTTGAGTTATAAATCAGTAAATAAATAATAGCCAAAACATTGATAACACGGGTTCAAGTACACTAGTCAATGATACTTTGTTATGGCAAATTCATCTGGCCTTGACATTCTCGAAATCATTCCATGGCTACAATTCCATTGCATAAGTCGCGCGCCTTCCCCAGTCGATAACGGAGCTGAATTCTTAACATATTCAGCTCTCCGTGTATTGTCACTTGTGATGCACGAGCAGGTCTGAAAAAAAAATAGCCTGGCAAGTCCAGCTTTATTATATACTCGCGGAACTCGTATCTGTATATAAAGCCTGGTACCCGGGGCGGGGGTCCATAGAGGAACCCCCAAATCTCAACGGATTTCAAGATCCGACAGCAATGCCGTTGGAGCCGCTCACTAAGACACAATGACACATCACTGAAATTCATTTATATCACTTGTCTTCGTCTCGTTCTGCTAGCTACTACTCATAATGGCAAACGTTGAAGAGTCAGAAATTCACAGAGACCTTCAAATTAGTGACCCAGATATTTCCAACTGTGGAAACCCCTCACAACCACCTCACACGAGCCAACTGCCATGCCACCCATCTACCACCCCTGTTTGCCGTCGTGTGAGTGCCTGACCCTCCGGTGATGATAGCTCGTCACTCGCCACATCATCATCAGGCATAGAAGGGAGTGGAGGGAAGGGTAGAGCGAGCGTTGATCAGGACAAACGAGCACAATCGCGCTACGCGTGCGTGCCGGCTTCTGACCGGCATTCTGTCGGAGTTCGAAATTCCTTGAGATTGGGGGGTTCCTCTATGGACCCCCGCCCCGGGTATCAGGCTAAAAAAAAACGAAGTTCGAATGCTACACGTGCCTTTGACAGCATGCCGAAGGCTTGCCGGATGATAGAAGTTCGTCCCAAAGAGGCAGGAATGGTTGTGGGCCACCTATCCCATAATTTAAAGTAGGGATTCAACGATCACGTGGTGATAGGTTTTTATTTTGAGGGCAAATTCAGAGTCTGCTGCGGAATTTCGTTCTATTGGTTTGGATGCGCAGAATAATTGTCATTATATAATTAACCGATATTCTGAACACACACGACATTGAAATATCCTACTATTGACGCGTGACGCTTGAGACCTTCCAGAATGATCTAAAAATTCCGATTCTGACATTTACCACCATCTCGAATTTCTTGCTTCTTTGATTCTACGCTTCTCGGGCCCTTATGGGTTGATATTTACAGCTGAACCTACAATATCCATCTACTAGCTCTGGATAGACGCCTCATCGGGGAACAGATAGATCCCAAAATTGTCGCCAAATTATTAAAACGAGTTCTGGACATGAGGCCTGCTTGCAAAATCACAGCGAAGTTGCCCACGACGTTCCTGTGTCTCGAAAATTGTACGGATGGTTGGACAAGTCCTATTCTCTCTGTGTTCATCAGACATCTCTCCCCCCACAACGAAATTTTTCGGTGGCTGTGTTGGAACTGTACATTTCCCTTGGGAACCGCCGAGCCAGTAACGATTCGTCGTCTATCGTGAAGACGAGAAATATGGCGATCATATAGGAACACTCACAATCAGTTTGATTGAATCCCCGAAACAGAATTATCTCCGGTGGCGCTGATGGCCAGAATACTGATGATTCGTCAAACAAGTGGAGATCAGAAGGAGATCGACCGTAAACACTACTTAACATGTTAATTGTGTTCTTCCGTTATCGTCTAGCCTACTGCTCCTAGGTGCTTCTGCTCGACGACTGCGTAAGTGTAGGTGAGTGTGTTTGGCCCAGGATTGGGACGTTAGGCCTGGGCGTCATGCAAGTGATGGTAGTCATGTATATCATAGTTTGTCCTAGGATACGGATCACCACCGCTGTGAGCGTAATGTCTGGAACCGTCGTTCACTGTGTGGACACTGCCATGTAATACTACCTACCTACCATTAGCGGCCTGGATATATTAAAACAAGAGACTGACTGTTCGAACTAAGATCGAGTGCCCCATCGACGACGGGAATTCATTAGATGACTGGTGTTAACATTTAAGTTCGACCATTTATCCACAAATGAAGGGAAAGAGCGAACCGCAGAGAAAAACTTCTTCAATGGGGCCGACTATTGCGTCGTGACTACAATATGCATTAGCAGTGGAGTACACTTCTCCTACGGGATTTGACCCAGCGGAGACAGGAGACGTCTGTGTTGCTACGTAGCCTACTAGACAGATGCTCGCAATACTAGGTAGCGAAATATCTGTCACGAATAAGATAAAGTAAATACAGCGTTTAATCCCGGGAGTGTAGAGTAACCTACCAAGAACTTTGTCCAAACCGTTTGACGAAGAAGAGAGTCAAAGGCTTGCTCCGAGTTTGTTTCCGAAAAGTTACGAATGCTAGATTGATGCTGAGAAGCTCGTCACCTCGAGAAGGTGGCATCTCGGGACGAAATGCGAACACACCCACAGATAGATTTAAAATATCTCAAGTCAAGTACAAAGAAGAAAAGCTAGAAATCCCAAGGAAATCCTCTTGCGCGTGATGACGTGCCCTAAAGATTGATGTCTCGTGATCAGATGGACCCATACCGCGACAAAATACACGACCAAATAATAGCATCACTCTACCCTCTTCCACCATGTACCTGGCTACCCTTCTGCCCGCCTATCTTTTCTTCTTCACGCTTTTCTCTATTTCTCTATTTTCTGGCACTCTTGCGTCTGGCGATAAGCCGGCATCGGTCGTCGCCCATTTCATCGTAGGAAACGCGCGCTCGTACAGTGACGATGATTGGAAAAACGGTACAAACTCACCGTTTTGTTCCTTCCTCGTTGAGCTAAAGTCTATTAGACATTCAACTCGCCTCTGCTAATGGTATCGACGCCTTTGCCTTGAACATCGGTGGAGACTCTTGGGAACGAGATCAAATAGCTAAGGCCTTCGGCGCTTGTGGTGACTTGGGAACGAATTTCAAGCTGTTCTTCTCCTTTGATATGTCCTCTATGCCCTGCGCTTCCACTCAAGATGCCAAGATGATACGCGACTACATCGCCGAGTACCATGATCACGGATCCTACTATCTCTTCCGATCAAAAATGTTTGTGTCGACATTTTCTGGCGAACGCTGCCTCTTTGGAATGAGCGATATCAATTCTGGGTGGAATTCCGCTGTCAAATCCCAGTTTCCTGAAGATATCCATTTCGTGCCTTACTTCTCTCTGGACCCATCGCGATTTTCAGGACTCACAGTCACTGATGGCTTGTTCAACGTGAGTCGTTTTCATCGCACCTCGAAACTTACTGACGACGCTTCTAAGTGGGACTCCGGTTGGACAAAGGACGACAAGGATATCACCTTCGACTCTGACAAGAACTATATCTCGAATCTAGGGGGGAAGACGTACATGGCAGCGTGTTCACCTTGGTTCTTCACTGTAGGTGGCTATTCGAATAGCCGGTTTATCTTGTCGAACGCTTCTCCCAGCACTATGGACGTGACACGTACAACAAGAACTGGATCTACCGCCCCGATGACTGGCTATTCGCTGCACGCTGGGAGCTCCTCATCGCAAACAGAGAGCAAGTGGATCTGGTGCAGCTACTGACTTGGAATGACTATGGAGAATCGCACTATCTAGGTCCTATCAAGGGCTCTCAGGCTGGTTCGGATGCATGGACTAATGGTTATGATCATCAAAGTGAGCCTTCAGTCGTGAACCTCGGGATTACTGTGCTGATAAGTTCTTTAAGGTTGGCTGAAATTCGGTTCTGAGTACGCCGGCGCTTTCAAATCCGGACATTATTCAAACTTCGACTACAACCGCATCTACCTGTGGAGCCGTCTCTTCCCTGCAGCAGCAGATGTTCCCAGCGACAGCGTAGGGAAGCCTGATCGGTGGAATCTTGTAAGCGTTTAAACTTGTCAAATCACGGATTATGGAATGAATTTCCCCAGACAAAAGACGTTCTCTGGGCAGTTGTGTTTCTGAAGCAGCCTTCTACGGTTTCACTTGTCTGCGGTTCTTCGGATCTCTTCTGGCGGCTGTCTAGTGGGGTATGGAAGATTAGTCTGCCGCTCAGGGAGAACTGTCAGGTCCAGGTCCAGGTGTCGAGGAATGGAAATAGCGTCGCGGATTTCAAGCCGGATGGATTCGTTTTCAATACAAATCCCTCTTCGTACAACTTCAACGCACTGGTCGGTGATTATGATTGGTCTTAGGCTAAAGGACGGCGTCTCTCCAACAAAACTATATTTCTATATCTACTCTCGTCGTCTCTCTGTTCGACTGCAACATGTAGCATTACCTACCTACTAGACATGCCTATCTGTATATTTTAATTGGGTTTTATGCAATGACGGGCGTTTTTGCTCCTAATTTCGAGCTCGATTTGGTCAGCATTGTAGCCGGCATCTCGGCAACGTTCGTATTCCTGCTACCAACCTTGTGCCGGTACCAATACAATAGTACCGCATAGCGTAAAAGAGGCGCTCATCAATTCCGTAAATCAGCGATGACGAAGGAAATTTGCTTTTAAATTAGAAACTCTGACGACAGTCATGGCCCATCCTGTCGTATTTACGCTTTGCGGAAACGGCTTCCTGTGTGTATGATGCCGTACATCTTCCCCCCGCGAGCTGGTATGTTTATTTGCTTTCCCATACTATATTGCCATACTAATACTTTCTTCTAGCGCTACAGCTATTCAAAAAGTCATTTGTAGACGCGACGGCTTATGGCAAGGAATGAATGGGCGTCTAAACTTTTTACGTTCTTAAACCCCGCCGTTGGAACCGACAAAATGTATTCTATCAATCATTGACACGATGAATTGGTACATTTTATGAGTGGTGAGTCGCCAGTTCTCTGGCTACTGTCATGTTGTTCCGCTCCTTCTACTTACTAGCGTCTCTCACTTCTGTTCTATCCCAGGGTAATCCCAATCCGGTCGTCGGAGGGGATCCCAACAATGGCTGGCATACATTACCTGATGTCATCGATGCTACCGCATATCCTGACTGGGACGTGGGCGGCGGAAGCTTGGTGGGTTACATGGTTCATTTGACTTCGTACCTGTTAACTAACGACGGGCTTGTAGCCCGTGTACCAAACCAGCGGGGTCGATAATGAAAATATAACTAGGGCAGTGATAGTTTTACCAGGACGAGTGAGTCTTCTTCGTACCTGACCATCTCACAACCTAACGGTGAGCTCTCAGAACCGGGATTGTTGGTTCTGTAAGCCTATTTCGTTGCTCCCAAGTGTTGGAATGTTTATCTTCGTGAATCAGATTGGAACGTCATGAACAATGCTCTGTCGAATGCGACAAAGTCTGGGGCCGTTAGCGGACGCGATGGCATATCCATCATGGGACCGTGCTTCTTGACGCAACCAGATATGAAGGCAGGTGCGGCCCACGATGGACAGATGATTTGGGGCGCGACGACATGGGTTAGTGGCCATGAGAGTATCGCCCCGCCACATCTCAGTAGTTTTGCGGTCCTCGACGCCTTGGTGGATTACTACATGGATACTCGCACATACCCAAATCTTAGAGTAAGTAACAGAACCTCGCAGAGATTCCATGATTCTCATGACAATTTTCCAGACCGTCGTCATCGCGGGTCATTCTGCAGGTGCGCAGATGACCCAGCGCTACGCTGCTCTACGGAGATCGACCAAGAATGACGATAGGCTTCACTTTTGGATAGGTGAGGTTGGTTATCCTCTGTTAGGGAACTACCTTGTTGAAGCAGAACAGCTAATCCCGGGTCGTTATGCTGGTTGACGAAGGATCGGCCGTTCCCTAATGCGACGTGCGGAGGTGTGGACGACTACAAATATGGATTGTCGGGTCGCTTTCCGGGGTATTCTGCTGGGGATTGGGCTAGAAAGGGTGTGGTATCGAGATATAATGGCCGGAACGTACACTACGCGTGGGGTTTAGTAAGTGTCTCTTGGACGGTACTTCATCAGTATCTCTGCTTACTTTGCCTTTAGAAGGATAATGGTCCTGGAGACACGCGATGTGAAGCACTGGTCAGGAGCCTCTCGGTTTCTATCCCGTATGCAATTACTGGGCTAATCTCTCGTTTCAGACGCAAGGGAGCACCCATTTAGAGAGAGGTCAGAACTTTGTTGCAATGCTTGAGGCCTTGGAGGGATCTCTGCCGCCAAGTGCAACCGTTGACTGGGTCGAGGGGGTGTCACACTCGAATGAGGATATGATGAATAGCGAGGTTGGAATCGACAAGGTAAGGACGTCCTCTGGCTCTATGTGAACGAATTCAATGTATTTCGATAGTTGTTCCTGTACGACAATGTTCCTCCGAACCAGCCTCTTCCTCAGCTTCGGACCAGTGGGGCAACCAAGAGCATGATATCATGGCCGGCTTATCTCATGCCCCCGATATCCTCCATTCTTCTGCTTAGATCCTACAGGATTGTATACCAAAGTCAGGATACAGGTTGTTTTTTCTATCCACATAAGTAGATGTTCTGGTATGTGGTTATAGGACGCAAGTTTTTCAATATATATCCTCTGCTACCGCTTCAAGAAGGGGTTTGCAGTCTAATGGAAGAGGGGAAAGTTTGATAAGACCTACCAGTGCAGTGCAAACGATTTTTGAATCTCGTGAAACCGAGGTCAAGGTAAGGTCAAAGAGGAACGACAGCTTCTGAAGCCCGTAGGCAGGTTTATACGGCAGGGAAGTAAGTAAGCACTAAATGCGTACATCATCTAGATTCTGTACGATGCCCAGACCCAACTCTCCACTAGGGAGAAGCACTCAGCCGCAACGAAGCCAGGCGAAAGACTCGAAGTTCGGTGTTCAATCAACTCAAAATCGGCTCGACTGAGCTAGATTCACCCGCGTCTTATACAGGGCGGTATATAGGATGGCTGTAGACTTCTTGAAAACCCGGTGTGCGAACTTTCCTGCCAGAAGTATTATCTTCTCCTAAACGAGGAGCCATTGTGGAAATTTGACCGTAATCGCAATTGATCGATATGTATTTATTGCACCAAAGAGATACCTAGTACACGGGGATCACTGTTGAAATATAGATCAGTGACGCGTAGACTCCAGAATTTCGATAAACAGACCTTTGATAAACTTTGCCAGGTTAAAGTACGCGCACCTGTAAAACTGCGTCCTCGGGAGATCATTAACGAACTGGTTGTCCCTCGTGTCCATAGCCTGGTTCTTGAAGATCAAGTCTGGAGAAACAGGTTATATTGGTAGGAAGGAGGACCGACATGTACCGTGATCGTGACGCCGTTTCACGGAGAAGGTCCCGGGTACAGTAGCATTCACTCCAGTAGGCGTTTCCTGTCCCAAGGCAGCCGCCAGGTTGAGAAGAGGGTTGGTGGTGGCAATTTCTGCTTCTTGTGACGCCGCTGATGATGCTGACAATTCGCGTCTTTTCTTCCACTCGTTCGCGCTTGATTTTCAAGGGTCCGAGTCCGAGTCCTCACTATGATAATTTCAAGCCACCAGATATATGGCAGGCTTTACAGAGAAACGTACCTGTTTTCTTCGTCAGCGTGGGTCTTGTCCTTGACCTCTATCTTGCTATCATTCGTCGTCGTCGTCCTTGCCGAGAGCAATAGCGTCCTGCACCAGCCGCAATTATCCAAGCAGGGTGGGCCGTTATCGTTCTAGGAAGAAGGATTTCAATAAACGTGAACAGGTATTTCAGATATGCACAAACCAGCCAGGCATCACTCAGACGGTAAGAACTGTCGCTTGAGTTAATTCTCGCGTGCATTGCTGCGATCGGAAGAGACGAGGAAAATTAGCATATATGCAGATTTCCGATTTGAACGTAGGGGCGTCGTTGCAAAAAAGTAGGAATTCGTTCGTCAGAATTGTCAAGATTGTGGTCATCAGACGGAACAGAGACGAGCGGTAGGAAAGCAAGGAATAATGAATCGACATATCACAGTAGGTCGCGGTCGTAGTCCATCGAAAGCACGTGGCCCTCTTGCACCTCGACGACGACCATCAAGCGGCGTCCACCGCAATGACTGCGGCACATCATGGTCCACACTGACGCCGCCATCGATACGACTTTTATCTCAACCACATGCTTCGTTGTTTGACACGGCATACAAGGCTTTTTACTCGAGAGAACTATAGGCGTCGCTGGATTTCGGTTTGGAGGTACAGTCATCAGCTGGTTTTCTTTGCACTCGTGCTGAATTGTAGCACTGTAGTGGCGACGAACTGTATCTACCTGGAACGATCCTCGACCTTCAATTTCAACCCAGGGCTCCAAGGCTTTCGAACCTCTCGCAGCCACAACAGTCAAACGGTTCGAGCCCATCACAGTTAGCACCGTCCTCCTGGTTCAGCGACACTGACAACGAAAAGGTCATCCTCAAACTTGCAGATCGTCGGCTGGGGTATCGCAGCAACAATAAAGGACTGGATACGGTGCCATGGACATCTTCCATCGACGATCATCTAAGACGCGGCGTACGTGATATTCAGGCGGGCGCTATCCCTAACTGGTTCGAACTCATCAACGATTCCGATAACCAACCCGACGAGGAGCTTTGGGAGGATTGGATGTTCGAGGTTGGCACTTGGCTTGGGAAGATGGACTGTTACGGCACGGAGCTCACTGCGTATCGGCTTTTGCATCGACTGCAAGGTCGATATATGCCCCGTCTCTTCGGCGTCGTTCGTGTTCGCATCAACTCCGAGTCTGCTCCACTCCATCCCATCACCGACGTTGTCGAAGGACTCGCTCTCGAGTACATCCCTGGCGTCAGCATGGAGAATCTCAAACCGGGGGTCGACGTCTCCGAGCAAGAGGCAGAGAGGATATCCAGCGAAGTGTTGGAAGGACTCCGTGCCATCGAGGCAGAGAATTGCTTGTTGCACAATGATGTTCATACTCGAAACGTCGTCGTGCCGGAGGAGAATCGATCCGCTGTCATCACCGACTTTGGACAGGCAATAATTAGGACTGAGAGGAGCGATGAAGAGTGGCTGAGAGTCGTCCATGGAGGTGCAGATACACGATTTATGAGGAGGAATCTCATGGATCCCGAGTATGGCGGGTGGAAGAAGACGGTGACACCTTTCAACATGTCAAATTGGCACTATAAGGAGTCTTTGACATTTAACAAGTATGTGGAAAGCATGCCTGAGGACTTTCGTAGGGCGACATTCGACAGAGTGTTGGATACAGAATGGGAAGGGGCGAGAGAGCAAGTAGACCAGTGGCGTATCAAGCCGGGGGTTCGTTGCAGACCCGACCATGACTACGACTAAGCCAGCAGACACGCCTGCTTGCACGGGAAACGATGTGCGCAATCGGATGGTTCAAAGCTCTTAAATGTGAAGATCACCGATTCGGACTCAGGATGGTTAAATGTGGGAATATCGACCTGGCTTCGGAATACAAATTCCGGTTAGCCAGACGGCCTGTGGTAAGTTTCCAAAAACGTCGTTTTTACTCTCCTGATCACCTTTTAAGTACCTGCAGCGTTCTGTGTATTCACATATCTTTCACCGGGTACGCTCTTCTCTCTCCCATTCTACGAATGCCCGCGGACAATGTTTGACCATCATTCAGGTATTTACAGCTGTTCATCCTGCCGATTGCGATTTTTTCCCGACACTCGTTTGTGTGTATATTTGATTTCTTTAAAATCCAATGCATAATCTTGTGGACATCGCCCTCTATCAACTAGACTCGCCATACCATACTATGGTCGATATTGCAACGTGACCCTCATACCGGTCATTGTAAAATCCACTCGCAGAACGCAAAATCGTCACAGCCATGACTGTTTCAAGATGAACTAGTACTGAAGAACCGCCTACAAAACAAACACAAGTTTTCAACCCACAATGTCGATCTGATATCTAGATTTCTACGAAAACTTCAGTCGAAGCACAAAAGTCAATCCCGGGCCGGCGTCCGCCATCAATGAAACCTCTTCAATTTCGTGATCCTGTTCAAAACATCCTCGATAGAAACCATCTCTCCAGGATCACCCAAGGCATCTCCCTCATTGAGGAACTCCCGTATCGCGTCTATAGAGGACCATCCCAGGAACTGCGCGACTTTTGTCGCATTGGTTCTTGCGAGGGCTGACCATTGACAATCCTTGATCTCTGTGATCGTACGGGCGAGACGCTTCCGGTGCTCTGCGAGGAACATCACCTCATAGTGAGCCTCCCTTTGAACGCCGGCCTCATAAGCTCTCCTGTGCGTGGGCACATAAGCCTTCGGGTCTAATATCATCAGCAGGAACGACGCAAGGCTGCGCTTTCGATAACCTGTGCTCTCACGTCAGTCTGAAGGCAATCTGCTACGGGAGAGGTGCACACGTCGCTCTGGGTTGGTGGGCAGGTTCAACATCATGCACACCAGGCCTTTGTACACTTGAACTGGGTTGCGGTCGGTGTTCGTCGCGAGGTTCCCGTATGTGGCGTCGTATAGCCGTGCAGGCTCAACTTGATGCATTGTCGATAAGGACCAGAAGGAGGAACCTCGGGTAAAGCTAGCTTCAGGCGTGTAGACTGCATGGATTGCTCCCGCAGGTTGGAAGCTGCAAGATAGACGTTGTCAGTGCTTCCAGTCAGTTTAGACAGAAACTTACTAGCAGTCTCCAGGTAGCATGAGCAGTGTATATCCTACTGCGTAATCGAGCCTCTGAGGACCCTCCCCTTCCACGGCATAGAGCTCGAGCGTTCCGTTATAATACTCCTGCACCTCCCTGCGAGTGTAGGGCCGGACAGGAGAGTAAGCGGTCCAGAGCTTGCAACCTTACTCCGCCACGATGACCGTGTTCTTCCCTTGGCCATCATGGTGGTGCTCAGTATAGACCGCAGCATGATGCTCTGCGCCCCAGGTCATGTCTGACCATTGCTCTCTGGACATCCCCGCGGGCCAGCCATACTCTTGGGATGTGTTGTTCCATGCATCGCACTCATCATTGATAAGCCTATACACACCCGTCCCCCCCGTTGAGAACAACGATGGATAGAGAAAGATGAAATTCACGCATACCCAAACAGTGGCGGACCTCCCCACTGGGACATCGGGATATCCAGGACCTTATCGCTCCGCTTAGGGTCAGACAGACCTTCGATGAATTGCCACTGGAACATCTCACTTCGAGGATGTAGACACCTTTTATTCACCACGCCGCCATCTAGGAAGCCCATTAGTATCGGTAATTTCAACAGCGCAGACTTTTCATTCTCTCACCATGCACATCAACCCGTCGCTTCGGATGGACATTCCAACGCTTCGACATATAGTCACATGTTAGACTCTCCACTATCTCAGGCTTCTGGAACCCTTCGAGCTTGATACCTCTGTTGTGGGCGAGGTGATCAATGATGGTCTCGATCAGTGTTGTGTCATCTGGAAATGGAGGACGCAAGAATACAACATGATCATTGCTATTCAGTAGGATGGGGTCCTCCCTGGCATGCCGCGACACCATGTCCGAAACCTGCAAGGCCAGTCAAACCTCCGTTACCAGCATGAGAGCACTGCACTCACCTGACAGACCATGTTCTTCCCAGCATTGGGAATGTATGGAAGGACGACGCGTGCGTGAGGTCCTGACAAAGTCGTCCACTCCACTGTCGGCGCATCAGGCAGCACCCCGAGGGCACCAATCCCAAAGTCAGTCCTTCGGCGAAGGGTGACCTGTTCGCTTTCTGAAGTCTGAGTCTCCTTGTCCTGGACTGAAATGGTTGCTTGGACACCTTGATCAGCCTCGGAGCGAAAACTTTCCTGGAGAGCTATAGTCTGTATACTCAGCTCCCTCCAGGCAGGAGGCGTCTTTGGCGGCTCCACGGTCATGTCTTCACCATCGGAAGGGAGATCACCACCTTCCAGGATAACTTCTGGGATGTCCTCTATCCTATATTCAAAGACCCCCAAACGCGGAGTTGGTCGCATACCTTCCTCCCGCCGCTTACTAGGACCAGGTGTGACACCCTCCGCTGTGTTCTCCCGCGACTCCGAGTCTGAGTCTGACGGCCTGTGGCGCTTCTGGGGACGTTGGGTAGATCCCTCGGCGGCATTGGTCACAGTGGCGAGCGAAGTTCCCCGGGAACTGTAAAAGTCAGATATTTATTGGGTAAAGGGGCACTTGTTTTCAGCTCACGGTATTTTCGGAGTCGACTTGTATGGCCGCCTCTCCCGTTGTCGTCGTTTTCTTTCAGCACTCTTTTTCCTCTGATCAAACGCTCTGTCGCTCTCACCCTCCCTTTGTTGAAGGGCTTGACGCTGTCTTAAAGTCTTTTTACGAGGGGCCTGGGGAAGGTCCCGGGGGTATCTCGCCCGCAGCTCTTCGTCTGTCACACTGGAGATATTATTAATCAGTATTCCATGATTTTGAAAAATTTGGACCTACTTTGGGTGACTTCTCTTGTACCTAGATATCGCGGCTAGCAGTTTACTTCGCTCCTTTCGCAACGCTTCTGCGCTAGATTCGGGGCTGTCATTCATCGTCGTCAAGTCTAAGGGTAACATGCATCGAGTCATCACCAGGATGCCTCGCTTAAATCAACAGGTCAGCCACTTACAGCTCGGTATCGGTCACCCAAAAGCTAAACTGACATTGCTTCCCTGCCTTGTGACGAAGCCGATGGGGAGAGACTCTCTCAAACACTAACATACAAACCCCTCTTTTACTACTCCTTTTTTCAGCTCGGCGAAGAAAACATGCACTCAGGAAGGAAGAGATCCAGAATGAAGAGTGTCGCGTGTTACATATGAAGCCAAGTTGGACCGAGACATCTCGGCCCGTCGTACCTGCCACCGCGACAATAATCCTGCCTGCCCAAATATCACTAATGTCGTGTCACACCTTGCCGTGATAACGCGTCGGCGCCACCATTGGCGCTAAGTCTGATTGTTTTCTCGACCTCATGCTTCGTTATCTGATCCGACATACGAGGCATTTTACCCTAGTAAATTATGACCGACGTTGGATTTCGATACCACCCGTTGAAACGTATGTTATATAATGTAGGTTTACTGAAACACTCGTTGATTTGCGTTTATTCCAGAGACGGTGAACTGTATTTACCAGGAACGACGCTCCAGTTCCAATTCCAACCCGAAGGCTGTAAAACTTTTGAGCCTCTCGCAGCTAAAATAATCAAACCCTTTAAGCCTTTCACATCTGCTGTCGTCCTTCTGGTTCAGCGTCTCTCTGACAATGAGCAGTTCATTCTAAAACTGGCAGATCGCAGGCTGGGGTATCGCAGCAATGACATAGAAGTGCCATGGTCATCTTCTATTGAAGGTCACCTACGACAGGCTGTCCATGATATTCAGATGGGCACCATTCCTGACTGGATCGAGCTTCTACGCGATGATGAAAACCCTAGACGACCTGATGAGGAACGATGGGAAGATTGGTCATGGGAGATTTCTACCTGGTATTGGAAGTTGTATAACTACGACACTGAGCTTGATGCATATCGGCTTCTGTACCGACTGCAAGGCCGGTATATTCTCCGTCTTTTCGGTGTTGTTCGTCTTGGCATCACCCCCGAGTCTACTCCCCTTCATCCCATCACCGACTTTGTTCAAGGACTTGCGCTCGAGTATGTCCCTGGTATTTGCATGGAGAATCTCAAACCGAGAGTTGACATCTCCCAGAATGAGGCCGAGAGGATCTCAAGCCAAGTGTCGGAAGGGCTCCGTGCCATAGAGGCCGAGAACCATGTGCTGCACAATGACATCCACATCGGGAACGTTGTTCTGCGACAGGAAGACCGATCTGCCGTCATCATCGATTTTGGACAGGCAATCGTAAGAGAGCCCAGAAGAAGCGACGAAGACTGGATGCGCGTTGTGCGGGGAGGCGCAGATATCGTTTTATGAGGAGAAAACTCAAGGATCCCGAGAATGGAGGGTGGAAGAGGACGGTGACGCCCTTCGAGATGTCAGACTCGTCCTACAACAGCCCGTTGAAGTTTAACGATTATGTGGAAAGCATGCCTGACGACTTTCGTATGGCGACGTTTGATAGAGTTTTGGATACGGACTGGGAAGGGGCGAGAGACAAAGTGCATCAGTGGCGTATAAGACCGGGGGTTCGTTGTAGGCCTACTTATGACTACGACTAGGGTGGGTTAAAGATGTCGTTATCGTTATTGGATGCGACAAACAAAAGCATGTTAACCTCGTTCAACTCACCGCACTTGGACGGGACATCTGAAAAAAACATTGCTGCGTTGCATGGTCGCGTGCTCTCCTTCCTCTTATATGACATTCATCTTTCTTATCCAAGCAGACAGATTGACTCGACTGATAATCGATAAATGGGCGAGTCAAACTAGCAAAGTGGCGCAGATGTTCGCTGGTTTATGTAAATCAAAATCGCAGGGAAGCTTGGGACCAGCGACAAGGTGTGGATGAGCATCGTTCGGGGAGGACCGGATACGCGGCATATTCGGAGGGTGCTCGCTCAATGCTTGAGATTGGAAGAGGAACATTACACCACTGGAGATATCGGATGTTCATCATGATAGCCGGCTGACATCCAATGAGTATGTTGAATAGGCCCTGGTATGATTAGGAAGAGTAGAATGTCTTGAGGCACGATACATAACAAAGCGCGTAAAAAACACTTAAAATCCATAGTGAAAACTTCAGAAGCCCGGAATAGATTTACTGGATATCAAGTAACAGTTGTTAATCTGGCAAGGAGCGCCTCGGTAACCTTACGGAGACACGTCTTGAATGCTAATCACAGTCATGAAAACTTAGCCTGGAAAAATTCACTTGAAAGCTTACCTAGCAGCATCAATTTCCTTATCAACGACTGACACAGCTTGAGCAAGGTCGATAGCAGGGCAAAGAAGATCCAACACAGATCGGTGAGCTAATCGTTCTTGTCGCCGCCATGTTGAGCGTCTCGCAGTCTTGTTGGCCGTAGAACCAAAGCATTTCTAAAAGTCGATTTGAATAGGGTCATGAGAACGGCTAGCAGCTATGCCCACCTGAAAGAGCTTGAAATCCTTGCTGAACAGCGTTTCCGACACGCTTTTATCGAAAATATTGAAGAAACTCCCTTCAGCGCCGACATTAACGTCTAGTCCGGCATTGACGGAGAAGCATCCGCCCAAGCTGCTGCTGGTATCCGTGGATGCATTGGATCCACCGGCAGCGACGAAGCTCTGGAACTTCCCTCCGACCCCTGAGCTTGCAGAAGCTGAAACTGACCCTGCAGACCGTACAACAGATGTTGGCTGAGCCTGGCTCCTGCGATAGCGTGCGGTTTCTACACTCGCGGTTTCGAGAGCACTTGAGATGTAGGATATAGCATCAGAAGACGCCTCATCGACAGAAGAACTCTCTGAGCCAGATGTGGTGGATGTTGGTGAATCTTGGGAGGCCGAGACAGATGCGCTTGATGTACTGTACACCGAAGCCTGCGTGCTGTAATCCAGGGCAGAATTGATCTCCGCAGACATGGTGGAACCAGTTTCGTATCCGGATGCTGAAGTAGTCGTCGTTGTCTCTGTCCCGTTCGTCGATCCGTTATCCAGCGTGGTGCTGGTCTTCGCATCAAGCTCCAAAACGAGCGCGGCATTAGCATCCAGTTCGAGAAACACATTGGCTTTGACTGTATCACCCAGAGCCGATACGCCTAAGTTTAGGCGTGGGATTAAGTGTGCCTCAATTGTTCCCGTAGCGTTGGCAGCAGGCGAGACTGAGAGTTTCAATGCTAAGCAGACCATTAGCAGAGAGATAGAACTAAACGGGTTCACTTACGTGTATCACCTATATTGAAGGATCCGTTTCCTACATTGTCACTCTGATTAGGAGGGAAGACAAATTGGGCTTTGGAGATGTTGTATATAACGCCGACATTGAGATCGAGGGCGACGTCAAGCTTCGCGACGGCTTGAGCATCAATTTCAAATGTTGGTCCAATCGAAAGGATGCTAAAGTTGGGTTCAGAGAAAAGACAGGCATTACGAAGAGTTTGCCTACCCAGGGAAGTCAAGCCCAGGTATACCGACTTGAAAAAGAGGTATTTTCCCGGAATCTATGGTTCCCTATGCGTGATATCAGGGATAAGTCAGATAGGCTACTGACAGAGGAACAATTACAGTAACATCAGCCAATAAATCGATAGTACCGTCCAAAGTAGCATCGAGATCTGCATAGACGGTTTAAGGGCATATCAAGTGTATCAAACCAAAAACTTACTAGCCCTGATAGCGAAATCATTTATGTTGGGAGGAACAACAGTTCCGCTGGCCGACACACCCAGAGTCGCAAGCGCATACGCCTTCGCGGCAACATTGATGTTTAGTTTGGCGTCTATGGGTTGACATGACACGCTCTCGTTAAGAAGATTGAAAGTCTGATCCACGTTAACGGGGACATCAAAGGTCTGATCAATATCAACGTCGTTGTCCAGAAGACTGCCAAGGACTAGATCACGATGTCAACAAGGGGTTCACGTAGCGAGGGGACACAAGTACCATCAATAGCGTCGCCGACAAAGCTAGAGAAATCACGGGGTGATAGGCGACTACGCCGCCGAGACCCAAAAGAGATAGAAGAGAGATCAGAGTCGGCGCCAGGTACATTGGCACCTTGAAGGACAAAACTGATGGCCCCAGTCCTAGCATCGATTCAGTCGTCAAGAAAACCGCCAAGAAAATCATTCCACTGACTTCGACGAGTCAACAGCAGAAAAATTCGTGTCTAATGCCAAGGCCTTCACGGGTGGAGTGGTGCCATCACGCCGAAGCACGCGCGCGGCCAAATTAGAAGGAAGAGATTGGTCTTCAGGATCCCATGCTCTCGCCACCCTAGCAAACGCGCTTTGGCCGCACTAATTTGAGGGTGTCATTTAGTCCGGAGTAGATGGAGACAGCAAAATGCTACACACGTTTTCTGGTAAACGAACGATCTTACCCACAGCGCCATCATTCTGATAAAGATGATCACAACCGGTCGAACTTGTATCGTTATTCAAGCAGACGAGACGAATATCTTGTGCAAGCGCGCCTGGAGCACAGTCGATAATTTCCCAGCCAGCTGCAGGTGTAATGTCTGACAATGTGTTGGCAGATCCCCACTACACGGATAGTTAGATATATAAAAAAGTCACGGCCAATGAGTAGGTACGCACGATTTTCAGTGACCCGGATGCAGTCCCGTTGGCGGGCAGAGAGTATTCACAAACTCCATTGAAACAGGGTTGGCTCCAGTCATTTTTAGCAACAACTGCGACGGAAAGAAGAAATGTGAGTATAGAGATCGAATTGAGGATCATTGTGAACAAAATGAATGAGATAAATGGAATTCAATCCAGCCAACCAGGGCAAACGAACGAAAGTAGAGACTCAACAAGAAGAAAACGAGAACGAAAGTGTCGCTCCACCAAAGAGGTGTTGGTAAAAAGTATTCTGACATGGCAACTTTATATGTACTTTACATACCTATTGAGTCCCGAAATCAAGTGTCATCTACATCTTTGATCAACACGACATAAGAAATATATGAAACGTTTCCAGGGAGCCTGAGAAAGTTAGACCAGAAGAATTTTGAACGACCGTAACCACTAGTAACCACGTGGACCATACATTTTCCGCCCCCGGGCCTAGCCTGGTAAACCGGCTTTATGAGAACTGGGAAGACCGAGACTTGAGCGAGACCACCGCAAATGCCGTTTCTGCAAGACGGTGGTGGAGTCGCCTGAACATGCCATGCTTGGATGCACGGCTTCGCAAGCACTGGTGCATGTTAGGCGTGAGATGCTGGTAAGAGTCATGCGTGACGAACCCGATCTTGCACCTGTTCATGGCCAACTTGAGGATGTCGAGTTCTTGAAGAAGATGGTACAAAGTCGGAAGGCAATTGCCTCGCCGCCTCGGTCGCGAAGTGGGCACACGTTGTTCTGAAAATCTTTTATGCGGTTCCTGTTTACCGTGGTGGCTAGGGTACGTACCGGAGGGTCATTAATGATTTCGAGTTTTTCCGTCTATAGGTCTTCAATGAAGCACGCGGACGGTGGCAGTGCATTTCTTGGCTTACAACCCCGGGCCGGAATCCCGATCTCCCTCTTACCAAGCCAACTTTCGTCGATTCCACAGCGAAGAGAATAATCGCATATGTCTCTCAAAATTGTAATAGTTGGCGGTCATGGAAATGTATGTTTCTTGCTTTAGGTTTCACAATCCGTTGGATCCATTGACTTTGAACACTTGATGATTCAAAGATTTCCCTCCGACTTGCGCGCCTCCTCGCAGCCGCAAAGCACACAGTAATCTCTCTGATCAGAAATCCAGAGCAAAAGGCCGATATTGAGGACACTGGGGCAACGCCTCAAGTAATATCCCTGGAAGACTCACCGATCTCCGATTTTGCAAAGACTTTCGAAGGAAAAGATATTGTCTATTGGTCTGCAGGTGCTGGAGGAAAAGGCGGCAAGGAGAGGACCAAGCAGGTGGACCACGAGGGTGCTATCAAGGTCTGATAATTTACGGTCAATATGGTGTAGTACTCATCGATGTCCAGGTATTCGACGCCATCGAGGCAGTCCAAGGCTCAAAACCACGTTTAATATATGTGTCGGCTATCGATCTTCGTGATAGAAGCGCCCCCCCACCAGCGCATTATGTACGTTCGTCCAAATCTTTGCTACTTACCACTCTAACAAGTGCATTCAGACTGAGGCTGATCTCGCACTTTCGGAGCGTATAAATAAAGCTATACCCGCTTACATGCACTGGAAATATGAAGCCGAGAAGGTACTGACGGCACGGACCAAATTCAACTGGACCAGTCTCAGACCAGGAGGTTTGACCAATGAACCCGGCACTGGGAAAGCAGCCCTAGGCAAGACTCACTTGTCACCGACCATTTCGGTATATCTTGTTCTGCTTATCTTGAGTTCGATCTGATGATACTTGCAGAGGGATGACGTTGCGAAAGCCTTATTCCTGCTAGCCACTCGGCAAGATGCTAATGGCCTGGGAATCGACATGGTCGGCGGTGAGAATCCTATCGAAGACGAGCTCG
Source organism: Armillaria altimontana (assembly GCA_022818075.1). Lineage (NCBI taxonomy): Eukaryota > Fungi > Basidiomycota > Agaricomycetes > Agaricales > Physalacriaceae > Armillaria > Armillaria altimontana. Next base: position 161,850 of record JAIWYR010000056.1, on the reverse strand, counting down.
ACTCGGCAATCAAGCAGTTGCAAACGGAGAATGCTTGATCATCCACTAATTGAATGGTGTAGTTGAGAAAGAAGCGAAATCAAAGTGTACTTTTACGATTTGCTGGCCGCGTGACCCTGCACAACCATCAGTTCGCAGCTAGGAATGCGGAGGTAAGCCTCATACACGGATGACGAGATTTACATCTCTGCGCTCGATTCTGCTTGCCTGTTATCGTTCCCTTGAACTCTCTGCCGTCTTGTCAAAGGACTGAATTCAAAACACCCTACAAGAACAATTGTTCAGCGCTGTTTGCGTGTCGATCTCCGGTAGTGTACCTTTTAGCCGCCTCCGACTTGCCCGACTTGTCCGTCGACTATCCGATCTCTTCGGCGCTCGATAGCTTGGAGGAGATGGGGCCGAACTCACGGTTTATAGCCACTATAAACGCCCATAAAGTTGATCAACACTGACTTCTCCGGCGTAGCTTGCAGCTTAGGCTCAGGCCATGGCTCCCTCTCGTTCAAAGAACCTATTAGTGACAGACTCTACTTTACAGACGAATACTACAGGAACTCCGCTCTGGACTGCGTTAAAGCGATACACTAAAGCGAAGCTATGTGGCCAGAAGGTACAACCGGGTTATGTACTTATTTTGACACACGGAACAGGGTTTCGTGAGTGGCGTACAATTTAGCTCAAGTATTTGCGTCCTGATTTCTTCTAGATAAAGAACAATGGGAACCTACAATAAGCCATCTTTTCGACCTTGACAAGCAGAATGCTATTCGTGAGGCTTGGGCGGTGGATTGCCAAAACCACGGCGAGGCAGCGATCTTAAACGAGCGAGTCCTTATAGATCGTCCAGGAGTACTTTGTGAGGGTCCTTCTACCCTCATTTCTCTGTATTTATTGCTGAATTCATCTAAGCAATCTATGACTACGTTGATGCTCTGGTAGCTCTCCGGCGCGATCTATTGGGGAAATCCAACCCAGACTACACCGAAAGGGACAAATTTATCCTCGTCAGGCCTTCCGCAGGGACCGTGGCATGGTAAGATTTCACCTTCGTATGCCTGGAGTGGAACTCAACTGTGGCGCATTCACAGCGTCTTAGCATTAGCATCTCTCAATCCCCCCAGTACCGTCATGTTAGATTCGCTCATCCTTGTTGAGCCGCCGATCTATCATCCGTCCGCGGCTGTCCACCATACCGCGATGTACAAAGCGATTTCTACCATCACTAAGCGACACGACATTTGGGCAAGCCGAGATGAAGCCAGGACTTGGTTCCGCAAACGCTTTCCATGGAAAGCATGGGATCCAGAGGTTTTAGATACCTATGTTGTGAGTTTTGTCCTTCCTGGGGTTTCATTTCCAACTAACTCATCGTGAAGAATCATGGACTGCGTACCTTACCCACGGCGTTCTATCCCGACAAGCCCGATGGCGTCACGCTAAGCGCTACATGGGTCGACGAAAACGCCGCGTACTCAAAAGACAGCGGGTCAGCGACTACTGCGCTCTGGAACCTGAATACACTCTGTGGAGTGTTACCGGTGCATCTGATCTACGGTGCAAGGAATGATCTCTTGTTTGTCGTGTCTTCGTCCTCGTTGAAATTTCTACTGCTGATTGTTACCACTGCAGTTCTCGCGAAATACAGGACTCTATTATTGATACCACTGAAGGAAGAAACTTCGCTTCTATAATTCGTGTTGCAGGGACCGGGCATTGGGTAAGCTCATCGATGTTTGTTGAAGGTGCGGGCTATTGATGATAGACAGGTCCTGCAAGAAGTGCCAAAGCAAATGGCGGAAGCGTTGTGGAAATTTTTGGTTGAACCCATTCCTTTGCATAAATTGTAGCTGAGCGAAATCTGATTCCCATTGTTCTTCTAAGATTTCAATCACTAGTTCTCGGAGTTTAACAGTAAGTAGATACGGGTGTTGAGCAGACTGTAAGGAATCTATATCTGAACGAATACCGAACATCACGTCACCATTCGTTTAGACCCTGCTACATTGACAATCTGCCCGCCATCGCTAAATAAAACTGAGAACTGTACTTACAACGTAAAACTTCAGCATCAAAACGCGCTATAGCTGTACTCTGACAATTGAACTATACCGGACTACTTGCAAGAGGTCAAAAAATTTTAGGACGCGTAATAAGGGGCACCGTCTAATAAGTATTCTATTACGCCGGATATCTAGGTCGCCTTCAATTTATCGTCATCTCTCTCCTCGTGCCGCTCCGTCCAGTCAAACATAGGCTTCAAAGCCTCAATATGCCAAGAGTCGATGGCTTCAAGTGCCGCTTTCCCCCAATCGAAGCTGCCATGCTCCTCGATCGATGGCGGACCATCAACGAAGACAACAATGTGTTCATTGACGGGGTCAATGAATCCTTCCCGAACTCCGTCCTTGATCAGTTGCCGGAGGGGGTCATAGAACGATCGGACATTCAAAAGGATGACGGCTAGAAGAAAAACGTCAGTTAACTGAAAGATAAGAGCGTCCTTCTCGCTCGAAGAGATGGTCCGCGGAGACGAGGAGTTTGCCATGGTGACGGAAAAGCTTAGCTCAAGATTTCGAAAGCGCTTTCGCCCAGGGAAATCTATCCTACGAAAGGAATCGCCGCTGGATCGGAGTCGTCAAGTTAAAGAAAGACTTACGTTTTCTATGTATACCGATCTGAGTCCAAGTTGAGACCTCGAGAACCTGGTGACGGAGGTCAGAAAATGGATCTCAGAACTACGCGATGCCTACCTCCTCGAACGTCCCGTAACCACCAGGTAACGCGACGAATCCCCCGACACGTCTCGCCATCTCGACTTTTCGTTCGTGCATGGATTCCACGATGATCTTTCAAGTCCGGTCGAGTGAATTGTTCTAATCAGCCCGCAAGACATTGATGTCACATACCGTTTCAACCTAAAATAGATCCATCAGCATTGCGAGCGAAGAACAGGCAGGCAGGCGCACCTGATCGTTCTTTCCATTGGGAATGGCAACTAGCGTCGTCGGATCGGACTTGCTCCCTTCACCTCCCCCAGCGACCATTGCAAAAGGTACAATACCCGTTACCTTACCACCGTTCTCCGCTACAGCCTTTGATACAGCACCCATGATGCCCTTTTGGCCTCCGCCATAGACCAAGGGCCTTTGGGATCGCGCCATTGCCTTTCCGAGTGCTGAAGTAGTCTTGAAAAAGGAGGTTTTAATCGAACTACTGGGCACTCACATTCAGCGGCATGTACGAACGCGGGTTGGTTGCCAACTTTGGATCCACAGTACACGGCAATTGCTGTGTTCGACACTATATCGTAATGAGAACATCAGATAAATGGAAAAGACATGCTTTGAAAAACATTTACTTTTGCGCTTGATGGTGAATCGTGATGGTAAGGACAAGAAATGGGCTGACAGTTTTTTTGGGTTTTGGCTGGCGGAAATATTAATAGGTAAAAGCGTTGGAGCAAGGGGGGCTACGATGGTCGGGCTGGTATTTTTGAATGGCAATTTTGGCAGTTCATTGCAAGTCCCGAACAGTGTGGCTTCCGGCAGTGACTCACGCATCACTAACGGTAAATTCAATGATCGCCGTATCTTGGCGCAAAACAACAAGAACGTTACTCATGTAATTCTGAATCAAAATCATACTGCCGTTCTTTCCTTTCCTTCCTTTCTCATTGACGATTGCTATCGATACCCGCTTTCTAGGAGGTTTCATAGAGATGGGAAAATTGATACTGAGCCGAGACATTGCCGACCATCTCGTGCACCTGCCATGTCTATATGTATGGACTTTCCCGGGCGCAAGCAGCTAATAACGGAAATCCTCGTCACAAGTGAACACGTATATGAGTCATTTTTTCCTCCTCAGGGGCCTCGTGTATTCATAAATTGGGCGGGTTTTCAGCCAAGTTGCTGATTAGAATCACCCCCCGCCGGGAATCTGCACTACAAACGCTATGGATGATAAAATGCCTCAGGTTGTCGGTCCTCTTGAACTTTGCTTCAATCTGAAAAAGAATGGAGTTCATATCGAAGTGGATGAATCCGTTGCATCCGAACTCGACTTGTTGGCCACTAATTTGCTCAAAACCAAAGATGCGAAAATGCGCAAACAAGTAAGGGTGGGTATATATTCTTAATTTTGCTTAGACATGATGACTATAAGTACTTTTCAGAAACGTTTACAGAAGAAGTTGTTGTCGATTTGCGATGGTTGGACAGTTCTGAAAGGCAGGAGATCTTTCCGTGACTACCCGAAACCAAAGAAAGCCGAGCCTGATGCTAGCAATGAGGAAGGCAATACGATCGTCGACAAGGTGTGTCCATATTAGTATCAAAGAATGCAAGCATAATATAAATGATGAGCAGTTTGTCGATACCGTGAATTCGCATCCGTGGCGAGGGACAGTGCCCAGCGAAGGTCTCGAACAATGGAGAGATCAATTGTTAGATTTGGTTCAGAGTATGAGCATACAAGACAGAGAATCAGCTTGTGGGCGGGTTCCGAGTCTTGTGTGGGTCGAACTGGTCAAACCTAGCATTCGAGCAGAACACTTGGATGTTCTCAATGGCACAAAAATCGACAAACACGACATTAGTGACTGGTATGCAATTCCAATCGAATTTCCAGATCCTGTGAGTGGACAGCAGCCTTTCCATTAATACTGACCTTACCAGTGAACAGTGCAAATTCTGCATCGACAACCAATTCACTTGCAGTTGGGCCGGTGGACCCGACAAATCCAAGAGGTGTAGAGAGTGCATACTAGCCGGTCGTAACAGGTGCTTTCCTCAAGTCGCGCAGGCCCTGGCCGGCTACCAGCTTGCATCCGGCCCTCGTTCGAAGAAACAATCGATGACGTCCGACGATTCTGATTACAGAGGCCGCATCTGTACCGATAACGCATATCTTCCTTTACCTACCACACGTCGGGCAGATAAAGAAATTACGAATGCCGTTGACGGGGCGGCTTGTGGACAGAAGAGGCCTAGTTCCCCTTCGAGTAACCACAGTCAATACGGAGCCGTGGCGAAGCGGCCCCGTACTGATGAGGGTGATACCGCCTCCGCAGAGACTCCAAAGACGCTTGTAATGGATGACGATTTCCAAGATAGCATAGCCGAGCAGATGATGCAAATGGAGCGCGCGATAGAGGAGACACGGAAAGAAAACCGGGAGTTGCAGAGCACAAACGAGTCTTTGAAGGAAGAAATAGGGGATCTGAAGGCTGTCAATGAGACTATCTTGAAGACGCTGCAGTGTCTGCAAGCGGACATGACACATGTGGAGTCGATTGTACGAGCGTTGCGAAAAGACAAGTAGGGATAACAAACCAAACAAGTTGTACAATGATCTGATTGTAATTTTATATACTCTATTGATGTTTTACTTCTGTACGAATCCTATTAGTATGTAGACATCACATCCATTGAACGACTTATCTTCATACGGATCTGTTGCCAGTGCATCCGACCGCCGCCACGTGTGCCGCGTATATGGTGTGACTATCACGTGCCGTCTTACGATGCGGAGGTTTGGTTTATCTACTACTTTCAATTTCTTTCTAATTTACTCACCATAGTCGTAGCTCACCACTCGTGTCACTGGCATAGGTAAATAAAAGTCGTTCTCAATACATTGCCGACACTGAGCTCACCATTTGTGTCCATTGGCATAGGTCTAATAGGATCGTTGAGCCTGATTTGCGAGACTATTTGGAAAAACTTGACGAAAATGACGGACAAGACCATCGCGATCTCTATATTTGCATCCTATTTTCTTTTGATTTTCTGTCTCTTCGGAGTTATCCTCAAGGCGTTCGTACGAACTACGTCTCGCTCGGTCTCAGCCAGCAAAATCTCGCTTTTTACTGTCCTGACCCTCGCATCCTTTGGCCACACATGGTTCTGTAGGTTGCGTCTGTTCTGATATGTATAACTGGCTGAACACGCCCAGACATGTTTAAATTTATGTCGGCAAGTGTTCATTAACGTTCATCGGTGCTCGGATCATCGACGTAATATCATTGGAACAGTGGAGTTTCTCGGATTTCGAACGTACGACTCTGCGTACAGAAGCAAATTCCTTGCTGGGCCGTATTTCATCCTGGCTCGTGGACACCAAGCTTTTTGAGCAAGCTTGGGCTGCCGTGTCTTTTGGTGCAGTGAATTGGTGGTGGAGCGAACAGTTGTGCCTGTTCACAGCAGGATTTTGGACGGTTTTTGTCTTCCATGAAAGTATGTCATACCGGTGGTCACTGCAGCTCTTCGCTAATGATTCAGGTCGTCGATACGGCATAAAAAACGCATGGGCGTACATGCTTTTGGGCCACGTCGTCGCAATCTCCGTGGCCGCCAACCTTTTCCATCTCGCCATTCTACTGTCACCGCAATATTCGAATCCGAAACCAAGAGGAGCCGCACCATATGTCTTATGGGTACCAGTTCTTTGTTCTCTTTTGAATGTTTTCATCAGTCCCTTCACGAACGAGGAAACTTTCCTGCCGAATCTCCTCGTCATGCACGCTGTGCTTATGCTACCGCTTCTCTTACCGCTTGCCGGCCGCTCGCTTTCAATCTCATACTCATCGCTTTATTCGATAATATTAATTTCTGCCGCGGTCATGCGATTGAAGACAACTTAACTTGCTATATCTGAAGCCGAATTTTCTTCTTTCCTGGCATCTGCAGTCGAAACGCTGCATTCTCATCCCGCTCAATCTTCCATTGGGTACGATGTCGTATGGACCACTATCTCGTTTGTGGCGTGGGTGAGACTTGGCATTAAACATGAGGCGCCGGTTCTCTCCCTTGTCTCTGTGCCAATTGTTTCCGTGGGTGTTATTGCGCCCTACGTCATGCATTTGAGCATCGGACAGCGGGATGAGGACAAGGTTTCATAAAGGCAGTTCCTTAGGTAACCCATCTCATTCTGGTCACGATAAGGTGCTAACGCTAGCATATTCTTTGAACAGAATACAACACATTTTGAATATTGTACTGAACCAATAGCGCAAGAGTTTCTTTCAACTAGTATTCGTGCTTATACTTTTGAGTTCTTCGCACAAGCTTTGCTTTGCCGGTGATATCAGGGGGTATGAGGCACGTTCTGATTATCTTTCATTGATCGTGCTGACCCTAGAAATTTTTCAGATGGCGGGACATCTATCATCCTAACCAACCTAAAGAGCGCAAGTCCGCGAAGAAAATTTTTGATGTTGCCCACTCAACGGGCTTTTCCCTCCTCACTCGCCTGAGGCGATGACAGTAGTAGAGGTGGGCTTAAGGACGTGGGATAGTTTCGGGACTATCATTATGCATTTACAGATGTTTGCATGCAGCTTGCAGGCAGTCAGGGTCATTTCCATGGATGCTGAAAGAAGGCTCGGACCTCATCATAAGCCGGGTTTGGGGGACTTCGAGCGCTCAAAAAGGACTCCGAAATAGCCGGAAGAGCCATGAACCATGGTTTATGACGAAGTCAAAGTCGTTCTCCTCTCGCACGAAACACATAACAACTGTTCAGCACTATGCAAACAGTAAGCGTGAATTCTAGGAGTTCTCGTGAAATGGCCTGCCGGAAGACCGTCGGTCCGGTGGGGGTACTTCGGAGCTTTTCCGAAAGCAATTTACCTCGGGACGTTATGAAATTTTCTCCACCTAGATTCTAGATCTTTTCTCCTCACTTTACGACCTGCTTTTATGCATAGGTCAGACCGTGTTCTGCCTATTTAACGGGTGCGTATGTTACGTTGCAAGTCCAGTTCCTACCTTATTGCTAGGCCTGTACAAACTCTACCTTGCAAGCCATGGTTTCTGCAGGCACGTTGATATGGATTTCGCTCCGCCCTCTTCTCCGACTGTACGTCAATTCTTTCTCTGGGATTCTCTCTCGTCGTTCTGACTGTCCTTGCAGTATTATGTGTGTCTCTTGTGGATATGCGATCACCAAAGCCGATATATTTCCTCGCGTGGCTGCTCAAGGAGCAGGACAGATAGCTTTGGTGAGTCACTGTGGCACACGAGCACGAACAAACCTAATCATGTCCATCAGAACATCACGATACCATGTCTTATGTTTTCGAAGATGGTTCCAGCCTTCACATCGGACAATATTGGCGCCCTAGGTGTGCAGGCTGCCCATAGTCGACATGCCAATATTACGCCATCCAAATCCCTCAAACTCACCGCACATTTGTCTGTATTTTAGGACCTCTCCTCTTGATTTGTGTTATCTATCAGGCTTTGAGCGTGGGGATAGCGTGGTTGACTAAACAATTATTTTGGGTTCCCCATCGATTTCGATATGGGATCTTAGTTGCTGGTGGTTGGGCTAACTATGGTGATATACGTGAGGGATTTTCCGATCTCCTGGGCGTTCGTGTCTGACATCGAATTTAGCGACTGCTGTCATCATGAGCATCACAGGCGCAGCACCATTCAATGGTGAATCCGATCAGAACCTGTCCGTTGCATACATTTCAGTGTTTATTCTCTACTACATGGTCAGCCAATGTATTTTCCTGGTGTGTCGTTTCTAACTGAGAGCTCAGATAACCTTCTTTCCTATGGGAGGAAACAAAGTAATTGCTTGGGACTTTAAAGGCCCTGACGTAGAACCCGAAGAAGTCAGGGAGAGTGTTCGTCTCAGGCGACAGTTTATTTTTCGTGGTTGGCCCCGTGTTGTACAACAGAAACTACGCAAGGCGCGGAGTGAAATGGACGCCGAGAACCAAGTTGATGAGAAGATACCAAACGAGGCTACTCTTGCCATAGACGACCGCAACGATATCCACCACCGTCCTCGTCAAGGTCGACACGTCTCTTTCTGCGACGAAGCTTCCACCGCAGTTCCGACAGATGTGGATCTCAGTTCTGCACCGTCGGAAAAACTGCAGTCCCCTTCACCATCTCAGACTGCTACCCAGACCATACCATACGATGGGTGCTGTTCGCGGCCCCTAACACCTATAGCAGAAGATCGTCCTCCAAGTCCCTCGCCCATGCGACGGCGATGGCAAAAGTTCAGCATCACCGCACGCGGGGTCCTCAAATCGCTCCTCACCCCCGCGTCGATCACCATCCTCATCTCGTTCCCCATCGCCCTCATCAAGCCACTCAAAGCCCTTTTCGTCGAAGTCGACGGATATTATATGCCCTCTGCTCCCGACGGAGAGCCTCCGCTAGCGTTCGTCATCGATTTTGCAGAGTTCATGGGCGCCGCGTCGGTGCCGTTGGGTCTTATTTGCTTGGGATCCGCTCTGGCGAGGTTGGATGTGCCGCGGAGTCAGTGGCCGCATTTGCCGTTGGGTGCGATTTTCTCGCTGGCGATTGGACGGATGTTGCTCATGCCTGTGCTGGGCGTTTTGGTGTGTGGGGGGCTGGTGAATGCCGGCGTCATCTCCAGAGACGATAAGGTCTTGAGATTTGTTTGCATGTGAGCATAGTTATTTTAGTCCATCTCGCAAACACTGATGACTGATGAAAATCATAGCTTCTTTTCTTGTCTACCCACCGCGACCACTCAGGTACGTCTGTGTGTCCTGTGCAGCATCTCAGCTAACCTCTGTGATAGGTATTTGTAACGCAAGTATATAGCGGAACCGGAAGTGCAGAACATTTGTCTGCTTTCCTAATCCCCCAGTACATTCTCATGTTCCTTTCCATGACCGCCCTTTCTGCGTACACCTTGCAAATGTTGTTCTGATGACGTTGTTTGACCAAGGCTCATAGATTCTTAGACTAAATGAAGACAATTGTGCAAATACATTGCTTTGTACGATGATACATTCTTGTAATATATTTATGTTTACATTTCAGGCTGGAATAGGCACCTCAGCTTGAGGAGTAAGTCTGACTGCGTGCCTCCTGTGGACTTTATCGAAATCAACTGTCGCCGAATGGACGGTGAGTCGGTTATCCTGGACATTCATCAAACCTCAGCGGCACGTAAAATCAATAGAGAGCTATCACTCACCCAAATGACGACCGTTCCAGGTTTGTAGGCTGCTCTCACTTGGAAATCGGAGCCCTTCGCGATATGGTCAAAGAGGAACTTGAGCAGATACTCAGACTCTTCGGCTTTGTACCCCACGATACGCTTGGTGAACCCCTGGTTTATATAAAGAGCTTTTTCTCCTGTTACTGGGTGTTCCCGGACGAGAGGATGCTAATGTTCAATGAGATATCAAGGCATAGACCGAGAGGATATGAACCGACCTCGTTCTCTACAGGCTCCCGACGAACGGGTCCTCCTCGGTTTCGGGAATGTTCAGCTTGGGGAACAGCTGTATGCACAGCCCGGAGACCTTCGAGTCGTTTCTTGAACTCTGGAGACAGACGACTGTACGCTTCGACTTGAGACGTGAAAAGAGTGTCTCCGCCGGTTTCCGGCTGAAACGGGATGAAGTTAGCGGGGTTGTTCGGGCGTAGAAGTCAAAATTATGGACCTGATCTAAAATGAAGAAGAATGTGGTACCGGGCGGTTGACGCTCATAAGACTGCGGGAGAACTTGATTATTTGCTGATTAGTGAATGAAGAGGATGGCACGTACAACGTCAGAGTGCCAGCTCGTTTTGCTGATACGGTCTTCTCCGAAGTATTCGATGAAACGATCGTTGTCAGCGTCCCTGTAGACTAAAGCTCTTCTAAGTCATAGATTCGTGACAAAGTGCTACAAGTGTCTCACCGACGTGAAATTCTGGATAACCCTTTACATTTCCCGACGTAGGGTGTCTCTGAATGGGACCAAAGTGACTGAAGTAAAGTATGATCAACAAAACGCAAATAGCGTCTGTAGAAACGGCGCACCCGGCAATCTCAATCTGGCGCTCTGGAGTGAGATCTTTGAAGTTCTGGTCACGGAAGAGTAGGAGCTTTCGCTCAGCCGTGAATAGAGCGAGCTCGTCAAGACCCTCCTTCGTCAGTTCCGAGATCTGAATGCCCGAAACTTCCGTTCCGATGTATGGACTGAGAGTCTTGGTAACCGTGTTGGGGCCAAGAAGATGAGGTTTGGAACGGTCAGCACGGGATCCGGGGTCGACGTGTTCTACGCGTACGTCAGTGAGGTAGAAGTCTTGCCGCAGAAATAAAAGTTACCGAAGACCTGGGTGGGAGGGAACTTCTCATCACTGTCCCAGTAAGGTAAATAGAAGGGATAGCTAGCTCCAGGTGCGATCTACATGGGCGCCGGTGAGGAGATGGAAGATCAGAGGAGCACGAGTAAACCGCACTGTCTGTTTGATGGTGGATTTCTTGGGCGTGTTGGTTTCTTCGGTCTTGGAGAGCTCTGCAACTGAGGGTGCCATCTTGAAAGCGAGGAACTTGATGTGAAGCTGGCTACCACACTGGTCCTTTTATGAGATATCTAGAGATAAGCGTCTGGAAGACACCACTAGCATGCAATATGTCTCCAGGTCGACGTCATCGCAAAACTGAAGGGGGATTGCGTTCAATGGCGCGAGTATGCAACTTCAATACATTCAGAAGAAGCTCAGGTCACAGGTCTTCAACACTCACTAAGCAACTCCAGGACCTAGAGTATGATCCAAGGCAGGGTTAGTGGTTGAGAACGCCTTCGAAGGCAGGTTTTACTAGTTGTGTCGAGATTGTGCGCATTTTACATTATGCGTAAATGAAATAGCACGTCCAACTGCAGCAAAGTTGAAGCCTATCAGGATGCATTCTTTTGTAATTCCCACAGGGCCTCGAAAAGCGGTGTCAATAGTCATCCCACCGGCTGGCCGTACTCAATCTGCATCCCGTTCTGCCTTGAACACCTGATCTATACATAGATAGTCAGACAAATACTCATTCCGAGAGTAGATCGTTCCGCACCTTGACCAACTTGTTTCGGACACTCTGGCGTAATTTCTTGACAGGCAAGCCAATGGGGCTCGTATTTTTAGTCATCGTTCATTCTATTTCATTTGCTCAAAGTCGCGATTGAGAGAGTGCTGACGACATCCAGACTCAAATTAGATTGGACGAGGGCTACTCTTGGTGAGCCTGTACTAGGACGAAAGCAAAACCTTGGCTCACCCAAAAATTATTCAGTCGCGCTAGAATTATTCATAAAATCGAATCGGGTCGGTACCAAGCACTATATCAGTCGTTTGATGGTGATCGTTTCATGGAGGACTCGGTGGACATTGATGGTTGTTTATAAGGGTGCGCCGGGATTTGCCGTCACTGCAAACAATTTGACCATGGGCTAGCATGAATTTGGCCTGGATCTCTAATATTTTCTTTATTTCACGGGCGTTTTGGGCTTGGAATACCCAGCCCGCTATGCAGGGAACTCTGCATGAAGCACATTGGGACGAAGCCGGGATTTGGTACGTCAAGGAGCTGTTTGAATCGTGCACTCGAATTCATTTTTTATCGTCGCAGGAGTAATTATTCTCGGAGTATTCCTGTATCTAAAACTCCAATTAATTCCGTCGTCTCCTACATAGTATGTCGTTGACCGACCTTTCAATGCCACTACAGGCAAAAGCTCGATATTTGTCGGAGTAGCCCAGGATACTGACGCCGTTCTGTTTTAAGAAAAGCTGTCTCGATGACTTCCCAGAGTCCGACCATGGAATTGTCTCCAGAATCTGCCATAACACCCCCAAGGCTACACTGTTCATGACGTGTCTGGATATCAGCGCGTCTTCAGTTCTCGAGAACCTGATTTACTATGCAGCAGTCGTTGACTAAAATAGGTACGCCAGGGGTGTCCCTGAACGCGGCGCTTTATGCAAGCTCCGAATTGTGGACCCATAGAGGCCCACAACCCTGGAACGAAATCTAGCGCGCGCCAAGCTATCACCACCGCCACCAAGCCTGGGCCAAGACTGCATCTTATCGTCCGTGGGTCTGTATACGACGTCGTATTCTGCGCTGCACTGCTGGATACAGAGTCTAAATTTCGGGAGATGGAAGGTCCTTGAGACTCGACGACATGCAGTATATCAGACATCGCCGAATCCAAAAATTTGAAGCTCAGAGACAAAGAGTGGGGCAAACCTTTTTCATTGTGTGAAAGATATTTCTCAACGACGACTACCTTTTCTGCAGCTCTTAAATTCGTCACTTGTGATTCAGGCGATCCTTATTCTGAGCCAAACATTTCGATTCAAAAGATCATATTTCCCAGAGGCACAAGGCAAGTACGGAGAAAAAACTGATTTAAACGCCGACGTTGATGGGGATACAGCCGAGAACAGCAACTCCGTTCTTTCAAGACGGTTATTGTCAGCCTTTCTTTTACGATACAACTTCCACTCACATAGTTCTCGCCTGAACAGCAGGCGGCCTGGCTAGAGCACTGGTTGGTCCCAGCACCGATGGCTGTGATTGGGTCGCAAGTGAGCCCACTGTGGAGAGCGAGTTAGCCATGGTCGCAGACCCCAATCAGGCATGGAAACTTACACATCAGCGGTGATATGCCCAAGGTTAAGGCCGAGGGCATCCAAGGCCGTCTGGACAGCTTCGGACTTGGGCTATCAATTTGTCTGTCAGTGCAACATCTTTATTTGGAAGAATGTAATGAATCTCACGTCCTGGACAGATTTGCAGCACTCGAGGGTGCCCGAAGAACATCCGGAGCCTCCCCGAGGGAGCACGGTGGCGGACGCAAGGACTGGGAGCGTCAAGACCGCGATAGTGAAGGCAGAGAGACGAGCGAACATCGTGAAGTGATTTGGGGGAGTGGAATAAATGCGAGTGCTAGTTCACTTGATGGTTTCCCTTCCAATGGCTGCCTCTTATACGGTCTAGGACTTCCATCGTCTCCAAGGAAGTGCTGGGGTCTGTCGTGCATGATACTAAAAACATATTACCCGACGTGCGCAAACCCTTGTGCCGTATTAGTTGGCATATGAAGAATGGAATTTTCACGGTTATACAGCTGCGCAAGGTTGCAGAGCGCTGATATGACGCCAACGGAACTTACTGTTCTATTCTCGCCAAGGAGCTGCGTGTAAAGAATCAAGAAACTCTCTGGCTTCACCATGTGGAACCGAATATGAATGTATCAGTGCGCTTTCGCTGTTAGTAGGTCCCTGTCCTTGACGCTGAAATAATTGTACCAAAGTTGATTATTTGCGACCCGTCTTAGATTTGACTCTACATCGTACCGTCAACCCATCATCAAACTTTAGGCCAGCATTTAGCTTTGCTCAATCTAGTTGCAGAGTTTCTCTCACTCTTACGATGTCACTTCAAAACATATGGCTGGAAACGACATGTTGTTCTCCTTATAGTCCAATACGAATTACCTCCCGAATCTTAACAGGATGCATTCCAATCAAAGAAGCTACCTGTATATATCCCTGATCGGCTGGAAAATAACGTCCCATTCATACAAGTACGAACCTTCGTCAATGAGGAGAACCTGGACAAGACGCTGACATCCAGTTGTGGCCATATAATGGCACGACTGACTCTGGGGAATTTTACGGGTTCTCAATACGCTCTATTTCTGATCAAAGATATCGAATTGTACGCCATAGTCGGAAAGTGAATACGACCGTTTAGGCCGCTTTGCCTGAGCACGGTCGTTCATCTTAAGTCGTGCATAATTAAGATCAATCATCACTTCACTGAGAACCGCATTCAACGCCACCGCTCCTACGTGCGATTTCGGTACCGAGATGGATTGCCCATTTTTCCAAATTTAAATGGTGAGCACGCTGAAGCTCTATTAAGCCAGCGGGGCTCACGTTCCCGGAGGCCGACGTCAAGAGTTCGACATGAGGTGCAGGAGCCTCATGACCCTCAGAAGGAGACCTCTATCTGTTTATTTTTGAAATGTCCTCTCTATGCTCAGAGCAGGGTTCGGTATCCTGTCTTCCTCACGTGTTCCACGACCCAGCCCGCGAAGAACACAACAGAATCCAGAGCTAGGCAGCACTTACGGGCGGGTACCTTGCCACTTCTCTTGCCTCTAGATGTCACGTCAAACCTGAGATGGTTCTGCTTGTCACTTCCATATATATTCATGTATGTCCGTACTTATAAGCAGTGAGCGAATAACATCTCATTTGTTGAGCCGTTTCCATGGCCGTAACACTTCGTACTCCTCTCATAGGGCGGCATGCACATAATCTTGAATTTTTTGGGATCTTGACTATAACTAAGGCCCACTGTACGTAGGAATTACTCAAGCGACTTGATGTCGAAGAGCGGAGGCTAGTCCATTACGCACTCTATTGGGATGCACAGTTTATCTAGCTCTCTATGTACCAACGGCAAGCATTCACATCAAATAAATCTGTCGACACTACCACTGAAAGCAAATACTTGACCAGAAGGAGCTCGAGCTAGTGTGTGGTACACTTCAGCTGGATAAATCTGATGAAACCAAGGTATCCGAGTCTCGTCCGACGGATCAACGGAAATGATTCTATCCTTGCCGATGAAAGAGAGACACTCAAGATATTGCAAGTAGGAAGGAAGCCTTAAGGAACAATCACCCTCCACTCGTAATAGATCATCAAGATGAGGCCGCCAAAGTTAAAAAAGCAAGCTGAAATATCAATTGGATTCTTCTTCGTCGTCCCGTCCACAATCATCTAGTGATGAACGGGATGTACACCTTCCCGTTTTACATGCCTGCGAGCGCGGGGCGAATCAATCAGAAAGAACATCAGGCCTGGGAAGAATAGAGGACATGGGCGACTTCTGTGCAAGCATGCACCCGTGGAGCATGCTTTGAGGCAGAATGGTGCCGCTTCAAATTGTCACCTAGTAGGAAAGCTCGTACGGACATCAGCTATGAGTGATATTCCAAGACTTATTTGTTAGGAACTCGAGCGTTCGAGAAAGACCTATTGCGTTGGTATACTATTGCATTCGCAAGGTAGGTAGTATTACAGATCAGTCGAACTGCAGCCATCCTAGTCAGGGTTAGGTTGAGAGGCCACAATGTATGCTGTTGAAATGGTTCAGATTGACGAGAAAGTCGGAGAAACTGGATATGCACTGATTCGCATCATTAGTTCCAGTGGAGGTGGACTGTGCGACAGAAGAACTTTTGGTGGTGCTGATTACCTGAGCCACGGTTGAAGATGCGATCATGGAAGCAATTGCCGACGAGGATGACCCTGACATCGATGTCACGATAGCAGCGTTCAAGGACACAGACGTACTAGCTAGCGAAGACACGCATGAACATTTCGAGAGTGTCGACGATACTACCAGACCCAAATTAGATTGGACGAGGTAGGAAAACCGCGTCTCTTATGCAGCGAGGTGACGACTAAAGAAGTTGTGAGAGTCGTTAGGACGAAAGCAAAACCTTGGCTCACCCAAAATTTATTCAGTCGCGCCAGAATCACTTATTCATAAAATCGGAGCGGTGGGTAGGTACCAGACACGATGTCGGGATTTGCCGCCACTGCATACATAACTTGACCATCGACCATCATGGGCTAGCCTGGATTTGGTGCCTGGATCTCTAATATTTCCCTATTTTACAGACGCTTTCGGCTTGGAACCTTCAGTTTGCTATGCAAAGAACGCTGCTAGTGATGAGGCCTGGATTTGGTGCGTCGAGGAGCTGTTTGAATCGTGAACTTGAACTCATTCCATTGTCGCAGGAGTGATTATTCTCGAGGTCTTCCTGTATATAGCACCTCAATTAACACCCTCGTCTCTTACATTTGTTGCTAGCACTCGACCTTTCAATGCTACTACAGCAACAACCGTTACTCAAGGGTCCTAAGGAAAACCTCAATGCTCGCCTAAAGCTCAACTTTATTCAGAGTGCAGCCGAAACTACGGACGTCGTTCTGTTTGCGAGAATGCTGTCCCGATGACTTGACCATGATGCTGTCTTCAGAATCACCCACGCGTCACCCAAGGTTACAATGTCAACGACGTATCTGGATTCTGAATATTGGCGAGCCTTTAGTGAAGCTGATACAGGGAGAGGAATGACTAGGATGGCGAGTGAAAGCTGACAGACGAGCAAACATCGTTGGCTAGATAAGTACGTTTACGATTGAGAGTTAATAACCTTGCTGGTGCACAGAACAGCGTCCGTAGTTCCGGCTACTCTTTTACTCTCGCTCATTGCCATTACTGCATCTACTATGGAGCACGAATGATGCGTATTGTTTGTCCTGTTATGTGACATTCATCATTGGAACTGGACAGCGTGATAGATACGACAATTGTGGAAGTGAACTTGTCAAAATATAACAGCGTGTAATGCCGTTTCCTCACAGCGACGAGTGCAACTTGTTCTCTAGCTGGGCTCAGCACCGAATTCTCCATTTTCAGGCACGAGTCATTGAATATGGTAAAAACATAATTCACCTTCAAGTTTATAATACATCCATATATCTTCATGCGGATCGTTGAGTCTGGTTTACGAGACTAATGCGTGTGATGATGAGATGAGATCTGATGAGATGCCAAGCTAGCCAATCGGTGGTGCTGGTCTTGGTGTGCTTTGCTTCTCTTCTTTCTGGCCTCACGATATCGTCCCTCATCACCACCATCGAGGGCATCTGTTTACAGTCTCTCAACAATGATATCGAAGTGATGGTCAAGGGCTCCATACTTCGTCTGTCTATGAAACACATCCCGGGTGTTATGGGCTTGCATCCAGAGATTTGGTATGAGCCTTATAAGGCAAGTCATATTTTAAGTCCGCTTTTTGGATTATTTTCATGTGGATAGTATTTTATTCGGCATTTCAATGAAGAAAAACATCCCCAATGACCTTAAAAGGTCAATTACAAGGCCGATTAAAATCCCGGACTCTTTTCCTACAAGCTTCGGCCCGATTGTGCTTATTTTGGATATTTTAAGCATCAAAATGCCGATGCAGAATCTCCGACATGTATTGTGTAGTAACTTATGAAATGCTGGTTCTTTGTGAATGTTCGTTCGCTTGTCCCTGCAACACTTTAAATCCGTGAGACGTCCTTGGCTGGCAACTGAAGGTAATGGCATGAAGGATTGTAGTCTGTGATACATTTCGTATGTATCAATATCAATGGCAAACATCATACTTATTTGCTTTCTCTTTCAAACCAGACCAGATCCGCACTGTCACCTCGTTTGTGGTGGCCATGTTGTTCACCTTTGCCTATCTCTGTATCCTTCTTATAATGACAATTCCTGTTCTAAGCTATGCACGTACACAGAAGATGGTGACGATGAGGGTTCCTCGCCGCACTTATGTTTGCCTTCATGCTCATGATTCTTTACATTCATCTTTGTAATGCATACAGTGACACTGCTGTCCTCGTTTCTATAGCCTAGCTTTATGGTCGCCTCGTGGTCTGTTGTCTGTTTCTCCCCTCGGTTTCCTTCATCCATGTCTTTTACACCTTGATTTGGAGGGTCGTTCAAGCATCCTATCTTGATTCAAAACGGACCATTTGTAATTTGGCCTTTGGAAGCTATCCAGAATCCAGGATCAGCAAATTCTACCCTGCTGTTATCATGAAGGCCTTTGAAGCATCTGTGGACCATCTGCTTCCTGATCTACCAATCTAGGTCTCCTTGCAGCATCATGATTCATGAGGGAGATATGGCTGAATCACTGATATGGAGGTATGGGGGCAGATTGAAATGGCGAGTGTCAGATTCTGTTGATGTATTATAGCAGCTACTGTACTGACGCATCTATCAGAAAATTGTTCAGGACCATGAAGGGAACACTGACAGCATCTGCTCAACATCTGCCTCGAAGCACTGCTGACCTCAATGTTCATATACATACTGCACTTGATGGGGTCCTACATGTGCTTGAAACGTCTTTGATCTGATGTCATGCGCTCTCGACTTACCTGAAGGCTCATTCTTGTCCTATGCACAGCAAACCCGCCTAGTTGGTTGGTTTGACTGCTCTGCCCCAAAATAGCAGCCACCTTGAATGTTGTAATACCATCGGCAGGTTATCCTATGAATCTGCCTATGCCCATAGAAAGGATTGCTCTTCTACTTGATGAACTGTGACTGATTGACATGGAGTGGAAGATGGAAGTAATGCATTGAAGCGGTGGAGCGGGCTATATCCCCCATTGATGTTGTGTATCCAACACGAGATTCCCATCATCGATGGGGAGGACCCTCATGATAATATAAAGGCAGCAATCTTACACTCTCTCCTCAGCTACTTTCAAATGGCTGAAGCTTCGCCCAACGGTACTTTTGGCGCATTCCTCATTGGTGTCATCACATCTTCATGGTTCAATTGTCCCCAAGATGCATTCATCTGTTTTCTGATCTCCTCGTATATCTAGCCTGTTTGGTGTTACCTGCACTCAAACCTGGTATTATTACACTCGCTACTCTGATGGTATTGTCCTCAAGGCCTTGGTAAGGATTAAAATCCCTCTTCTCAGTGACCTGGCACTAATAGACTCGCAGGTTGGCACTATATGGTATTCATCGCCACCAATCAAATACCTAACTCTCACGGGTTTGTGTAGGATTTTGGAAGTTTTGCATGTGGCTTTCGGTAGCCATGCCATTTATTATTATGTCATACTACATTCTGGGGATCCAGCTGCTCTAGCCATAGGGACATGGTAAGCACTATATTTTTCATGCGAGAACGAGTAGACTGAAATATATGCCAGGATGGTATCTGTGAGTTTTCCACATCTGTCTCCACAAGCTCTTACCTACATACACCAACTAGCTCAACATCAGCATAACAGTACGTGGTTTAGTGCTGTCTGTAGCTCCTTCAAGTTGTCTCTAATGAGGATGGCCGTAGGTAAGGCATAGCACGGATGCATCCACAGATGGATCCGGATCCGTCCTGCGGATATTAGGGTACCTGACAAGTGATATCCGCATCCGCAGGTGTGGCTGTGCACGGATATCCATATCCGGGGCATCTGCACTGCAGATATCTGTGTATGTTAGCTAAAACTAAAACTTTCCATATCTTCATGGGTATTGGTCCGTTTACTCCACGTTTTGAGACACAAATTCTACACTATAAAGCATCTCTAAACGCTATGTTTGATCACCACTGGGTGTCCCAATTGCAATACAGAAAAATCGTGCAGAAATGCGGTGTTTATTTTACTTATATGTAAGCACACATGTTCATGATACATCATGTTGCCTGGGCAAGGTTATATTTGTATTCTACAACATCTAAAACAGTAGTAGGCATGAATTTAGCCAGGCCCATCAATAATTAAGAGCCTGAAATAGCAAGAAAACATGTAAATTAAATTAAATAAATCTCTGATTGCTTTCCGTGGGTCAGGGTGACCTCCGATCACAAATCGGACGGTGGATCCAAATTCCTTGACCTCGAAAACATTAGGACACACCCACGAAGTTAATCTCACCTTCTAAATGAGGGCCGGAAGAACAAAGTGAAGTTTAACAGAAAATTAACAAAATCTCCGATCACTTCTCGTGGGACAGGGTGGCCTCCAAGCGCAAATCAGATGGTGAATTCGAACTCCCCGACCTTGAAAACATTAGAACACCTTTATTTCATTAGTGCTCCCATCCAAATGAGTGCCATAAAATTAAAGTAAACTTTGACAGAAAATCAAAAGAATCTTCGTTTGCTTACCACGGGCCTGGATGACTTCCGATCATAAATCGGGCTGCATATTCGGATTCCTCGACCTCGAAAACCCTAGGACACCTATTTCACAAGTGGGGGACGAAGCAACTGCATATTTAAGCAGAGCATCCGCGGATATAGCTAGTTGCTGAAGCCATATCCGCATCCGGCGGATCCGGATGCCATGGATCCGGATATCTGGGCACAGCCACATCTGCGGATATTTTTTCGGATATCTGTTCGGATATCTGTGGATCATCTGGATCCGTGCTATGCCTTAGCCATAGGGCCTTATTGCTCTTCTTGTTTACTTATTTTATGCCCGACAGATATATTATCATTGCTGCAATTCTTTCATTCCAATTACCACCTTCTGATATATCTTATGCAGTGTCGAACCACAATGTGCCTCTAGTGGCTGCCATCGTGAGATTCCTATGCTTTCACGTTGTGTTTAGCGACACTCACCTTGGAATCAGATCATTCCCTCTATCTGTCGCTTGGGTGAGTCTCTCATACTCTTCTTCTATCTTCTGTAATGCAGCCTCCATCTAGGAACCAGCATGTGTGTGTATTTAAGCCTCTTATATGAAGGATGTTCATTGGAAGTTATCCCTTTTACCTTTTAGCTGTCACCATCTATAGGTTAGGACTGACATTAGTTCTCAGGACCATATCTCTGTCTCACTGTCGTTTTCAGTCAGCATCTGAAGTATTTCGTTCTGTTTGAAAGCCCCAGAATGGCTGTAAGCATTTGTCAGACATGATCTTGATTCATATTTCTCTCTGTTATACAGAACCTCATCAGGGCTTCCTTGAGTCTCTATGTAGTGACTGATGTCCTGGTCGCTGTGTTACTTTGCTATTTTCTCCACAGCAATTGTACGGGGATCAAACGGTACGACATTCCACACTCCAGCTTAGTCAAACTGATCGGAGGACTCAATAGCACCGACACGATGATTAACAGACTCATTGTCTATGCCATTCACAATGGCCTTATAACTGCATAAGGCATACCATATTCCTATGCTATCATTTCAGTGACAAATTCATCTCCAGGGTTGCGGATATCTTCGTCATTGCCTTCGTGGGTTACTCTATCATCCCACATTATACCCTGACATTGTAGCTTCTCAGAACATAGCTTACCCCAAAAACCTCGTCTATCTGTCTGTCTACCAGATAGTTGCAAACTGTATGTGAAACGTGTCCATTCTGCATGCTTGAGCTTCGAGCTAACATGCACACCATCTCAAGTATATTCGAACACCTTCCTTGCTATGTTCGTTTCGTGATTCTCCATGCAATCATCTGTCCTTATGATCTCGCTTCAGGTTGAACTCTCGTAGACCTACTAAACCGGTCAATGATGACTTTTCAACCAATGTCAACACATCGAGTCTCTTTGTCGTCGGTGTCCCTAGTCAATTTTCTGCAGATACCATGAGGGCTGGCAACACGAACGAGGTGCTATGCTCCTGCTTGTTTCTTGTCCTCATGCTGATCGATGTATGGTCGAAACATCCTAGCGGCACGTTGATATTAATATCACATCCACGGTGGATATCACGGCGGATACTGAAAGAAACTCTTCTGTGAGTACTTGTATAATGACCTTGTGCATTTCTATTTGTTCATTTGACACACAGACTAACCCTGGTTCTAAAGTTGTAAGCTTTTGAAGAGAAGGAAATGAATGTGTTATTTACGTGTTTGTTTGGTGTGCTCTGTATTACCGCCTTTGCTTTGCTTATATATGTCATCACTGCTAAAGTTACAATGTGAACACATCATGACTTTGATATGAAGGTTTGTGCTCTTCAGTCATGAAAGGAGAGCGGCGTAAGGTTGGCAGATTTGTAAAATTTATCCTTGTATTATTGCAGATGCTGGCACGTTTCTGTAGAAACTCCTTGAAGATCAAGACAGCTCCTCAGTCCTCACTGGAGACCGACTTGTGTGCCGTATTCATGGCAACTGATCAGGGCAACAGATGGTTGTGGTATTTGACTTCAATACATATCCACAAAACGTGAAAATTGTCTCATTGAACAACACAAGAATGACAGGAATATCGTGGTTCTGACAATTCACCGCCCGTTTCGCAAATAGTATTGCATGTCGAGCGAGAGGGAACCATGTGGCAACTGTTCAATGTTCCATTGTTGTCTCGCAAAAATAAGCATGTATCTCAAGAGGCCCATCACATCTGCATGACGTTACTGAATCTTATGTTTATGCCATACATGAGGGGATGGCTTATAAGTTATGACATGTCAAAGGGTAAGGGTGAGCACATGTAGTATGAAGTGGTGGGCCATCGTGGGGGTGTGGCAGGTCTGAGCCCTGTGTGGGACATCCTAAAAGTATGGTCTCACCAAGTTGAGACTCTGCTCAGAGGTGTGTTCTATGATGACAAGGTGGCCACGCCTACAGAGCAATCACGAAAGCTCATCAAGTTTAGATACAAGCAGTAAAATGCTGACCACATTGAAAGACAGCCTCCGTGAGTTGCGTACATTGTATGCAGAGCTAGAAATGGGGATCTTGAAGCTGCCACATATTCGACAAGCTACACAGTTGAGCAAACAGGTTGAACACCAGGTGGCAATGCAATAAGGACATCTATGAATTCATAAGCAATACAGTAGGCATGTTAGAACAGAATCTATGAAGGCAGATATTTAAATGTACTGGACAGACATTGCAGAAAGATCAGAGAGAAAACGACCAGAAATAGTACATTTTCGCACCGCAGACAAAGAGGCTGACAGTGATGTCATTCATTGCACTTTCCAAGAGTTCGCCAGTGTCTGCAGGTGCTTCCAGTCATGACACCATCTTTAATTTGGTGTGCCGCTTGAGCCTCAACCAACTCGTGACAATGTTATCAATCGAGATTGTTGTCGTCCCCCCTGGCAAGCATTGGCGGCATGTACAATTTAAAGAGTAAATGTACACCCGTCACAAGCGGGCCCCAGAGCATGATAAATGCATGCCTGCATAGGATTGTGTTGTATCACTGCCGAGAGGTCACGACAACATCAAAAAAGATCAGAGCGCATCCGCCGCCCTGATGATCACCGACAATCCAGAAGACAAAGTGATTCCCATGGTACCTGCAACGAGAGCTCATTGATACAGTTTCAGGACTGCACAAAGATCAGCCCCGCAAAGAAGTAGAAATGCATGTACACCTGTATACACAGGACCCAGAATGGCCATTTCACCTGATCTCGGTATGTTTCAACGTAAATCTACTGTTGTATGGACTGCTCAGAACTGCAGTGAAACATGCATGAGTGTAATGACCCCAAGAAGAAAAGCGATACCCCACTTGCTGTAATACACCTTTTCAGCCTCAATACCGTGGTTCTGGAGTAAGATATCCAGCATAAACTCGGACCGGGAGATAGCTTGCACTCGTAGTTGATCTCTTGTTATTCAGGATAAACCAACTAACTAGCAATAAAGCGCCATGGGCCAACAACTTGGTGGCTGCTGCTGAAACATCAAGTGACTCAAATTAATAGCCGATTGCTGCTGGAATTCCCATACGGATGTACCTTTTGCGAGGGCCTTTAGAATTTCATGCTCTGGCTAGACCAAATTGGAGCCTTGCAACGATGGTCTACAATCAGGGTGTCCCTTGATGAGCATGGATCGGTCGGAATGTCAAGGGAGTGAGCCACGATGAAATTACATTGTGTAAAGTACAACACAAGTATAGGATTCTTGTGCAAAGACAGACATGGGGGGAGCCAAAGATACACTGCGTAAAAACGGATTTTGTGAGACCATGGGCATCTGGCATACTTATATGAGACGTACCAATAGTTGAACGAGAAAAGAACCTGAAAATAACTGCTGAAAACATGATCAGCAATTAACGTTTCATGTTTAGGTGCCAGAAAGATAGGCGACATGAGGCAAAAGTCAGCGCCAAGCAGAGGACTGTTGAAGATGATCGTGTAGGGAAAGGCGAAGTCAAGGGAGGCTTTCAAGCAGTGAACGATACCTTGCTTGTGCCGGAAACACCTCTTATAAGTGCCTGAAGCACCATGAGTATATGAAGCTTGTAAGAGGAATATAAGTGATGCACCTGAGTCTTTGCCCAGATTTTTGCACATGGCCACCTTTATTTTCTCAATGTTAGCCTACACCTCTTGAAGAGGCCATTTGTCCTCAAGCCAGAAGTGCTCATTGCATTTGGCCATTGGGGGCTCTTGCTCGACAGTGACCACTGAGCTCTGTCATCTTGAGGTCGAGGTGGGCATCCACTTGCTTGACAGACTCTTCTCATTCAATGTTTGCCGTGGTTTTGTGCAATGAAGAGAAGCAAATACAGTAGGAGTCGACAATGGTTACAGTTATAGTTGTATTCCAAACCCTGACACCAGACACAGCAATTTGGCTGGAATCTTGGCAACCATCTCAGAGCAAGGTGACGATGGCCTCCTGCAGTATAATGGCTGTTGGAATATACATGCTCTATAATAGAAACCAGCCAGGCAAAAATAACAGAAGGGCAACAATGCTACAAAGAGCATGCTGGATGCCAAGGATGGAGCCGAGTTACCAACGTAAGGACAATGACAAAGCGTCAGCAACGACCGACTGAACCCAAATGCACCGCCACCGACTACCCCCACCAAAAACCACATAAGACCGAGCCTGTATACACAGGACTCAGGATCGATACTTATGAGGAAGTCGACTCATGTGTTCGATACGAACCAGTTACTATAATATACCAAAAATATACCTGTGTGTTCTACTACACTCTTCCCTCAACAGTTGGTCTCAGGCTGTATGAGCGCGTGCATAAAGCAGGACTTTTGGGACTAAGTAGCCCAGGAAGTATGCTCAGTCAATGACAGTCTGATCTTCATGCCACTCTTCCTTGCTTGTTCCTGTAAAAGAGAACATCACCTATTGGTATCAGGGTCAAAGTACAGTTAAGGATCAAGCCAAACGGTGAGACATGAGGTTGAGAATGTACCATTGTTATCCAAAAATTGGCAGTTGTTATAGTTATCCCAGAGAGTATGGAACACAGGTTTGTCTGAGAAATTATAGTGTTCGCTGATGAAAGCCTTAAGATACCAAGTGGCCTCTTTGCCGTTATCTCAGATTATCTTAGCGATAATAGCAACAGTAATGGAAGAAGGCTCACAAAATGGTATCTTTGGAAAGAACTGCGAAGACATGGGTGGAATGAATGTGTGCCTGAAGAAGGATTGTAGACCACGTACATGGTGAATGACGTGGAAGTGGGCTACATTGTGAAAGAAAAAGTGTCTGTGCCATCTCAAGAAATCTCTATCAACGGTGGCAGCAGCGCCTCGAGGATAATTCCATTTGTTCTTGCGATAATGGGGCAGAATAGGGTCGGTGTGGTGAAGATATGTAATCATGACAACTTGCAACTCGCAGTCAGGGTGTTTGACAGCTGATAACATGGTGATTGACTTACACCAATGGTTCACCTCTAACCACGGAACTCCGTAATATTTTCAGACATTCCACAACCCATATTTGGCACAGATGCTTGCGGCGATGAAGGCCATTGAAGCGATCCCTATATTAGACAGTATTACCACATTGCACTGTGACCTGGTGAAGATGACGGAAGAGGCTGTTTATCATGAGAACATTGAGAAGTCGCTCAACTAGCTATGTGAAGTACATACGATCGAAGTGGTTAGTCCATTTTGGATAGTGCTTCTGCCCAGATACATTATATGCTAGATGTAGTGGAAATTCATATGGCAGACAATTCGACTGGTTGAGCCAGACTTACAGAGGTACGCAGGAAATGCAAAGAACTGTTGATGAAGCAGCATAAACAAGGTATAAATCAGGGTATCCGAGAATATTTCTTCATAGTTAATTGTTTCATTGGGTTGTTCATTGGGTATGCTGAGATCGCCACGAGTTTTCGGAACATACACCTCATCATTTTCCATGGAGGCATGGTTGGCGTGATGACGATGATGAGATATTTTCCAGCTGAAGTAAGGTGTGAATAATGAACTATGGATGAGCTAGATTAGCGCTGTAGCATAAGTGTTCGTTCTGTAAAGATGTCGATGAAATACTCACGAATCCAAGGATGTCATTCAACATCCCATAGCTAGAAAAGGCCCCATGGCCACACTATGAAACATAACGAGTTAGAAATGTCATAGAAACATGATGGATTATAAATACCTCGTGGCTGATTACCCAGAGACCTGTTAGAATGAGGCCTTGATACCACCAGCTGGAGATGATTTAAAATGATAACTTCAGCCTAAATAGTAGTTCACTTACTAGATAGCCCAGACAGTGAATCACAAAATCTCTCTGTTCCAAGAGCTCAAAGCCTGAGAAGTCGCCAGTCCTTCAAAATAAGGATTGATTAACGTAGCGAGGAGTCCCAGAGTTATTGCTAGCAAAACATCTCTGGCAAGGTACAGAGCGCTAAGATGCAATCGGCTAAGGCATAGCACGGATCCGGATGATCCGCAGATATCCGAACAGATATCCAAAAAAATATCCGCAGATGTGGCTGTGCCCAGATATCCGGATCCGTGGCATCCGGATCCGCCGGATGCGGATATGGCTTCAGCAACTAGCTATATCCGCGGATGCTCTGCTTAAATATGCAGTTGCTTCGTCCCCCACTTGTGAAATAGATGTCCTAGGGTTTTCGAGGTCGAGGAATCCGAATATGCAGCCCGATTTATGATCGGAAGTCATCCAGGCCCGTGGTAAGCAAACGAAGATTCTTTTGATTTTCTGTCAAAGTTTACTTTAATTTTATGGCACTCATTTGGATGGGAGCACTAATGAAATAAAGGTGTTCTAATGTTTTCAAGGTCGGGGAGTTCGAATTCACCATCTGATTTGCG
Source organism: Armillaria altimontana (assembly GCA_022818075.1). Classification (NCBI taxonomy): domain Eukaryota; kingdom Fungi; phylum Basidiomycota; class Agaricomycetes; order Agaricales; family Physalacriaceae; genus Armillaria; species Armillaria altimontana. Next base: position 134,409 of record JAIWYR010000056.1, on the reverse strand, counting down.
CTTGGAGGCCACCCTGTCCCACGAGAAGTGATCGGAGATTTTGTTAATTTTCTGTTAAACTTCACTTTGTTCTTCCGGCCCTCATTTAGAAGGTGAGATTAACTTCGTGGGTGTGTCCTAATGTTTTCGAGGTCAAGGAATTTGGATCCACCGTCCGATTTGTGATCGGAGGTCACCCTGACCCACGGAAAGCAATCAGAGATTTATTTAATTTAATTTACATGTTTTCTTGCTATTTCAGGCTCTTAATTATTGATGGGCCTGGCTAAATTCATGCCTACTACTGTTTTAGATGTTGTAGAATACAAATATAACCTTGCCCAGGCAACATGATGTATCATGAACATGTGTGCTTACATATAAGTAAAATAAACACCGCATTTCTGCACGATTTTTCTGTATTGCAATTGGGACACCCAGTGGTGATCAAACATAGCGTTTAGAGATGCTTTATAGTGTAGAATTTGTGTCTCAAAACGTGGAGTAAACGGACCAATACCCATGAAGATATGGAAAGTTTTAGTTTTAGCTAACATACACAGATATCTGCAGTGCAGATGCCCCGGATATGGATATCCGTGCACAGCCACACCTGCGGATGCGGATATCACTTGTCAGGTACCCTAATATCCGCAGGACAGATCCGGATCCATCTGTGGATGCATCCGTGCTATGCTTTACCGTGTGCAAAGATGAGCACATGTCCTGATCGGGTCTTCTGAAGAGATGGGTTTGCCTTAGTGTACCGCTTCAGAGTTGCCCAGAGAGGAACACCAGTCGTGTTTGTCTGAAGAGTAAAACTGGTGATAAAAAGGTCACTTGTTGAAGTCATATCTAAAGAGCAGATAGGTCAATGGAGGATATCATGTCTTTTTGAAGACACCTATGGGGAGCCATCGTTGCGGCCCGATGTTCTGATTAAATGGCACATCCGTGAAGCCAAGTTGGGGTTGAAGGCGGCCTTCAGCGATTGCCGCCAATCGACGACCATTCCTTCAAACTTGAGCAAACATTGAAGCTGCGAGCCAAGCTACTCCAAATGACATAACCAGCATCTGCATGTACCTATCACGATGCCGTCAAGGGATTCCATATCACCCAATATCTCCAGGGAACCCGTTTGGCACCATATGACTCATGGTCCAATTGTGGTCACGATTTGGCATATCTATCATTCTACTTAGAATGTTGATTTCGTACCCCAGTTTCTCACCAGCAGTCTTCACTTCTCCCAATATATACAATTCAGCTACAGCCTACCTGGCTGTCTTCACTGTGCTCTACATCCTGTGGCGCTACGCTAACACAACTCGTCATCCCCTGGTCTTTTTTGTTGGCCAATAGCTGGCAATGCCTTTCAGATTCCCACCAAAACTCCCTGGCACCAGTTTGCAGAGTGAGGGAGGCAATACAGGCCACATTGTTCTTTTTTCAGGATGAGGTACTTAGTCAACTGTAGGCGATGTGGTCTATCTTCGTGTTTTTGGTCGCTCCATTCTAGTACTCAATTCTTTGGAGGCTATCACAGACTTGTATGAACAGAAGTCAAGCATCTATTCGGACAAAAGTGCGAGGGTCATTGGCAAATTGCAAAGTTGACCTTCACAGGGATCTTCGTGCTGTGCGCTAATCCTCCAATAAGAGTGGCTTTGGGCACATTTTAGTGATGAGGCTTAACGGCGATGGTGTCAGGGAGACTAGGAAGCTTCTTAACACTGAGTTTGGGCCTTGTGCAGTCAAAAGGCATAGTCATATCTTGGAAGAGAATACTCAATGACTTTGTCGATCGAATATTGATCACCCAGAAGCATTTCTAAAAAATATACAAAGGTGCTCTGTTTAGCCCGAACTCGGACCTGATGACTCATGGTGCATGCAGGATGGCTGTAGCAAACATCATGTGCATCACATACAGCTATGTTGTTTCCCCATCTTTTAATGCCGAGTTAACCATTGCCATACAGGGCTATCATGCGACATGAACACTGGTTTCCTGATCCCAAAACGTTCAATCCAGAGCAACACTTGAATCAGGACAAGGGGTCTGAAATTCCTGAACCGACAAGTCTGACTTTTAGTTTTGGCCATAGATCTTGCCCTGGATCTTACCTTGCAGTCAATACCATGTGGACAACTGTTGCAATGACTTTGGCCGCATGCACCATTTCCCCTGAGGTTGACACTGAAGGAAAGGTCATCCTTCCTGAAGTTAGATACATGAGTGGAGTGTTCAGGTTAGTTTTATTATTATTATCACTTATAGGATGTCTATTTAAACGGCTTGCAGCCATCCATATCTGTTCACCTGTCGAATTCAGTGCCGTTCTGAAGGTGTCTCTGAGCTGCTTGTAGGTTCCTAATGAATACTGCTTTCAGTGGCGTGGGTGCTGAAATGAAGTTCACACCTGTAAATACCAAATAGGGCAACCCTAAATGCTATCACAGATTCGCTGCAAGACCTTGTTCTCGGGATTATCAAGCACAAGAGATGCAATACAATTATAATAATGATTAACCTGCAGGTACTCGAACAAGAATCAAGCTCACGAGTGCCCTTGAGATATGATCACTGCCCCGGATACTTTATGCGCCATGTGTAAAACACAGTCTACTTGAGTGCAACTGTACGATTGGACAATACTAGGGCCTAACCACATGCTTGATAACCCTTGATATCAATTATCGAAGTATGATTTTGAATCTTGATATCAGATAGTATATTCAACAGCATGAGGACATCCAGCAGGCCAATAAGTTCGGAAGGAAGTGAATGGTATCACATCAAATGAAGGGACCCGGTGAGAGGTCATTTGAAGCGGAAAGACCGATTGGCCGCATCCGATATATTAATAGTGGGAGTCAATTATGGATGATTATGAAGTCGCAGCGATTATGAGGCCGCTGAGGTGTATAAGCCATGCTGTCTCTTAGAATAACGGAATGAACGTAGTACGGCTCTAGTTGCCAGATACCAACAATTCAAAATCACGACTACTGAACACGATCAAAGAATGTCCAAAAGCTAAGGCTGTAGAGAAATTAAATATACACACAAATGAGCATTAGTGTGGCAATATCAGGGTGGGGGTGAAATACAAAGGAGAGATGCATTGTTTTCAAAATGGTGCAATATGATCAGGTCTAGCACTGCGCTGGTGACCTAGCCAATGGGAGCAGCATCAACAAGTTTTGGCTCTTTTTCCTGGTCCACCTGACCCTGTTTCTCAAAGGCTCCCCAATCTGAGTCAACAGATGTATGAAGGCTCATATGTTGCATGAAGAGCAAAATCAAGAGTCCCAAGCCACTAATACCGGCCATAACTTGCCATATGAGCTGGAGACCAGAAGCAAATGTGGATCGGACCTCTCCTAGAAGCGGCTCTTCAAGTTCATGCAGAAGTGGAATAACATCAAAGACAACGTCAGTCTGCAGCAAGAATTGCATCAATAGCTGCTGGGGGAGTTTCTTGATGAGCTGATTCTGGAGGATAGCACCACCAATCGTTATGCCCCATATCTGCATCTGTCAGTCATGTACCATACAAACAAATATGATTTACTTACTTGCGCAAATACCCTCACAAATGAGAAAAAGGCCAGGGCAAGGGCATTAGAGGATATGGGCAATGGCGCAAGGACTGGAAAATAGAGGCTCGAAAAAATGGCCCCATACCCTGTGCCTGCTATAATTTTGAAGCCGATGACAGTTCCAACAGCGGTTGTACTGCTGGTAGAACCAAGAAGACCCATCCCGATAATTCCTGTAATCCATCCTAACCAAATCTGAGGGCGATACCGTTGTGTCACTTTAACAGATACACCAGCAATGACAGCAAATGGTGGTGCAGAAAAGCAGAGTCCAAACAACTTAAGACCAGATTTGATGGGAGAAAATCCTTTGCAGACCTGGAAGTAGAGGGGCATGTAATCTTGGACCGAATGAGCACATGAGTAACGGGGTAAGATAAATTCCTTACAAACAAGGGCAAAAAACAGTATGGGCAGAATGAACGTCTGCAGATACCTGAATGATGATTAATCAACGTAGGCATGGCATCCTGGGAATGGAAGAGGCATACCTGCTGAGAGTTGTGTGATCACCCATAAGCGCTACAGGTACCTAAAAAGCGACTATTAGGAGAGAAAACAAGGTTCCTGGAGACTTACTAAAGGTTGTTTGGCCAACCAGAATTTGTAGAGAAAGAAAGCCACCAAACTGACAGCTCCAATGCAGAGAGGTACGAGAACGTGCCAAGAAGACCAGTCATATGTTAAACCCGCCCATGTCAGTGCAATGGCAATGGAGGTTGAACAAGATATGATCAGGAAGTTACCGCTAGAAAAGAAATGAGTCATTATCTCAATAATTGAAATACAATCGATACAAATGTCCAGTCCATGAGATCCATAATTTCTGCCCACATCCTTCCTGGAGATTTAAGGTGCAGACATGTCAAGACAAGATGTTAGACCCGACCTCTTAACTGAGATAATTAGTCAGCTGTTTCGCGTTTGAACAGTCACTGCTAAGTTCCCGTACGGTTAAGGTGCCAAGACTAAGGCTTTAGCTCGAGAGTCGAAGTGTTTTGGTATGAATAAACTTTAGCTCAAAGCTAGGGAATATACAGCTTTGAGTATGCTACTTATATACTAAGACTGAGGGTCTAATAATGGATACACCGTGTTAGAAAGTGAATCAGCAAGTACACAGTGACCGAGAATATGTTAGACCCGAACTTCAATCAAAGATAAACAACGGCTGTCTCGCGTTCGGGCAGTCACCGATGAGTTCTTTATACGATTGAGAGTAAAGGTTTAAGTCCTTAGCACTTAGCGATAGATAAAGCGATAGTTTCGGTATAGATTAAACGTTAGCTCAAAGCTAGGGTATATCTAGCGAGAGCTTAGCTACTTAAATACTAAAAGTAAGGGTCTAAATATAAACCGTTCGTGAGAGTGACAAGCTTGAGCACGCAATATCGAAGCGATAGACACTTCAACCTGGCACACTGTCACGCGATAGGGTGCAAGGTGGAAGTGGCTACTACGCCATGTAGTGCGTAGTGTCGAAGCACTGCTCGGTGTCTGTATGATAAGCGGTCCGGTGATCCGGGTTATGTAAGTAAAAAGAATAAAAGTGGTTAAATCGTAACATTACCCCTTCTTAAGGCAGGCATCCCGACTGCCGTTACGGTCCGCTCCAGTCGTTGGGGAAGTCTTCTTGATACATTCCTCTAGCCTCTCCTCCGTATGGGTCGTCAATGAGATCTTCGTCTCCGATTGGTGGCTCTCCGTCGTCAGATTCGTTGTTCCAGTAGTCTTGTAGGAGTCTCCGCCACTCAAAGTTGTATTGTTTGAGGGCTTTGACCCACTTCTGGAATCCATCTGTTCGTTGGACGAGGTATCGAACATTGCCGTCATTGTCATATTCGTGATCTAAGATCATGGTGACGGCTTTGTTCGGGGTTATGATTTTGGTGTTTACCCCGTCGACATGTTCTGCCAGGAATTCTTCGATTAATTCGTCGGCATCCATGTCGCCTTCCCGTACCCAGCTATTTGATTCCGGTCCATAACCCTTCCATTTGACGAAATAGTCCGTTGCGATTCTCGATGGTTCTCCCTGTCTTCCTCGAACATTTCGTTGCCTACTGTTCAAGACCTTTTCGACTTCGTAAAGTTCATCGCCGTCGATCAGGTCCGGTGGTGGTGGAGGCGGTTGTTCTTGGTTCGGGAATGCAGGTGGAATGTACGGGGTGAGTAGCGACTCGTTGAAGGTAGGATGAATTTTCCAGTTGGCTGGTAACTTTAGGGTGTATGCTGAGGCGCCCTTTTTGCTTTTTATTTCGAAGGGACCTGTGCATTTGTCGTCAAGCTTCTTTTTTGGTCGAGGAAGATGGAGGTTGGTTGTGTCAAGCCAGACCTTGTCGCCTGCTTTGTACTCGACGGCTGGTCGTTTGTTTTTGTTGTACTGTGCTTTCATTTGTGACGCAGCCTTTTGAGTGATTTCTGGGCGGTGGCATGGATCTCTTGCATTTTAGAGACAAAGGAGTCGGAGGCAGGGGTGTGGAAAGGGGTGGTAGATTTTGCTCCGGGTAATACGGCGGGATTATAGCCGTAGTTGACTTCAAATGGACTTTTGCCGGTGGAAGAATGTTTTCGGTTGTTGTGTGCGAACGCAGTGAGCGAGAGCCATTCTGCCCAGTCAGTTTGGAGATGGTTGACGAACATGCGAAGGTATTTTTCAACCTCCTGATTTACGTGTTCGGTCTGGCCGTCCGTTTGTGGATGATAGGCAGTGGAGGCGTTTCCCTTGATTTGGAGAAGATGGTAGAGGTCTTTCATGAATTTGGATACGAATACGGTTCCCCGGTCTGAGATGACGACTTGGGGCATTCCGTGTTTGGCGTATACTTCATCGCATAGGATCTTTGCCCAGCCTTCGGAGGATAATTCTGTGGAACATGCAACAGGAATGATTTCCTTCGAGAAGCGGTCGACAATTACAATGATGGCATCGTGTCCGTCGCTCTCGGGTAATCCAGTAACCATGTCCACGGAGATGTGAGTCCATGGGCGGGACGGTATTTCGTTGGGGTGTAGTGGTGCTGCCTTGGCCTGATTACTGCTCTTTGCTCGCTGGCAAGTTTCACAGGCTCGTACATAGGCTTCGATGTCTTTCTTCATCTTCGGCCACCAGAACTCTCGTAGAACGAGTTCTTTGGTCTTTTCGATACCTGGATGTCCAGCGGTGATGTGGTCATGGGATCGAGCGATGATTTCTCCTCGGAGTGTATGATCTCGGGGAACGTAGATCCTACCGTCGTACCAGATGAGTCCGTCTGCCATTTTCATACCTCGGTCGTGGTCGAGGGAACTGGCGACAGCTCGATCCCAAAGGCGATTGTTTTTTGTGGCGACTTGTACGTCTCGATGGGTTTCTTCGATGGTGGGCATGATCATTGCTCTGAAATGTTCTGGAGACAGGACTACTACTTGATCGTTATCATCCTGTCCTCGATCATGATCTGCGCGCCGCGAGAGGAGGTCAGCCTTTTTGTTGGCGGTACCGGCTTTGTGATGGAGGGTGAAATGGTATTCTGCCAGCTCGGTGATCCATCGGGCTTGGCGCCGGTTCACTTTCTGGGGCTTTCGGAAGTACTGGAGGTTTTGATGGTCTGTCCAGATCTTGAAGTCTTGGGATGCGCCCATAAGGTAGTGCCTCCATTCTTCGAGAGCGAGCATGATCGCGAGGAGTTCCTTGTCGTAAATTTCGTAGTTACGCTCTGTAACCAAGAGTGATTTCGATAGGAATGATACGGGTCTCCATTTTCCATCCTGTTCCTGGGAAAGGACTGCGCCAATGGCTCCCTCGCTAGCGTCGGCTTCTACTCAGAATTTCCCTTCATTGGTTGGTATCGCGAGTATGACGTCCTCCGTTAGTTGCCTTTTTAGCTGTTCAAAGGCCCCCTGCTGTGCTTCTCCCCACTTCCATGGATCATTCCCCGTTAACTGGGTCATGGGCTTTACGATTTTGCTGTAGTTTTTTATGAATCGTCGGTAGAAATTGGTGAAGCCTAAAAAGGATTGGAGCTCCTTCTTCTTGGTAGGTATTGGCCAGTCGGCAATGCCTTTGATTTTGACCGGGTCCATGCGGATGCTTCCTTCGCTGATGATAACGCCTAAGTACTCCGTTTCCAAGACCTCGAACTCGCATTTTTCGGCTTTAAGGAACAACTTGTGCTTCCTTAGAGTCGCCAACACTTCCCTTGCGATACAGCGGTGCTCCTCTTTGGTTTTGGACATGATAAGGATGTCGTCCAGATAAATGGTCACCTTTCCTGATGCAATGAGGTCCTTGAAGATATCATTCATCATCCATTGGAAGGTGGCGGGTGAATTGGTAAGCCCGAAGAACATGACCGTTGGCTCGTACAAGCCACGATTTGTTCTGAAGGCTGCTTTCCATTCATCTCCCGTTTTGATTCGGACATTATTATATCCCCATCGCACATCGAGTTTGGAGAAGTATTTGGCGCCGCGCAGTTTATCCATGAGTTCGGAGATTAAGGGAAGAGGATAACGGTTTTTAATCGTCATCTCGTTGAGCTTCCGGTAGTCTTGGACAGGCCTTAGCTTGCCGTCTTTCTTCTTGACGAAGAAGAAAGGTGATGCCATGGGCGACTTGGATGGGCGTATCCTGCCACTAGACAAGTTCTCGTCAAGGAATTGGTCGAGCTCTTCCTGTTCCGCTCGGTTGAGTGGATATACTTTGCAGTCGAGGTTGGCGTTCGCGTTGGGAATAAGTTCGATGGCGTGGTCCCATGGTTTAGGTTCTGGTAGGTCATCAAAGTTTTCTTTATCGAATAAATCTTTGAAGTCTCTACACCATTCGGGAACCATTTCTTCAAACGTTTTGGTTGCCTTTTTTGCGTTTGCCTCGGCCGCTAGGTCATTGGCCACATGCCGCATTGCCCTAATGCGAATAGCTTCTTCAAAGCTTATCGCTAGGATAGTGTCCCCTTCCTCCAGCTCTTCGTCCCATTTGTCATATGGATCTGCGTCAGGTAAGGGGAGTGGGATATGACGGCATTGGCAGCGGGCGAACGTCATCTTTCCGGTTCGCCAATTGATCAATGGGTTGTGCCTGATTAGCCAATCATGTCCTAAGAATATGTCACGATCTTTTAAGTCAGTGACGGCTAGATCTATGCGCTCGGCGTGGTCTCCAATGGTGATGCGTAATTCAGCGAAGGCGGTGATCCGTCCTGTGCTGTTTTTTGATCCGTCCGCATTGTAAACGGTAATGGGCGCTGCCGTGGCGCGGGTAGGAATGTTGTGTTTCTCAACGAATGTTCGGCTGATGGCGCTGCTAGTACAGCCACTATCGACTAGGGCAGAGGAAGAGATTCGGGGAATACGGCTGGACATTTTGATCTGGACGTCGGTTGTTAGGGCTTTCTCATTTCCGCTTACTCGGCAGATATAGCGTCTGGGCTCCCGCAGTTCCTCCATCCATTCCAGCGCGTTGATGCGCGTGGCTCCCTTCAGTCCTTCTAGCAACCCATCCACCACTTCCTCTGCTCGTGCCTTATGAATCCAGTTCTTTAAGATCGCTTTTGCCTCCGATTCCATCCTGGCATCTTTAATTCCGCGCAGCGTCCACTCGGCTCCAAACGGCTTCAGCCACTCGTGTGGGACCTTCTCAGCCTTCGCGCCGGAACCTGCTGGTTCAGCTACCGTCGGCTGGGTCACCTCAGGGGCTACAGAAGGGGTTCGATTAGCTTCTTGACTTCGTCGGAAACTCGTATCATCCTCCTCATCGGGAATCTCCTCTAACTGTACCTGAGGCCCCCTTTTTACCGCCTGGGCGCTAGCAGTTTCCTTCCGTTCGGCTGTCTTGGTCGGGGCCGTTGCGCATCCAACGGTTCTTGCCACATGTGCGCCTTCGTTGGGATCGCCCGGTGGTGTGTTGGTTTCTAGCAGCAAGTTCGTCTTGACCGAGGAGTCGCCGCGAGTAGCGACGACGGGCTGCACTTGGACCGTAGCAGAATGCGGAACAGCCTCACCCTCCTCCTCGGGACTATGCGAATCGTTCCGCTCACCTGTCCCGGGGCCTCTGCCAACCTGGTCCCAGTCCTTGTCTTGTCGCTGGGTCGCGCTCCTGGGGCCCTCTTGTCGGGTTCGCCCGCTGCGCACGGTGTTCAGGTCGTCCTTGGCCGTGGGTGACCACGCGGTGTTCTCCTTTACCAGGGGAGGTTTCGCCGAAGCTATTCCCTCAAAACTCTCAGCAAGGCTGGGACCCCGTGGAGCCGCCTCAGGGGAAACTGGTTCCTCTGCTTCAGGGGGGGCGTGTCCCTTCGGTGAAGGCGCTTGTTCCCCTGCCCCATCCAGTCGCTTATTAGGCGCTGTTACGACGGGTAGCACTATGGTGGGTGCCTTTTCGTTCGCCGCTTTCGCTCGTGATGAGTTACTCGCCGAACGCTTAGTCAGTGGTGATGTCCTGACATCCTGTTTCGATTCTTCCTTAGTTTCTGTCTCGGTAGTGAAGTCACGAATGGGTATATTCGAATGCACGTTTGATACTACTGAAATACAATGAGCCTGACTAGCGGGCGACAGATGCGTACTGGATGAAACTAAGTCCTTGGCTGAGGCAGTCGAATCGTTTACTGCTCGGCGCTGTCTTTTACCTCCTCAACCTTCGACTCCGTCTTCTCCTTTGTTGCGACGTGGTCCCAGTAATATTCGACCCGTCGTAGATGTTCTTCCTTTGTCCTGGCGCATTTGGGACAGTCCCGTTTGAAGTGTCCGAGTTCCCCGCATCCAAAACATTTCGTTTTGGCGCGTAGGGCGTCGATGTCCATGGGCTTTCCCCCGCCTCCGAATGTAGTGCCAGTTCCGGTTTTCTTTTCCGGGGTGCCGGTCTGCTGCTGCTGTTGCTGATTTCCTTTCCATTGTGTGTTCGTCTTCGCCTGCTGCTTCCAGTCCACTACTTTAACCCCTCCGCTAGACTCTGCTTTCTTCGTCCTCCAGTTGTGGTCAATGCGGAGTATGCGACGTTTCCACTCGGGATAGTTACGTGGGGGGTCTGCGTCCGACGCATAGATGATGTCCTTGGTGGAAGAGCGGCACACTTTCTTTACTTGCGCCACCATCATCTGATCGATTCCAATAACCCCTGCTTCGAACGCAAGCGAGTCGAACTGCTGGAAGAACAAGTCGCCGTCAGGGAAGGTGCTCTGTCGCAGTCGTTCCCATTGTGCGAACTTGATTTCCGCATTGGCATCCTTCCAGAACCGTCGCCTGACTTCGCCTACGAAGTTCTCGTATGCAGGGTACAGCTGATCTCCGTTGGCGTTCCTCCCGAGTTCCCTGGCACACAACTCCCACCAGACTTGAGCGTCTTTTCCGAATTGTGATGCGCAGAAGATAACCTTGTGCGGGTGGTATCGGAAGTATTGGTTGAATACGGAAAAGTACATGTCGCACTGGGAGAAGAATCGGGCGATGTCGTTGGAGTCGCCATTAAAGTTCTCAGGGACCCTGACCATCTCAGGTTTCAACGATGCCCAGGGTCCTTGAGCGTTTTCGTCGAGAATCCAGGGGGCGGGTGCATCTGGTGGTCCTGGCGGCGGGGGATATTGCGGTGGCACCCACCTCTGTGCTACGGGTGGGGCTGCTGGTTGTACAGGGTCGGGAATTGGCTGTTGCGGCGGACCGGGTGGTCCAGCATTGTCGTCTGCGGCAGCGAAAAGCCTAGGCGGTGCTTGTGTGCCTGGCGGTCCATACCCCCGGGGATAAGCGTAGCTCGGTACCGGGTAGCGGGGAAGAGGTATTTCGGCCCATCGTGGCGGTACCGGTGGTTCGTCTGGCATTGGTTTGGGGTACGGGTAATCAGGTCGTTGGTAACGAGCGGGGACCTGGAGGGGTTGATCCAAATGGATCATATTGTAAGCCTGATGGGCGAAGTGCCTGGCTTCTTCCTTTAGGATATAGTCGTATCCGAAATGAGCGTAATCTATTCCGGCTGGGGTTCTGCCCCAGTCCTGATCCGCTAATAGTTCTGCTTGGAAATGATTAAATAAGTCAAGTAACGTGGCATAGGCGAGTATTTCAGGGATTCGGGTTAATTTACCCGTGGCGAGGAGATAGAGAGCCTGGGACATGGTTATTGGGGTGATCGGCCGGTGGGGTGTTTGGGGGTTCTGGTGGCGGGGGAGTTGGTGAGGCGGCGGGGCTTCCCCAGGGATTCCCGTTGGCATGCTCTGCCTCGGGGAGTACCTCTGTACTGGTTCCGCTGTTCTCATCCTCCGTATCTCGTCCTGTGGCAACATTGGCCGTTCTGAGCTTTGCGATGACTCGCTCTGCCCCTCGTCTCTCCCTGTTATACTGGTTGCGGAAGGTGAAGGGGTCATACCCGACGCCCTCTGCCCTAGGGGTGTCTGATCGTGCCCAGGCGTCGTCAATCCGGTTTCTCTCGGCTGAGGTGAGCCCGGTGTCCGGATCGTACCCGACGCTATCCTCTCATCTGTACCTTCTTCGAGGTGGGCGAGGTGGGCGGAGTCTTGCCTGGCTCGAGCTCTCTGGTCGCTGCTCGAACTCTGGCGTCGACTCTCCGGGCGAGATTGGGGGTGTCGGAGGCTGCTCTGTGATCTGGATGGGCTGCTCTGATACACACCCTGGCTCCGGAGTTCTTTGTCGATATGGATTTCCTCGCCTGGGGTAAAAGGCTGTGGGTGGAAGGTTGACGTTGTCCCATAGATTGGTAAGACTGAGGTTGGCTGATGAAGTCCCAAGACCGTCGCCGGCAGGTTGCTTTGGAACTGGAGTTGCTCCGTTGCCGCCTTCCCCCAGGCCGAGTCGAATGAGGTATCTTGCCAGGTTTGTTGCGGCAGCGGGGGGAGCTGATTGACGGGGATAGGGGGTATGGCCAGCGGAACCGGTTGTAGAATCCTGTGTAAGAGAGTGCCTTGCTCTGGCAGTGTCTCCAACGCTTCCTTCTTGAACGCCTGCTTCCATTTCCCCAAGAACGTCAACTTGCGTGGTTCGTTCGTTGACGACGCGAGGGTGCTCGTCGACTGTCTCGGTTCTTCGCCTAGGTAGGGGTGGGTAGAAGTGGATCGGTAGTGGCTGTGGGATGACATGGTTTATGGCGGGTGGTGGGTAGCGTATTTGGTTTCGTCGAGGGCGAGGGTATAATCCGTACTCATGCAATACTGCTAGCACTACTGCTGCTGCAAAGACGGCGGTTCCGACACCGAAGAAAACTGCAATTAAGATTGCTTCGAGTGTCGTTAACATGAAGGTTCGGTTTTAAGGAACCAGGGGAAGCTTTGAGCTAAGTGTTAGACCCGAACTTCAATCAAAGATAAACAACGGCTGTCTCGCGTTCGGGCAGTCACCGATGAGTTCTTTATACGATTGAGAGTAAAGGTTTAAGTCCTTAGCACTTAGCGATAGATAAAGCGATAGTTTCGGTATAGATTAAACGTTAGCTCAAAGCTAGGGTATATCTAGCGAGAGCTTAGCTACTTAAATACTAAAAGTAAGGGTCTAAATATAAACCGTTCGTGAGAGTGACAAGCTTAAGCACGCAATATCGAAGCGATAGACACTTCAACCTGGCACACTGTCACGCGATAGGGTGCAAGGTGGAAGTGGCTACTACGCCATGTAGTGCGTAGTGTCGAAGCACTGCTCGGTGTCTGTATGATAAGCGGTCCGGATGGTCCGGTGATCCGGGTTATGTAAGTAAAAAGAATAAAAGTGGTTAAATCGTAACAGAATAATACTCCACTCTGACGAGTGTGACTGTGTCGCAAGGTGAAGACTCCGTGGAGTCGCAGATCTAAAGATAAGATAAGCTAAGCGCTGAAGATTAGATAAGATAAGAGGCGCTTAGATAAGGAAAATGAATAAATCGTAACATTACCCCCTCTTTAAGGCAGGCGTCCCAACTGCTGTTATGGTTCGTCCCGATGATTTCTTTATGCTGAGTTTGCGCCCTTCTAAGCATCACTACTATGCCGGACTCAACTTTAGAGCCTCAGCCCAACTGTGTGCGACCTCTTTTCTTTGACCCTCATACGCAGGGGGCCGAACGAAGAGGAGGAGTGCCAGTTAGGTGGAAGTAGGAGAGGGGAAGTTGGCCAAACATGTGCATATCCTGATCGTATCGTTGAGATGACGGTTCCATCGATGTAGCTACTGGTCTAGGGAATCTCTGTTGGTTCGTATGACGATTTTGAGTATGTCGAAGGGTCATCATTGCCGCCAAGTAGATCCCACATTAGCTCTTGGTCGTACCACACTCTTCGTCCCGTGAATGGATCCGTATAGGACTGCCAATCTACATTTGAGTCTGTGCGGTTTAACCTTTCTGCTGTGTAGTCGTCGATGAGTTCTTGAGCGTCCATATTATCCTCCCATACCCAACTGCTTGATTCGGGTCCATATCCTTTCCATTTGACAAAGTAGTCTGTGATCCAGACTGATGGTTCGCCTGCTTTTCCCCTGACTTTGCATTCTCTACTATCGAGGACTTTCTCGACTTCATAGTGCTCTTCACCGTCGATAAGATCGGGAGGCGGTGGAGGTGGCTGTTCTTGGTTGGGGAAAGCGGGCGGCGTGTATGGGGTAAGGAGTGATTCGTTGAATATGGGGTGAATGCGCCAGCCTGTCGGGAGCTTCAGTTTGTACGCTGATGCTCTGACCTTTGCGACGATTGGGAATGGACCTGTTCGTTTATCTGCGAGTTTCTTCTTGGGATGTGGGAGACTAAGGTTGGTCGTGTCGAGCCAAACCTTGTCTCCTACTTGATACTCGATGGCAAGTCATTTCTTTTTATCGTACTGGGCTTTCATTTGGTCGGTGGCCTTCTCTAGGGCTTGTTTTGCTTCCTCGTGGATTTTCTGCATTTCTGAAACAAAAGTGGTGGAAGCCAGTGTTCTGAAGGGTGCTCGGGGTCTAGCGCCAGGGAGGATGTCAGCATGAAAGCTGTAGTTAACCTCGAAAGGACTTTTGCCTGTAGCGGAATGAGTGCGGTTGTTATGGGTGAAGGCTGCGAGTGAGAGCCATTCAACCCAATTGTTCTGGAGATGGTTGACGAAGATTCGGAGGTATTTTTCAACCTCTTGATTCACCCGCTCCGTCTGTCCATCTGTCTGGGGGTGGTAGGCGGTAGATACATTCGCCTTGATCTGTAGCAAGTCGTAGAGGTCCTGCATGAATTTGGAGACAAACACGGTGCCTCGGTCTGAGATGATGACCTGTGGCATTCCGTGCTTGGCATAAACTTCATCTCATAGGATCTTGGCCCACCCTTCCAATGACATCTCCGTAGTACATGCGATTGGTATGATTTCCTTAGAGAAACGGTCGACAATCATTAGGATGGCGTCGTAACTGTTGCACTGCGGTAAACCAGTAACCATGTTGACGGAGATATGGGTCCATGGTCGGGAGGGTATGGCATTAGGATGAAGGGGCGCCGCTTTTGCTTGAGTGCTCGACTTGGTTCGTTGGCACACCTCGCAAGCGCAGATATAATTTTCTACGTCTCTCTTCATCCTGGGCCACCAGTATTCTCATAAGATGAGCTCTTTGGTCTTTTCAATGCCAGGATGCCCCGCTGTGATGTGGTCATGAGACATTGCGATTATTTCCCCTCGTAACGCATGATCTTGGGGAATATAGATACGGCGATCGTATAAGATCAAACCGTTATCTAGCTTCATCCCTCGATCATGGTTGAGAGAGGCGGCGACGTTCTTGTCCCATCAGTGGTGGTCGAGCGTGGCTTGCTTGATTTTAATATGAACTTCCTCGATTGTCGGCATGACCATTGCCTGGAAGTGTTCGGGTTTGAGGACTGTAACCTCATTGTTGTCCTCCTTTCCTTGCTCGTGATCTGCTCGCTGACTTAGTAAGTCGGCCTTCTTGTTTGCGGTTCCTGGTTTATGGTGCAACGAGAAATGGTATTCGGCTAGCTCAGTTACCCAACATGCTTGTCGTTGGTTGAGTTTCTGGGGCTTTCTGAAATACTGGAGGTTCTGGTGATCCATCCAGATTTCGAAGTCCTGAGCCGCTCCCATTAGATAGTGCCTCCATTCGTCCAGTGACAGCATTATTGCGAGCAGTTCTTTGTTGTAAATTTCGTAATTGTGCTCCGTAACTGTCAGAGACTTGGATAAAAACGCGACTGGGTGCCATTTTCCATCCTGTTCCTGCGACAGTACCGCGCCTATTGCCCCTTCGCTTGCATCCGCCTCTACGCGGAACCTTCCTCCCTCCGTGGGTATTGCCAGTACCACTTCTTCGGCCAGCAGTCTCTTTAGCTCCTGGAATGTGTTCTGTTGTGCTTCTCCCCACTTCCACGGATCATTTCCTGTTAGCTGCATCATTGGTTTGACGACTTTGCTATATCCTTGAATGAAACGTCGGTAGAAGTTGGTGAAGCCTAAGAACGACTGGAGCTGCTGTTTCTTGGCTGGCACAGGCCATTGGGCGATCCCTGCAATTTTGACTGGGTCCATGCGGATGCTTCCTTCACTGATGATGACTCCGAGGTATTCTGTTTCTAGGGTCTCGAACTCGCATTTCTCCGCTTTAAGGAATAGCTTGTTCTTGCGTAAGACCTTTAGAACCTCGTGTGTAATACGACGGTGTTCTTCCTTGGTTTTTGACATGATGAGGATATCATCGAGGTAGACTGTGACGGCACCAGATGCAATGAGGTCTTTGAAGATGTCATTCATCATCCATTGGAAGGTGGCGGGCGAATTGGTAAGCCCGAAGAACATAACCGTGGGTTCGAACAACCCTCGATTAGTTCTGAATGCCGCCTTCCACTCGTCACCGGTCTTGATGCGTACGTTATTGTATCCCCACCGCACGTCGAGTTTGGAAAAGTACTTGGCCCCTTGTAGTTTGTCCATAAGCTCTGAGATGAGAGGAAGCGGGTAGCGATTCTTGATCGTCATCTCGTTGAGCTTGCGATAGTCTTGTACTGGTTGCAGCTTGCCGTCCTTTTTCTTGACAAAGAAAAAGGGGGAAGCCATGGGCGACTTGGAGGGTCGTATCCGTCCGCTTGAGAGGTTTTCGTCTAAGAACTTGTTGAGCTCTTCTTGCTCGTTTCGGTTGAGAGGGTAGACCTTGCAGTCAAGATTGGCATTCGCATTTGGAGTGAGTTCGATGGCATGGTCCCACGTCTTTGGTTCAGGGAGTTCGTTGAAGCTATCTTTGTCGAATAGATCGCTGAAATCCCGACACCATTCTGGGACCATTTCTTCGAACGTCTTGGTCTTCTTGTCTGCGTTGGCTGCAGCAGCTAGGTCATTGGCGTGATGAGCGTGTATGAGAATAGCCCACGTGAAATCTACTGCAAGTATGGTGTCTCCCTTCTCAAGTTCTTCGTCCCACCTGTTGTCGGGGTCTGCATCGGGTAATGTGAATGGGTTCTTGTGGCATTCGCACCATGCAAACGTTAATCCTCCTGTCTTCCAATTGATGATCGGATTATGCCGGGCTAACCAATCGTGACCGAGGAAGATCTGTCTATCACCGAGATCCATAACGGCTAGATCTATTTGTTCTGAATGATCTCCAATCGTTACTTGAATCTCAGCGTATTCGGTGATTGATCCTCCCGAGTTCTTGGTTCCGTCGGCATTATAGACTGTGATCGGTGCAGCTGTGGAATGAGTCGGGATGTGGTGTTGTTCGATGAACGACTGATTGATGGCACTACTGGTGCATCCGCTGTCTATTAAAGCGGTGGTTGGAATTTGGGAAATGGTTCCTGGTCTCCCGAGTATGACGGGGATGACCAGGTCCTTTCCCTTCCCGCTTAGTGTGCAGTTGTACCATTTTGGTTGTCGTAATTCTTCGAGCCACCAGAGGGTGTTGATTCGGTTCGCCTTCCTCATCCCTTCGATCATTTCATCGACTACTTCTTCCACACGTGTCTTGTGAATCCAATTCTTCAGGATCGCCTTCGCCTCTGACTCTGTTTTGGCTTGTACTATGCCGCGCAGAGTCCACTCCAGTCTGAATGGTTTAAGCCATTCTCTATAGGTCTCGCCACTAGTATAAGTGCGCAAGATCCGTGGGTCTTCCTCAGCCTTTGCGTTGACCTGTGAGGGCTCGACTACCGTCGGCGAGGTCACCACTGTTTCTAAAGGGGAAGTTAATTTAGCCTTCTTGTTCATCATGAAACTGGTAATGTCCTCGTCGTTGGGTACTTCCTCAGAAGTTACCTTATGCCCCCTTTGCACTGCCTGGGTGCCAGCAGCTTCCTGTCCTGTGGCTTTCGGGTCAGTCGTGGAACGTGAGGTGCGTTTCTCAAAGGAGTCACCCTGTAAAGGGGCAACAGGTTGGGCTGACGCCGCCATACTGCGATTGCCTTCGCTTCTCACTGTAGGCTGACGGTCGCCTTCACCTGGTTCCCTCGAGCCGGTGGTTTCAATGGCCACCAGATCCCTCGTTGCTTTTGTCGTTCCCCCATCCTCGAGTCGCCCTACGTCATGACAGGCATTGGCAACTAGTCGGGGGCACTTACTCGATTCTGGTTTGTCCTCGATCTTCTGGTTGTCCATGGCTGTTGGTAGCCGTACGGTGTTCTCTTTTACCAGGGGAGGTTTCGCCGAAGCTATTTCCTCGTGACTCCCAGCGAGGCTGGGACCCCGTAGAGCCGCTTCATCAGGGGGGGCGGTGTATGCTTGTTCCCCTGCCCCATCCAGTCGCTCAACCGGCACTGTTATGATGGGTAGCACTATGGTAGGTGCCTTGTTGCCTGATGCTTTCGCCTGTAATGGGTTACTTGCCGAACGTGTCGTCGGTAGATGGACTACCACAACTCCTGGAATTCGATTCTTGCTTGGTTTCTGGTCTGATTGCGAAGTCGCGGGTATATTCGAATGCGCGGTAGATACTACAGGATTATAAGTACAATCATGAAGTGCAAGGGGCATACCAGCCGAAACCAAGTCATTAGCCAAGTGAGTTGAATCGTTTACTCCTCGGCATTCTCTTTTACCTCTGTGATCGTGGGGAGTTTCTCCTCCATCGATCGCCGGTCCCAGTAGTCTGTCAACCGTCGAAATGCCTCTTCCCAGGTTTTAGGTGATAGAGGGCAGTCGCGCTTGAAGTGGCCCTTCTTGCCACATCTATAGCATATTGCGGCTGCCCTAGTGGCATCGATATCCATTGGTTTGCCACGTCCTCTGAATGTCGTCCCTGTAGCCATCGTCGTCGACAATACAGGCGGCGCTGGAGCTGCTGTTTGACCACCCTTAACAGGCGTGGTCGTCTTCTGTGTCGTCTGGGGTCATACGGGGGTTGTTGTTGTGCCTTCTGCCTGTTTGAGGCGCCAGTTGTAGTCGATTTGGAGTAGGCATGTTTTCCATCCTAGGTAACTAGTCGGCACGTCTCCGTCAGCCGAGTATATAGTATTTTTACTCGTCTGGCGGGCGGCTTTTGTGACTTGATGGAGCATAGCCTGCTCGTTGTCGCGTACTTTGGCGTGGTAGGCTAGTTCTTCGAATTGCTGGAAGAACTTGTCACCATCTTTAAAGTCCACCTGCCTAAGCTTTTCCCACTGCGCGTACTTTAGTTGTGCGTCGGCATCCTTCCAGAACCTCCGACCGAGCTCTGTCTTGAATTCTTCGTAAGACGGGTAGAGCTGGTCCCCAGTCACCTGATCTTTCCCTATGACCTGTGCGCACAACTCCCACCACTTCTCAGCGTCGTCGGCGAGTCGCGAGATGCAGAAGACGACCTTGTGAGGGTGGTGGCGGAAGTGTCAGTTGAACACTTCGAAGTGCAATTCGCACTTTAGGAAGAATCGGGTGATGTCGCTAGAATCACCTTTGAAGTCGTTGACCTCCTTTAGAATTTTCGGTTTGAATTCATCGTAGGGGGCGACAGCTCCGTCAACTAGTTGCCAGGGTACTGGTGGGTCTGGCAGTTCCGGTGGTGTGGGGTAGCGTGGAAGCACGTATCTTATCGGGGGAGTGGGAGGTTGCGCGGGTACTGCGCCGCCTCCAGCGGCTCCGTGGCCACCGCCGGCAAATGGTGCATAGCCGCATGTGTACGTTCCTAGTGGTTCCTGTCCCCTGACGTAGGAGAAGGTTCCTGCCGCTACCCGAGGAGGCGGTACCGGTGGTTCATCCGGCATCGGTTCCTGGATCTTGATTTCGATCGCGGCTTCTTCATAGGCAGAGAGTTCCTCCATTGCGGCATCCGGGTGTATTTTGTTCCACAGGAGGCGAGCGTTTCACTCCGCTTCGTACTGTAGTATGTCATCTGATGAGAGTCCTTTCTGTCTCTTTATAAAATAGTCATTCCCGGCTTGGGTAGTTCCCCAGTCGGGAACGAAAGGGAGTTCGTAGGCGAAGTTATTATATATATCCTGGAAGTTCGCCTGTAATAAAATAGTTGGTATACCTATACTTAGGTCATTGGCCGTTTCCTTGTAGAATCTGATGGCATCAGTTAGCGTCATGGTGACGGGGATTGCGGGGGGGACGCTCGCGCGGCGACTCGGTGGACGACTCTGGGATTCCATCGATCGTGAGCGAGGGGTAGGGGGTCGCGGCTCGCGGGGGCTGGGGCGGCGACTCAACGGCAGTGCTTGACTCTGTCTCGAAGCGGCCCTGGTGTCGCTCGATCGACTGCTGCTCGCTGATTCACTGGGCTCACTGATTGAGCCGCTCCCAAGCTGCTGCCCGAGGGGGGCGGTGCGGGGACCTGACTGGGGATGTGACACTTCGCCACCCACTACTCCTTGGTGGGCATAGGGTGGAAGGGCCAGCGACGGGTTCCTCGACTGTTGGTACAGGCTCAGGTGTCCACTCGGGGTTCTGTACAGGCTGGTCCCACTGTATGACACTTCCTGCTGCTGCTGGGGTTGGGGTGCGATGGCTGAGGGCCTCGCGCCCAGAGGAGACGAAGTAGGCACTGACGGGGAGGGTGATGTTATCCCAGAACTCCTCAGAGGGAATATCGGCATTGGGTGGTGGAGTGGGATCCCTATTGGCCCAAGGATCATGATGGGTGGTTGGGGCGATGGGTCTAATGTCATGGCCCACGCCAAATCCCCTGACACGCTCGGCGAATCGGGCATACATGTCAGGTGAGGGAGTCCGAGGGATGTACTGAACATACTCGGGAGAGGAAGGGATGGTGGAGGCGATGGTGATAACTGGCATGCTCCTTCGGGGAGGGGCAGGAGCTGCTCTCTCCGGGATGACGGGAGCAGACGACTCAGAACTGTCCGCCGCTTCTTCGTAGATCCCTGTCCTAGAGAGCTTGTCGATTGGGATCGGTCTCCGTGGTATGGGTGCAAAGATTCGGGGTGGGAGCTGCTGGAGCGGGATGCCATCGGGCTCGTTGGTGGGAGTGGTAGTGACTGTGGAGGGTGGAGTTCATGGTGGAGTACGAGGTGCCTCTAGTTGATGTCGTGGTCTGTAACGAAACCTGACTGCGACAAGGAGGGCGACAGAGAGGAGAGTGGCACTAGGTATTCCTAATGAGATTGCTATGAGTTTAGCGTCGTTGTTTTCCATGGATGCTCCTGTTAGAGAGCGTAAGTTAAGCTTTGAGCTAATTGTTAGACCCGACCTCTTAACTGAGATAATTAGTCAGCTGTTTTGCGTTTGAACAGTCACTGCTAAGTTCCCGTACGGTTAAGGTGCCAAGACTAAGGCTTTAGCTCAAGAGTCGAAGTGTTTTGGTATGAATAAACTTTAGCTCAAAGCTAGGGAATATACAGCTTTGAGTACGCTACTTATATACTAAGACTGAGGGTCTAATAATGGATACACCATGTTAGAAAGTGAATCAGCAAGTACACGGTGACCGAGAATAATACTCCACTCTGACGAGTGTGACTGTGTCGCAAGGTGAAGACTCCGTGGAGTCACAGATCTAAAGGTAAGATAAGCTAAGCGCCGAAGATTAGATAAGATAAGAGGCGCTTAGATAAGGAAAATGAATAAATCGTAACATTAGAGCAGCGGCGACGAGAGCAAGAGGAAGGTTGAGATCTAGAGCATGTTATTCAAGTTGTATGAATAGCAGATCATCTGAATGTCATGAAGCTCACAAAAGACCCATCTCCACTGGCCTGTCTCAGAAAGTGTGCCTCTGACGATAGGTCCAATAGCAGAAGCAAGGCACCACGTGCTAAAATGCTTCAGAGTCAGAAATGAAGACAAAGCATAAACGAGAATGAGAAGCATACATCTGATATAATCCATTGAAAAGTCCACGATCGCTCAGCGGGACAAGGTCCGAAAGAATAATAGCAGAGGTAGTAAATATTCCGGCTCCCCCGAGACCTTGTATGGCTGGAATGAAAGAAATAAGTAATGGAAGGCATAAGTTAAAGATTGAAACTCACTTCAGCCAGCGATCAGCATAGTCATGCTCCTAGCTGCGCCACACAACACGCAACCCAAAGAAAATATAGTAATAGAGGCCAGTGTTACTGATTTACATCCAAACACCTGTATATACCAGTCATCAGCAAAATCTCTGAAAAGACGAGGATGATATATACCTGTGCAAGCGCACCTGTGGCAGGCATCAAAGCAGTGCAGGCAATATTGTAAGCGGATCCCACCCAAACGTAGGTGTTACCGCCATGCAGTGCATCAACAATTGTGGGGAGAGCATTCAATATGATTGTCTAGATACAACACAATGTGAGTGCATTGAAACCCAACATACTGAGAACAGCTATACCCCTTCCATCAGAGCGAGGAAACTAGACAAGTTTATTGCCAATATCACAAGCCAGAATGAGGCTGAGCGAGCCATTTGACAGTACTCTAAGCTTTCGATAAGGACGGGGTATAGGCTGAGGGTCTCGAAGGTAAGAGGAAAGAAACAAGTTATGCAATCATGTTCAGCACCAGAAGCATCCTGTACTTCTATAAGCAGAGTCCATTATTCGAATATGATGATGGAAAGCTTCTTCACATATTCTGTTACATTGGACATCGTGAGAGATAGATAGATAGATAGATAACTGGAGCAATGAAGAGTGCCCAGTTCAATTTCGGTTCAGCGGCTACTACTTACTATAACTAGTATATGCCGGACCTGGCAGGTGACGACTCTTTAAGTGTTGATTGTTCGATCTCGATCTTACACATAAGAGGTATCACGTCCCGAATTACCCAAGGGGGTGCCAGAACGTTGGCCCGGCACACCAGGTAGGTAGGTAGGTTGGGCCATCAGGCCCAAAAAAAAAAAGTTGACCACCTTTTTAGGGGCCTAAAATCAGACTTTTAGCACAATCTATTAATCATTTATGATACAAAATATACTTATCAGTATAGAACTTATCTTGGGACATCACATCTAGCTGTGTAGACAGACAATCAATGAGGTTGGCGAATGTTGCCAAAATGACCCTGCTTGCTGACATGATGATGTCAGACCTCCCATTGAAGTGATTTTGCGATCTGGACATAATGGCATACAAATTGTACTCAAAATGCTTTATAGCATACATAAAACAGCCATTTCTGGCGAGGTATATGGAAAATTGCAGTGGAAGATGCCCAAAATAGGTGAGATGACATCATAGTGGTCACATGGAGGTAGGTAGGTCCAGCACTGGCACACAAAATTTTTTAATCAACCCCATGTCTTTTTTTTCCATATTGGTACCCCCTTGGAATTACCTTGATACAATGCTTTCTGGTCTTTTGTATGAGAATGTTCAATGTTTGGAACTTTGTATGCTGGCAAAACTGTCGCGCGCCGACTTTCTGTTGGATATTTGATAAATAGATACCTCAGTCTAGTATATTGACTTCTCTTAAAGGAACCTCAGCATCGTCGCTCACTGCTCTGCACTGCTGGGTTATCTCACAGTGGTGAAAACGGCTTGCACACTACCTTTCATTTGTTGCCATCTGCATCTCTGGAACTCCATCTTGGAAGTCTGATGATATGGAATCTAGCCAGAATTTTTTGGGCCCAATGCAGCCAAACTAAATGGGTGTTTTGAAAAATGACCAGCTTCGTACATGGAGTACTTTCAAGTTTCTAGGGTGTCAGCCTCGGGAAAGCTCACTTTGATAGTATCAAGTGGGTTCTCCTGGAATTACAAGCAACTCCGATTTGATGTTGTTTGAGATGCTTCCAAAGCTCCATGGATAGGCCTATCCCCCGTTTTATTTAAGCTTGCGATCAAGGTGGAACTGCCTCTTACTTCTCGGAAGTGGCTATCATTTAACCAAGAACACAAACATAGCTTGACACAATCCATTCCGGTTCGCAATGCTACTATCATTTCATGAACCTACCGGGGCCTACATTTGATGCTCAACTTTTCTATACACTGGACTGCGGCCCATGCAGATAGGAAGATGTGATATCACATGGATCGCAGGCCTGGGTGCTCGTGCCTCGATTGGTTCAGGTCATGCATTTTCCCTACCAAAACCACAACAAAAAGCACTGGAATAACAATATATAAGACCCTCAGATTTTGACTTTCTTCACAAGTGCTTTCTAATAAATGTCAGAAGGCTCACTCAACAGTACTTTTGGCATGTTCCTCATCAGTGCTATAGTCTGTGCATGGCCCATCATACATCCATTGTAGTACTCTTCTGGTTCTGACTCATCATCTATATAGGTTATTTGGCATCACATGTACACAGACATGGTACTATTATACGCATTACTCTGATAGTATCTTCCTCAGGGCTTTAGTGAGAACTTTTAACTATCTTCTCTGTGATTAGCTAATAAACTTACCTGCGAGCATGGCAGGGATGAGTCCAAAGGTCATTCAGCAGCTTGCAACATACTTGATCACAATGCAGTTGCAGAATGATAACTCAGTCAGGTTGGCTAGTGGCATGGTCTGCTAAACTCAGTGTAAGCACATAATATGTGTATCTATGCTCAGCGGCAGAAACGGAAATCTAAAAGGGATGTATCCTAAATGGACAACTTATATTATTATATGCAAATCTACCATAGGATCCATCTGATGATAAACACCTATTAACAGGTTCTGACTAAGCACTCATAACATGTTAGACGGACGTAACACATCCGTTGTCAGCTTGGGATGAGCTTGCAGTTTTAAGCCAAAACAGAAAAGTTAAGAACCAAGAGTCAAACATGACAAGATCAGTTATAACAACATCATGATATAACAGCAACACCATACTATGATACTAAGAAATCGAGTGTTATATAGTTCCCTAGGGATATAAATAATATCAGAAAAGAAAAGCTCACCATTATATGGGTGCAGCAGGGCATTGTCATTGCGGGCAGTGATGGGAATAGTATCGTCAGTGACACAGGTACTGTATTCGTCCAAATGTGAGGTTGCAGGGTGGTAGGCAGATGGATTGGGCTAGTGAGATGCAAAAAAGTGGCAGGTCAGGTCGACGACGGTTCAACAGTGATTGTGGGATCGGAGAGGGAAATAATATGCACTATTGGATTCCCCAAGGTCAAGAATGAGGTGGTGGGATTTCTGTGAAGACAGTGGCACTGTTGAAGATGGTACGGCACAAAAATGGTGGGCATCAGGATGGTGAGCAGGTGCATGATGTTGGTGGCACCAGAGGACAAAATAAACCCCATAATTGTGGTCCCCAAGTCAAAGCAATGGATATGCATAACTTTGGGGTGGCTAGGAAGCCTGGGCAGCATGGGAGAGCCCGATGTTGGACAGGGATAGGGTGGGCAGTGGCAGACATTGTGGAGGTCGCATAGTCCTAGCTATAGGCACATTCAGTGCATCCTCTAATCGTTCTTCAATGCCCCTGCCAGCTAGTTTGTCCTCTTCCTCATTCAGCCATTGGGGTTACCATCCTTCTGCCATCCCAGTCGATGTTTCCAGCACTTCCATGCTCCCCTGCACCCTCAACCGTCCCTCAAGCCCCAGGCCTACTCTCTGACATGGCCCTGAATCATTGAGAGACCCATCTATCACTCCTGTTGTCATTGTCACCATCCAATTCGCCATCGTGGCTGGGTTTGCTTCAATACAACCTCATGGCTGCAGATAGTGGGTGATATGATATTCCTCCACTGACTTACAGCCGTTTTCGTCATAGAATCTCGAGCATGGCAGTGATTGGCCCCGATTATTGATGCTGGGGGGAGTGGTGGGAGGTTTGGATGGGCTTGGAAATCGCATTTCATGCTGTGGTGAGCATTGGTGGGCATCATTGTCCTTTCAAACGGTCCTGGTGCCATCATCCATTTTGGATGGTCATGTACAGTGAGGCCTCATTGCAGGGCTTGCACGTGATGGTGGGAAGGGTAGAATAGCCACTATCTGGGGCTTTTGGGGCCACCAGATGTGTGAAAAGTCTCTAAAAAAGCAATAAGCATCAAAAAAATAAACAAATACATTTTTTTTTGCCCATGACCAGGCTGCAGAGCAAGGAGATGGGGCGGCAGTGTCTTCGAGGTGGTAGTAAAAGGCCATGATAGAAACAGCACTGCCACTCGATTGGTGCTCGGTTGATCGGATCATGGCGAGAGGAATGGATGCTCGACATGAATCCTCTAATCTAGTCTCCCACTCTGGAGCCCAAATATTTAGCGGGATATACTCTTTTGTATATTTTCCATACAGTAAGCATGCATGAAACAGTTGCCTGCTAATTTATCTAGCACTATCAACATTCTGAAAGACAGTTGTCTATAAAAGGGCATATGTTTGTTGCTGTTGAATTCTAAGGTAAAACTTAAAATTAAGGGTCCTGGGTCAAAATGTCGCACATAAGAACGAATCCTCGTTTTACTCGGACTCGTAACCTTGGAGTGACCTAAATGATGGTGCCGTTATCTTAAATGTCAGCGTTCGGAAGAAGCATCCTCCATGCCCAAAACACCTGGCAAAGACTGATTTATGGTGGGAACTCATGGTACGATGTTGGGCCTATGAACCTTCCAATCGACCAACTCTTCAATACCTCATGGAGTCTCTTCATGTGACAGGTGACACCCTACCTCCTCCTCCAAAATGGGAAAAATCGACCTCGCACAACTTTGTGGACCTCTGGTCCAAGGCAAATTAGATATACCTTCGGACTTACCGTCATTTTTGAACATTGAGGGTGTTTCCTACTTGAGTGATCCAGGTCCGAAAAGTGTTGATCCTAACTAGATCGAAATAGGGCTGGTACCCACATCTACGCACTCCATGCATCTGTCCTATCCTCGTGCGAGCTTCTGCGTTGTATTTGTGGATACATGATGTATCCGAATTCTGCGTTACATGCCGACTAGAATAGCTTGGCGAGTCCGGCTTTATTATATACTCACAGAACTCTTATCTGTATATTAAAGAAGCATACCACCAGTTAATACTGTACGCCTGACTAATTATTTTCCTCTTGTCTAATGCGCCAAGAATGCTCACAGCAGAGCTGATTTTCTAGACTCCAGCCAATCGTCATTATTCACTTAAAGTCGAACGACGTGCAATGTGGACTGCCAGGCCTTTACACTCGGAGTATACTTCGTCTGCAACTATCCGGGTATCAGGATTATCTCATTGGTATGTTCTACTGTTTAGATATCGCCGCCATCCCATAAAGCTTTGAAATAAGTATACAATTGTTACATTCGATACTCCCTTAAACGACTTCATACTACTGCCCTTGACACAGTTGCTAGCGCTGCTTCGAAATCAGCAATGATATCCAAGATAGCTTCAATGCCAACAGAAACCTAGACTGAAGCTTAGCAAGATGAATGAGCGTAATGAAGCATAAACTTACCCGAATTAGATCAGGAGTAACACCAGAGTCTTTCTGCTCCTCCTCGTTCAATTGAGCATGTGTCGTCGTAGCGGGATGGATAACCAGTGTTTTAGCATCACCTATCACCGATGTGGTAAGGATCTAATGCCAGCATCCATGATTCAGAACCACTTACCAACGTTGGCCAATTGGCTGGCCAGCTTAAGGTTGTCAACGAGCGTACTTCCTGCGACAGCTCCTCCCTTGACTCCGAAGCTCAGCATCCCACCGAAGGTGTTTGGCCGAAGAAGTTGCTTAGCCAGAGTATGCGATTCATGCGACTCGAGGCCGAGGTACGACACCCATGTAACCTGGGGCTGCTTCTCCAACCATTTGGCTAGTGCCAAGGCATTTTCGCTGTGGCACTGCCCACGGAGACTGAGCGTCTCCAAGCCCTGCAAGATAAGGAATGCGCCGAAGGGATTCAGGGCTGGGCCGATGTCACGCAGCAGCTTAAAAACAGGATAATCAGAAGGATATTCAGGGTCTTGTGGGTGATCAACTCACTTCTGTTCGAACTTTGACTGCAAAGGAGACAGGTCCGAAAGTGTCCCAAAACACGAGACCGTGATATCCCTCGGACAGGGAGGTGAATCCAGGGAATTTTCCAGGCTTCTTCCAGTCGAACTTGCCTGTTCAATGGTGAGAAGCCATATAGCATCGACAAAAACAAAAAACGAACCGGCATCAATAACGACACCTCCAATAGTCGTTCCGTGGCCGCCAATCCATTTCGTAGCACTATGGACGACAATGTCGGCGCCAAAATCGATGGGCCACACTAAATATCCACCCATGCCAAAGGTGTTGTCCACAACCAATGGAATTCCGTGGTCATGGGCAACCTGTGTGAGGGCAGGTATATCGAGGACATTGTATTTGGGGTTGGTTAAGCTCTCGATGTAAATTGCTTTGGTTTTGTCGTCAATTGCGGCGGCGAAAGATTTTGGGTCATTGTCTGTGACAAACTTCACGCTGATACCAAACTTCTTGAAAGTCACTGTAGAAACACGTAAGTGACAGCTAGAACTGATCGATATCATTCCTATAGTACCTTTGAATTGGTTGTACGTCTGTTCAAAGTTTAAGCAATTGTTCCGATAAGCTAACAAGCGAACTTACTCCGCCATAGAGGTAGGAGCTGGAGACAATATTGTCTCCGGCATCAGCGATGGCCGAGATAGCTAGGAATTGGGCGGCTTGGCCAGAAGCGGTCGCCACAGCGGCAGCACCACCTTCGAGAGCAGCTATATGGTCTTCGAAAACGGACTGCGTCGAACATGAGACATGTATTGTAAAAGAAGGCCTTCTAACCACTCACAACAGTGGGGTTACTGATTCTAGAATAGATGTTGCCAGTAGTCCTGCAAGCCCGCAATCAGTACACAAATCATCTACAATCATTCAAAGGTCGTACCTCAAGTTGAAGAGGTCAGCTCCATGCTAATTGGTCATGAGCAAGACAATCTTTGTCAATGTAAACCAGCAACGTACAGCAGAGTTGTTGAACATGAAACTCGTGGATGCGTAAATCGGTACAGCTCTCGCATTGGTCGCGGTGTCTGGCCTCTGTCCACCGTGTAGTTGGATGGTGTCAAACTCAGGCTCCCTGTTGGAAAAAGCATCTCAGACATTGACCCAAAGACGCCAATAAAACACGAGAATTACTTGTGAAATGGGTTGGCCATCATTGAGAGATTGGGGATATCGATAACGAGTCGGCAAAAGCTGTATCCCTTTTAAATGCAAGTTTCACTATGATGGCGTGCTTCGTGAGTAACCTGTCCAGAACGGTTTCCTGAAATGCACGCGTACGGCGTCATTGTACACCAATTTGACCCATAATTGGTCCACGCACCGCATCCAAAAAATCGCGCATGAATCTTACGTTTGGGATCTAGACGTAGAAGGGCGCAGCTGACCAGATGACGTGAGCCAAGAAAAAGGATGCAACTTCTCAAGACAATCTCAAGATCAAGGAAACATCGTATGAAGTCGCGTCGTGCGGGGGAGACATTCATTGAGGATGTCAGTATAAAGCCTTATTTCAACTTTACCTCGGAACATAGGGCAGTTTTGGCTTGGACGTTAACTTTGAGAAGGAAAAGGTGCGCTCGGACCGTGTTTCCGGTCGGTTTCCAGAACCATTCGCATTACTTATGTAAGTTACTAACACCAGACAGTAGTAAGATAGAGGACACCAGGTTCCGGCATGTGTTATGTAATCAGTCACGTGATGGACAAAATTACGGTTCGAAAAAATTTCAAGTTTTTTATTGTATTTATGCGTCTTGGGGGCCCATTTACAGCATAAGATGGGTTGAGATGCACCTACAAGAATATCCAAGTCCATCCCTAAAATAAAAAATCGGTCTCTGAGAAATCAGTGATGGGTGCACAGGCAGGCCACAACTGGCGGGATGGCCGGATCAGTAGGCGGGAGGCGCGTGGCAGGACGGGTGATAGCAGACCGCTCCGGATTGTCATGTGACTGGACAAATTTGTATCTGAGAAAAAGGTGAAAATTTTTCAGCCCGATACTGAAAGGGGGGAAGTAAAATAAATAAATAAGAATTAATTAAATAAATAACCATACTGGGTAGGCAGACAGCCACGAATGCCACATGTGCCGATGACGTGGCAATGCCAGCTTGCATCTTACCATCTCCCAATCACTATTCTCTGTTTGACTGTCCCATTTTGACGATGATCCACCATAATCCACCCAACTAGAGGCCAACAGAGAACGTCCCTTGGTGCTGTATCAACGTTCAACCATGACTTGTACGACGGTGTTATGATGTCTTAACTTTATACAGCGACTGCCGAAATCCAAGCAAGCCGATACACAGGTCAAGATAAAATGATACGTGCAGGAGCCAAACACAGATATCAAACACTCCAGGATAAAGGTACGTTACATATTATTTTGCCTTCAGTTCGCTATATAACCTGGCTATCACTTCGGTGCTCAATGGCCTTAGCCCTGACTACGTCTTTATGGCTAGCATTGCCCTCCATCTTTCAACTGTCCAGTTACTTCAAGATTGATCATTCCACCCTCTCCAACACTCCTTATCTGGTCGCTTTGAGTTCCGTCCCTGGCACAAGACCTTGCCACAGTCCCGACATTTATTTTGGCAGTTCCCGACTCTCTGGCAACCAGAACACTCCCCTGGACCCTTTCCACATTTTTGGCAGGATCTCAGCTTCTGTGTTCGCTTAATTATGGTGTTTTCAAGCGAGTCGGCGACTCGTTTTCGAGCGAGGACTGTGGCGGTCGACGTTGGGTCTTCGGTTACAGTGGATATTCTTTGTGAGTGTCCGTGAGGCATTGTGGGATCATCAATTGACATTATGTCTTCCAGATAGACTGTCTTGTCCGTTTCATATGCCATATCTGAACTCGAGGCCATCACAGCTTGATACTCGATGGATGAGGTGGGGCCTGTAGATGATGATGGACCAATAGGAAGGAAGCCCTTATTGACCGAATTGGGCTGTCATAGGCATTCAGCAAGGGGTGGGCCGGTATAGGATCGTGATGGGTTGGTAAGTTCACTTTTCAGTGGCATCGTTACTTTGTGTGCTTGGGCCAGGGACTGACATGCATTCAAGTATACCTTCCAGTCGCTGTGGTAGGTTTTCAAGTGTTCGAGAAGCTTTGTACGAAATGATTAGCCTTCCTTTTTGAATATAACACCATGAATTACCTTATACGAGAGTGTTACGATTTAACCACTTTTATTCTTTTTTACTTACATAACCTGGGTCACCAGACCGACTGGACCGCTTATCATACAGACACCGAGCGAGGCTTCAACACTACACACTACATGGCGTAGTAACCACTTCCACCTAGCACCCTATCGTGCGACAGTGTGCCAGGATGAAGTGGTTGTCGCTTTGATATTGCGTGCTCGGACTTCCAACTCTCACGAATAGGTTTATATTTAGACCCTCACTTTAGTATTTAAGTAGTAAAGCTCTCGCTAGATATATCCTAGCTTCAAGCTAACGTTTAATCTATACCGAAACTATCGCTTTAT
This sequence comes from Armillaria altimontana, assembly GCA_022818075.1. Lineage (NCBI taxonomy): Eukaryota > Fungi > Basidiomycota > Agaricomycetes > Agaricales > Physalacriaceae > Armillaria > Armillaria altimontana. Next base: position 103,061 of record JAIWYR010000056.1, on the reverse strand, counting down.
CTATCGCTAAGACTAAAGACTTAGCCTTTACTCTCAATCACCTAAGGAACTCAACGGTGACTGCCCGAACGCGAGACAGCCGTTGTTTATCTTTTATTGGAGTTCGGGTCTAACAATTAGCTCGAAGCTTCCCCTGGTTCCTTAACCAGAACCTTCATGTTGACGACACTCCAGGCAATCCTAATTGCAGTCTTTTTCGGTGTCGGAACCGCCCTCTTTGCAGCAGCAGTAGTGCTAGCAGTATTGCATGAGTACAGACTATACCCTCGCCCTCGACGAAACCAAATACGCTATCCCCCACCCGCTATAAACCATGTCTTCCCACAGCAGCCACCACCGTTCCACTTCTACCCACCCCTACCTAGGCGAAGAACCGAGACAGTCGACGAGTACCCTCACGTCGTCAACGAGCGAACCACGCAAGTTGATGTTCCTAGGGAAATGGAAGTCGGCATTCAAGAAGGAAGCACTAGAGACACTGCCAGAGCAAGGCACTCTCTTACACAGAATCCTGCAACCGGCTCCGCCGGCCATACCCCCCATCCCCATCGACCAGCTCCCGCCGCTAACGCAGCAGACCTGGCAAGATACCTCGTTCAACTCGGCTTGGGGGAGGTTGGTGACGGAGCAACCCCAGTTTCAGAGCAACCTGCCAGCGACGGTCTTGGGAATTCACCAGCCAACCCCACACTCAATCTTACTGAGCTATGGGATAACGTCAACCTTCCACCCACAGCCTTTTACCCCAGAAGAGGAAATCCATATCAACGAAGAACTCCAGAGCCGGAGTGTCTACCAGAGCAGCCCGTCTAAATCACAGAGCAGCCGCCGACACCCCCAATCTCGCCCAGAGAGTCGACGCCAGAGTTCGAGCAGCAACCAGAGAGCCCGAGCCAGGCAAGACTCCGTCCACCTCGCCCACCACGAAGAAGGTACAGACGAGAAGAGAGCGTCGGCTACGACCCTGCTACCGGCCTCAATTCAGCCGATAGAAACTGGATCGACGATGCGTGGGCACAGTCAGACACCCCCAGGCCAAGAAACAGGCCAGAGGAGAGTGCCGGCTATGACCCCATCACCTTCCTCAACCAGCACGACAGGGACAGGAGAGCGCGAGAGGCAGAGCGAATCGCAGTGTTCAGAGCGGTCGATGTCGCCGCGGGACAAATTAGCGAGGATGACGACAGCGGCACCAGTACAGAGGTACTCCCCGAGGCAGAGCATGTCAACGGGAATCCCTGGGGAAGCCCTGCCGCCTCCTATTCCCCAACCCCCGAACTTCGCGACACCCTCCCAGTGGGTCACCCCGATCACCCCGATCACCATGTCACGGGCACTCTACCTCCTCGCGACGGGTAAATTGACCCAAATTCCCGAAATACTTCTCTACGCCCCGTTACTCGACCTATTTAATCATTTCCAAGAAGAGTTATTAGCGGATCAGGATTGGGCCAGAACCCCAGCAGGCCTTGATTACACGCACTTCGGATATAGCTATATCCTAAAGGAAGAAGCCAGGCACTTCGCCCATCAGGCTTACAATATGATCCATCCGGATCAACCCATCCAGGTCCCCGCTCGCTACCAGCGACCAGACTACCCATATCCAGAAGCGAACACTCCCGAACCCATGCCGGACGAACCACCAGTACTGCCTCGACAGGCCGAAATACCCGTTACCTACCATTCGGCCCCGAACTACGTCTATCCTCGGGGGTACGGACCCCCAGGCACGCAAGCACCGCCTAGACTCTTCGCAGCCGCAGACGACGGCGCCGGGCCGCCAGGTCCGCCACAGCAGCCGATTCCTGGTCCCATACAGCCGGCGGCCCCACCCGTAGCAAGAAGGTGGGCGCTGCCACAATATCCCCCGCCACCAGGGCCACCAGAGCCACCCGCTCCCTGGGTTCTCACTGAAGATGCTCAAGGACCCTGGGCGTCGCTAAAGCCCGAGATGGTCAAGGTTCCCGAGAACTTCAATGGCGACTCCAACGATATTGCCTGGTTCTTCTCCCAGTGCAACATGTATTTCTCCATATTCAACCAATACTTCCGATATCATCTGCATAAAGTCATCTTCTGCGCATCACGATTCAGAAAAGATGCTCAAGTTTGGTGGGAACTATGTGCAAGGGAACTCGGAAGGAACCCCGACGGAGATCAGTTATACCCAGAGTATGAGAACTTCGTGGGCGAAGTCAGACGACGATTCTGGAAGGACGCCAATGCGGAGATCAAGTTCGCACAGTGGGAACGACTGCGACAGAGCACCTTCCCTGACGGCGACTTGTTCTTCCAGCAGTTTGACTCGCTTGCATTCGAAGCAGGGGTTATCGGAATCGACCAGATGATGGTGGCACAAGTAAAGAAAGCGTGCCGTTCTTCCACCAAGGACATCATCTATGCGTCGGACGCCGATCCCCCACATAACTATCCCGAGTGGAAGCGTCGCATACTCTGCATCGATCACAACTGGAGGACGAAGAAAGCAGAGTCTAGCGGAGGGATTAAAGTGATGGACTGGAAGCAGCAGGCGAAGACAAACCCGCCATGGAAAGGAAATCAGCAGCAGCAGCAGGCCAGCACCCCGGAAAAGAAAACCGGAACTGGCACTACATACGGAGGCGGAGGGAAGCCCATGGACATCGACGCTCTACGCGCCAAAACAAAATGTTACGGATGCGGAGAGATCGGACACTTCAAGCGGGATTGTCCCAAGCGCGCCAAAACTAAAGAAGAGCACTTATGACGGGTCGAATATTACTGGGACCATGTCGCAACCAAGGAGAAGACAGATTCGAAGATTGAAGAGGTAAAAGATGGGGCCGAGCAGTAAACGATTCGACTGACTTGGCCAAGGACTTAGTTTCATCCGGTACGCATTTGTCGCCCGCTAGTCAGGCTCATTGTACTTCTGTAGTCCCAAACATGCATTCGAATATACCATTTTGCGACTTCACTACCGAGACAGAAACCAAGAAAGAATCGAAACAGGATGTCGGGATATCACTGACTAAGCGTTCGGCGAGTAACTCACCACGAGCGAAAGCGGTGAACAGAAAGGCACCCACCATAGTGCTACCCGTCGTAACAGCGCCTAATAGGCGACTGGATGGGACAGGGGAACAAGCGCCTTCATCGAAGGGACACGCCCCCCCTGAAGCAGAGGAACCAGTTTCCCCTGAGGTGGCTCCATGGGGTCCCAGCCTCGCTGGGAGTTTCGAGGGAATAGCTTCGGTGAAACCTCCCCTGGTAACGGAGAACACCGCATGGCTACCAACGGCCACGGACGACTTGAACACCATGCGCAGCGGGCGAACCCGACAAGAGGGCCCCAGGAGCGCGACCCAGCACCAAGACAAAGACTGGGACCAGGTTGGCAGAGGCCCCGGGACAGGTGAGCGGAACGATTCGCATAGTCCCGAGGAGGAGGGTGAGGCTGTTCCGCATTCTGCTACGGTCCAAGTGCAGCCCGTCGTCGCTACCCGCGGCAACTCCTCGGTCAAGATGAACTTGCTGCTAGAAACCAACACACCACCGGGCGATCCCAACGAAGGCGCACATGTGGCAAGAACCGTTGGATGCGCAATGGCCCCGACCAAGGCAGCCAAACGGAAGGAAACTGCTAGCGCCCAGGCGGTAAAAAGGGGGCCCCAGGTACAGTTAGAGGAGATTCCCGACGAAGAAGATGATACGAGCTTCCAACGGAGTCAAGAAGCTAACCGAACCCCTTCTGTAGCCCCTGAGGTGACCCAGTCGACGGTAACCGAACCAATAGGTTCCGGCGCGAAGACTGAGAAGGTCCCGCACGAGTGGTTGAAGCTGTTTGGAGCCGAATGGACGCTACGCGGAATTAAAGATGCCAGAACGGAATCGGAGGCAAAAGCAATCCTAAAGAACTGGATTCATAAAGCACGAGCAGAGGAAGTGGTGGATGAGTTGCTAGAAGGACTAAAGGGAACCACGCATATCAATGCACTAGAATGGATGGAAGAATTGCGAGAGCCCAGACACTATATCTGCTGAGTAAGCGGAAGCGAGAAAGCTCTAACGACTGACGTCCAGATTGAAACGCCTGACCGTATTCCCCGAATCCCCTCCTCAGCCCTAGTCGATAGCGGTTGTACCAGTAGCGCCATCAGCTGAGCGTTCATTGAAAAGCACAACATCCCTACCCGCGCGACAGCAGCACCTATTACCGTTTACAATGCGGACGGATCAAAAAACAGTGCGGGACGGATCACCACCTTCGCTGAAGTACGCATCATCATCGGGGATCACGCCGAACACATAGACCTAGCCATCACTGACTTAAAAGATCGAGACATATTCCTAGGGCATGATTGGCTAATCAGGCACAACCCATTGATCAACTGGCGGACCAGGAAAATGATGTTTGCCCGATGTCAATGCCGTCATGTTCCAGTCCTGTTACCAGATGCAGACCCATATGACAAATGGGATGAGGAGCTAGAGGAAGGAGACACTATCCTAGCGATAAGCTTTGAAGAAGCTATTCGCATCAGGGCAATGCGACATGTGGCCAATGATCTAGCGGCCGAGGCAAACGCGAAAAAGGAAGCCAAAACGTTTGAGGAAATGGTCCCCGAGTGGTGCAGAGACTTCAAAGATTTATTCGATAAAGAAAACTTTGATGATCTGCCAGAACCTAAACCATGGGACCACGCCATCGAACTCATCCCTAACGCGAATGCCAACCTCGACTGCAAGGTATATCCACTTAACCGAGCGGAGCAGGAAGAGCTTGACAAATTTCTCGACGAGAACTTGTCTAGTGGGAGGATATGTCCATCCAAGTCACCTATGGCATCGCCCTTCTTCTTTGTCAAGAAGAAAGATGGCAAGCTAAGGCCCGTGCAGGACTACCGGAAGCTCAACGAGATGACAATTAAAAACTGCTATCCCCTCCCCTTGATCTCCGAGCTCATGGACAAATTACGCGGCGCCAAATACTTCTCCAAGCTCGACGTACGATGGGGATATAATAACGTCCGAATCAAAACGGGAGATGAGTGGAAGGCAGCCTTCAGGACAAATTGTGGCTTGTATGAGCCGACGGTTATGTTCTTTGGACTTACCAATTCGCCTGCCACCTTCCAGTGGATGATGAATGATATTTTCAAGGACCTCATCGCGTCAGGAAAAGTGACCATCTACCTGGACGACATCCTCATCATGTCCAAAACTAAAGAGGAGCACTGCCGTATCACAAGGCAGGTTTTGGCGACTCTAAGGAAGCACAAGTTGTTCCTTAAAGCCAAAAAGTGCGAGTTTGAGGTCCTGGAAACGGAGTATCTAGGCATCATCATCAGTGAAGGGAGCATCCATATGGACCCGGTCAAAATCAAAGGCATCGCCGACTGGCCGATACCTACCAAAAAGAAGGAACTCCAATCCTTCTTAGGATTCACCAATTTCTACCGGCGCTTCATTAAGAACTACAGCAAAATCGTGAAGCCCATGACTCAGCTGATGGGGAACGATCCATGGAAGTGGGGAGAGGCGCAGCAGGAGGCCTTTGAGCAGCTAAAGAAGCAACTAGCGGAGGACGTCATACTCGCAATACCAACCAATGAAGGGAAATTCCGAGTAGAAGCCGACGCTAGCGAGGGAGCCATTGGCGCAGTACTCTCTCAAGAACAGGATGGCAAATGGAGACCAGTATCGTTCCTGTCGAAGTCACTCTCGGTTATGGAACAAAACTATGAGATCTATGACAAGGAACTTCTTGCCATCATGCTCGCCCTTGAAGAATGGAGACACTACCTTATGGGTGCTTACCAGGACTTCAAAATCTGGACGGATCATCAAAATCTCCAATACTTCCGAAAACCCCAGAAAGTGAATCGGCGCCAAGCTCGATGGATCACCGAGTTAGCAGAATACCATTTTACCCTTCACCACAAAGCCAGTACTGCCAATAAAAAGGCCGACCTTCTCTCTCGACACGCAGATCATGATCAGGGACAGGACGACAACGACCAAGTAGTAGTCCTGTCTCCGGAACACTTCAGAGCAATGATCATGCCAACCGTCGAAGAAACCCACCGAGACGTACGAGTAGCCACAAAGAACAATCGCCTCTGGGATCGAGCCGTTGCGGGCTCTCTCGACCATGACCGAGGAATGAAAATGACAGATGGACTCATCTGGTACGATGGCAGGATCTATGTTCCACGAGATCATACCCTCCGCGGAGAAATCATCGCTCGATCCCATGACCACATCACCGCTGGACACCCAGGCATCGAGAAAACCAAAGAACTCGTTCTAAGAGAGTTCTGGTGGCCGAAAATGAAGAAGGACATTGAAGCTTATGTACGAGCCTGCGAAACTTGTCAGCGAGCAAAAAGCAGCAACCAAGCCAAGGCAGCACCATTACACCCCAACGAAATACCATCTCGCCCCTGGACCCACATTTCCGTGGACATGGTCACTGGATTGCCGCAGAGCAATGGACACGACGCGATCATCGTAATCGTCGACCGTTTCTCAAAGGAAATCATCCCTGTTGCATGTTCCACAGAATTATCATCGGAAGGATGGGCAAAGATCCTTCGAGACGAAGTATATGCTAAGCATGGGATGCCCCAAGTCGTCATCTCAGATCGAGGAACCGTATTCGTATCCAAATTCATGAAGGACCTATACGATCTTCTCCAGATCAAGGGAAACGCCTCAACCGCCTACCACCCACAGACAGATGGACAGACTGAACGGGTGAATCAAGAAATTGAAAAATACCTTCGCATATTTGTCAATCACCTCCAAACCGACTGGGCAGAATGGCTCTCTCTCGCTGCATTCGCACACAATAATCGCAAACACTCCTCTACCGGCAAAAGTCCATTCGAAGTCAACTACGGCTTCAACCCGAACGTATTACCAGGAACCAAATCCACTACCCCTTTCCGCACCCCCGCTTCCAACACCTTTGTCTCCAAAATGCAAAAAATCCACACTGATGCCCAAAAATCACTCGAAAAGGCAGCGGCACAAATGAAAGCGCAATACGACAAGAACAAGTGCCCAGCCGTCGAGTATAAAGTAGGCGACAAGGTCTGGCTTGACACAACAAATCTCCACCTTCCCTGACCAAAAAAGAAACTCGACGACAAACGCACAGGCCCCTTCGAAATCAAGAACAAGAAGGGCGCCTCCACGTACACCCTAAAATTACCCGCCAACTGGAAAATTCACCCTACCTTCAACGAGTCATTACTTACTCCCTACACTCCACCAGCATTCCCCAACCAAGAACAACCTCCTCCACCACCACCTGACCTAATAGATGGTGATGAACTTTACGAAGTCGAAAGGGTCCTAAACAGTAGGCAATGAAGCGTTCGAGGGCGACTTGGAGAACCATCGAGAATGACGACAGACTACTTCGTCAAATGGAAGGGTTATGGACCAGAGTCAAACAGCTGGGTACGGGAGATTGATATGGATGCCGACGAGTTAATCGAAGACTTCCTCGCGGAACACGTCGACGGGATAAACGCTACAAAAATCGTAACCTCAAACCAAGCCATCACCATGATCCTAGATCACGAATACGATGGGGAAGGCAATGTTCGATACCTTGTCCAACGGAAAGACGGATTCCAGAAGTGGGTCAAAGCCCTCAAACGCTATAACTTTGAGTGGCGGGAACTTCTACAAGACTACTGGAATAACAAATCAGACGACGGAGAACCACCAGTGGGAGATGAAGACCGGATCGATGATCCATATGGAGGAGAGGCTAGAGGAATGCACCAACCGGACTTCGAAAACGATTGGAGTGGACCATAACGGCAGTCGGGACGCCTGCCTTAAGAAGGGGGTAATGTTACGATTTAACCACTTTTATTCTTTTTTACTTACATAACCTGGGTCACCGGACCGACCGGACCACTTATCATACAGACACCGAGCGAGGCTTCGACACTACGCACTACATGGCGTAGTAACCACTTCCACCTAGCACCCTATCGTGCGACAGTGTGCCAGGATGAAGTGGTTGTCGCTTCGATATTGCATGCTCGGACTTCCAACTCTCACGAATAGGTTTATATTTAGACCCTCACTTTAGTATTTAAGTAGTAAAGCTCTTGCTAGATATACCCTAGCTTCAAGCTAACGTTTAATCTATACCGAAACTATCGCTTTATCTATTGCTAAGACTAAAGACTTAGCCTTTACTCTCAATCACCTAAGGAACTCAACGGTGACTGCCCGAACGCAAGACAGCCGTTGTTTATCTTTGATTGGAGTTCGGGTCTAACAGAAAGATTTGGGTTGTTTTCAGCGAGGCGATTCCATACTTTGACTGCCTGCTTCCAGTTTGGTGACCCTCCACTCACTTTAAAGTCTTCATGTGTATGCATTAGCTCGCTGAACTTCTTTCTCTCTGCGTGTGTATGGATAGGTAGTACTGGTTTACGAGTACCCTGAAGAGATGCTAGGAAGCGATGACTTCGCTGTGCATCGAGCGAGGAGATATATTCGTGCATCCCAGCACTGAGGCGAACATCATCTGGTATCAGAAGGACGCCAAGCACCTCCTTTGTCGGTGTGTACAAGTTACCGTTTATCCATCCCACAGGTGGGCAAGGAAGATCTTCGAGTATCTCCTCCAGGAATGACAGATGCTCGTGTATCTGATTTGTTACCCATGGTGAGTAATGACCTTTGTGTTTAATTCCTGTTGTATTGAGTGTTCCGACCTGTTAAATGCTATCGTCAACTCCGAGTCTTTTATGCAAGACACAAGCTAGATACATACCAACAGATTATGATGAATCACGAAGTCCATAAGGCATGCAAGCAGGTGTTGAATGGATACGCCAGATGTGGGTAAGTGTGAACGAAGATGAGTATGAACTCCACCCTCAGTCATGTTAGATCCTCGAAGACAATGGTACACTGGAAGGCCGTGCTTGTCCGTTCGCATGTGAACGTACAGTGCAATTCCCTGGGGATCTGAGAGGCAGCCGCTTTGGATAAGAGCAAGTATATTCTTTGCATCATGCCAGGTGGCAGCATTGAATAGCGGCTGGCTTGTTTTGGCATCTTTGAGAGGGCCATAAGTCTCAAACACCTTCTTGACCCGATGGTAAAGTTCTTCTGGTGGTGGAATGAAACGGCGGCATCGCTTCCAGAGCCATGCAGGCATCTGTTGGACCATCTCGTCCCAAGACAATGGGGGATTTTGAACCTTACCCCATGCTATGAGGGAGCACATATCAACACCGTAAGGTATCAACATGGCATCGCAAAAGCGATGACAGTATTCAACTCGAACTCCGTGCACCCGGGAGATATAGGGCATGCTAAAAACATGATATGGATCCTTCAAGACCCGAGACCGGATTGGTTCACAGGGTACTGTAGCAATACTCTGTAGCATTTTCTGACCTTCCTCTTGGCTTGCTGGGTCAGGAACATGTAGCGGCGGTGAATTAGGAAGGGGAGCATCCATGTCAAGAAGCATAGTATTGAAGTCAGAGTTGGACTCAGATTCGGGTGTACTATCCCACTCTGCCTCAAGTAGATCCGGTCGAGAGCTATGTTGACTTTGGTAGTTGCTTGATGAAGACTCAGGCAACAAAGAGTCGCTTGGAGGAGCCTGAGGTGGGTTCTGAGATGTGAACGATGGATCAGTATGGAGATGACTCCATAGGCAGACAAGAGTGAAAGGTGTTGTCCTGAAAGCTGAAAGAGCTTTCTTTGCATGAGTAGTGACAATTGCTGCAGGAACAGCTACTTCCTGAACATCGATCACTGTCCGGGTCACCGTGATATTGATGCCATCGTATTGTCTGTCCGTATGATGAGGTGAAATAATGCCTCGTGCAATGATGTGGTTGTCACTATACAATATAACAGGAAGAGATGTTGATAAAGCCGACGGCAAGGGTCCAGGAATGGGGATTTCATGCAGGGCCTTGTAAATGAGCAAGGAGGCATAGGCATCAAGTGCGGCGTAGTGAATTTGGCATTGAGTCAGTGTCGGATTCTCCTATGCATCCCCAACTCGCTCAGCTACATTTTTGTTGATTCTCCGTCCAAGAATTTCAGCAGATAGTTTTGCAAGGCTAGATCGTGCAGTGAGATGAGGTATCTGCCGCATCTTGGCAAAAGAAGCAAGTTCAATGTGACCAACAAATGGTTCTTGTGACCCTGATTCTTTCTGTAGACAGAGAAGATCAGCCCAGGAGTTGACTCCAGCTTTTAAAATACGGGGATTTTTCAAAAAGAGCCGCAGTTGGTGGGGAAGAGTTGCACAGGCTGAAAGCTAAAATAGGAATATGAGAAAGCCGTAATTAAGGAAGAGGACTTAGGTATGGAAGGCTTACTTGGAATATATAGATACTTGTTGGGACTGCAACTTGAATAATGGCTGTTAAACCTGTTCTGATGATCCTTCCTTGCTCTGATGTCTGCACATTCCATTCACTATCAAAGCCTACAACTAAACTTTGATTGTCATTGGAAGGGAGAAGATCCAGCAGAGTTAGAACAGCAGCATTGATATCGGAAGTCATATTGGCTATATGACAGAGAATGGTTTCGGGAATCTCAAGTGTGGGAAGGTGAGCATCTGGTTCGATGGGTATGACATCATCATGAAGTGAAGGAAAGATGTCTTCGAGAAACTGTTTATCATTCATCGTGTCAGTATAGAATAATGAAGGCTGGGGATGACCATATATCTCAAGAGATTCTCGCATGTGCTCTAAACCAAGTGCGAATTGAGAATGTGCCTTTGTCGGAACAAGATCACATATTCTTATCTCGCCGTTCTGGTTTGTAACCGTGAGAAGACCACAGAAGACTTGTGTTCCCTCAACTTTTGCAATGTGCTTCATAATCTAATCATATGAATATAAGCAGGAGGGCAATTTGCATGTGAAGAAGACTTGAATACCTTATGACTATGGTCAATTGCACATATATCTGTGCTCAGCATTGAAGTATGCTGATTTATATGATGTTGATGCTCTTCAATAAACTGATCGTACATATCTCGGAGATATTGCGAACTTGGCACAAAGCCATGATATCCTTCAGATGATATATCATCGAAAGTACAAAAGGCTTTGTATTTTTGAGTGGGTCTCATGACTTTGCTTTGATACGCAAGGTAATGGAGATATTGGAGATGAAGCTGGTCATAGTGTAGAAGGTGCTGTACTCGAAGAGAGTCGGAAAACTGTTTTGCTCCCATGCCTTTCTGAAAGCATGAGCGCATAAATGAAAATAGTCTGAGGGAAACAGCGCTACGGTAACTGATCCATGCTGGAAACTCGCATGAGAGATACGAGGGCAATTGATCAAGAATTTGGGTCTCCCAGCTTCAAAACGTGACTGTACCACGATTTCCAGACTTTGGGTGAAGGCAAGATGGACAACGATAGCGATAACCAATCATCCAAAAGCAATCATCAAAATCCACACAACGACGAGGCCAGCGAATATAGTCCTTGCAATGAAGTCGAGTTCGACACCTAAGACATGGGATACCATCTGGACAGAGTGCCAGTGGGTCCCACAAGAAGAAGTGAGGATTGAAAAGGATTTGCGGTGAGAGATCATTGTCTCCAAGTGAAAAGAAATTATCCTTTGGTTCAATCCAGAACCGTCCTTCAGCATAAGGGGAAGGCAAATCACCCTTATTATGAGCAGCCGAAGCCTTAACAATAGACAAGAATGCGTCCATCAGCCAAGGTGCAAGTGGCTTCATATGAAAAGGCTTCTTGGATGGCACTGATGTCTCTTCAGCATGTTCCTGGACCCCTTCACTATCATCGTCAGCTTCTTCATCAGAGTCATCCTCCCCAATACCGTTATCGTCCATCATAGCATCTAGCCCTAAGGACAGGCCTGGATCGAGAGTCTGTTCTGACTCATATGGTTGTGAATTGGAACAATCAGGATCAGGACTCGGAGTTGGTGGGGATTCAATATCAGCTTCTTGATTCGTGGATTTAATAGGAAGCACAGTTGCATCTGTAGGTAGAAAAGATGTTGATGTCATTGTGGGATCCATTTGTGATAGGCTACTTGGTGAAGAGGTACAACAGGGCTCAGGACAAAAGATTGGGCATGATTCAGTAGGATCTTCACATGGCTCCAGAGGTTCCATTGAGCAGGTCTGAAATATAGCAGCAATCCTTTGCTTTTTGCCTTGGGATGACGAAGGTACATGCTTTTTAAAGATTAGTAAATATGCTGTAATTCGCATCACTGTTGACTCACTAATCCATGATTCTCATGGGACTCTCCAAATAGGACTTCTTTCTTGGGCCGCCCAGGCCTCCTTTTGACCTTTGGTACTGACTCCGAAGTGTTCTTCATTAATGGGGGGCGTCCAACCTTCCCTTTTGGTTTTGGCTTCTTCTTCTGAGAAAGGTCAAGCCGAGGTCTTCCTGGCCCACGCTTAGGAGGCTGCGAGGAAGGATTTTCTGTCAATGGTGATGGCAGATGGGCCTTGGTGCTGAGGGTACTTGACATTATACTTCCAGGGGTGATATTTGAGGATTTACTTGTGGATGTCATTTCAGTCCTAACATCAAATTAAGAATATCAGGATAGCTTCAAAAGAAAAGCATGTCATGTACCTTGAATGACTGTATTCCTTTGAGAGTCTTTCAGCTTCTTCTATGACACTCTCATCATAATCTTCCCAGTCATACTCGTCATCTGGTTGCATTTTCACTTGCAATTTTCCTACAACTAGGGCTCAAGAACTACGGCAAAAGATATATCTTAAATTGAGTTAAGTTGCATGTTCAGACTCTGTACAGGGACCGAGTTTGCGCATACAATTTTGTTTCGTATTTGATTCACGTTGTTTGCAAAAAAAAAAACACGCTTGTGCGGATTAAAGATGCTGGTGTTTGTTCAGCAAATGAGACAGGCTCAAAAACAGGGACAGAAAATACATACAGATAAAAACAGGAACCAATCATGGCCTGAGAAGAACCAGAATGAAGGAGGGTACGGGGAACAAGCAACTGAGACAACGCAGTAAAAAAATGGACACGACTCGATGCACGAGCCAGTTATGCATGGTTGCCACATGGCCCACGTGGCTTTTCAAACTCAGTATCAGTATCAGTATCTAGTCCCCTTATAAGTAACAAGCCAAAGTTTCCGATGATACCAGTGGACTGTAAATACAAAAAGAAGCACCTTTGCACAAAAAAAGCATTTTGCCTTCTGCTCATCCAAAAACAGGTATTTTTTGAATCAGTCTTCAGGTAAATGTACCTAATGACAAGAAGAATCATTTTCTGGTGTTACAATTTTTCTCCATGATGATGTCACAGAGGAGATGGGACATGTTTTGCTTACACATGCTTACATAACACATGCCAGATCCGGATGTCCTCTATCTTACGTACTGTCCCCGTTTTACTTTACTCTACCCTACTTTCTCTCCTTGATTCCTATTGACAAGGGGGTAGTAAAAGTTAAGAAAATCATATCGGGTCGATATTATTTTTAAGCCCTCTCCTGACCGACCGACCGACCGCATGGGAATAACATACCCTTAAAGGTCGGGTCATGTCACTAAATGACGCACAAGATTCCCGGTCCATTGTCTTTCCGTGCGCTGCCATATCCTTACAGGCTATGATGCTAACGGCGACTCCACTTCCCTACTGTACATGACACTTTAGTTTAATCATCAGCTTTCTATTCCAACACTGCATGGGATAAGTACTACATTCAAGCAAGGTAATGAACCAAATTCCAATTACTCAATTGAAAGTTCAGATTTCTTTGCTTTGGGATGCCTCTCTTGGGCTCTGAAGCTTTTCTTCGACATTTAGGCATGTAAATTGACTCTTATAATTGAGTATGGGGTGCATAGGTGCTAATTTACTTGGACCGGCAAATTTATTTTTAGTGACCTTTTCGACTGACCAACCGACCAACCGGATGTACCGGGCTGATGGCCCGCAACCCCCTTGGGTTAACGTCAAAGTGGATAAATTTGTGCAAACTGTGAAATCTAAACAATAGCACAGCCACTGCACTCCTTCTTTGTCATTCGCCTGTAAGCCCGCCCTACAATGACATTGACACGCTTGAAAAGCGTTCACACGTGTAATTTTGCGAAATGTATCAATACATACATTTTATAAAAGCTAGCTACTGAGGAAATGAGATATACCTTAGAGCACAATGTCCTAAGTGCAGGCAATGCAATACCTTGAGTGATGTTTGGTGGAGCACATGGCTTAACTGTAGAGTGATACCAGAAGGGTCATGCTAAGTCTAAAGCCCCAGCACTTGACACTGAATATGCTGACAATGCACAGAAGATGCGCGCTAAGAATAGAACCAGCGAAGCTCAGGAGATAATTGATACTTCGCGCAACCTTGATCTATGACGCACAAGGCACTGCCATGCCGGGAGCTAGCGCTCTAGACCTCAGAGTGTTTAGAATTGCAGTAAGACCGATGTCTCTGACTTCGGCCGATGCGCGCGAGGCCTAGACTAGATGCCGGTGGTCCTAGAAGACCATGGAAATCACTAGAAGATATTATTACCATAAATAAGAGTTGCGGGGTAGGCTACAACTCCGAGGAAATACTAGCCAACGTCAGTACGCGTGGATAGCATGGTTAACCGATGTCACGCAGCTGAGAGACCAGGATCTGGCCCCGAGCTGGAGCTCTGAGTAAGCACCAAGCAATGGCGTGATTATGGCAACATACCCGGGACTCAGGAAAGGAAGTTCTGCCAGCCAAGAGTTACTATTTAAGGTTGTATTAATATGTAGAGCGCGTAGTATAAATACCGTAGTGTAGTAATAGTGAAGAAGTTTCGGACCCCCATTGTAGGAGCGCGCAAGCCCTCAGCTTAGCGCTCTAGCTTCAGGTTTAGTTTGTAGCTTCGAGCGAGAGAATATACCTTTTACTGATAACACTTGAGTGACTTGAGTAGCGCGCGAGGCATAGAAAGCTTAGCGGGGGACTTGTGTACGGTTTGAGTGATTGGTTGACTGCGCTCTACCCTGAGAATAAGAGATATTGTGTCATTGCGGATGCGCTCTTGAGTTTTGAGGGTTTCTTGTGACACGCGGTGCTACAGGCGGCAGAGGTTCAAACCCTTTGGTCTGATTAGCACGTGCTTAGTTGGGTATACCATTCCGCAAGTGGCAGAGGTTCAAACCCTTTGGCTTGTCGGACAGCGTTTCTTGTGTGCAAGATACTACAGGCGGCAGAGGTTCAAACCCTTTGGTCTGGTTAGTGTTCGTGCAGAGGCCTTCTTTTAACGCACGGTGCTACAGGTGGCACAGGTTCAAACCCTGTGGTCTGATTAGTGCGCGCTTGAGGGTTCTCATTTCCGCAAGCAGCAGAGGTTCAAACCCTTTGGCTTGTGGGACGGGGTTTATTTGGTTATTGTTTCTCTGGATCGGCACAGGTTCAAACCCTGTGGGTCTACGATCAGTTTGGAAGCTTGAGCGCGTGGGTTCAAATCCTGTGGCTTGAGTGGATGTGTTTTGAAGGGTTTCTGCTTAGAGCGCAAGCTTTAAGTCGTGTTTAGGGTGTGTTTAAGTTCTTTGTGGTCACCTGGGTGTGTCGCGCGAGGCTTATTGAGGGTTTTGTTGGTGTGTGGCAACGAGTTGTGTATTGTAGTACACCTTGCCTTGAGGCCCGGCGACATCTGTCGCCCCTCTTGTTATTAAAAGCCTTTGGACTTAGAGAGATCTAGATACCCTATGAGCGCTATCGCTATACGTGTGTATCGTATATTCTGAGAGTTTAGTTGTATTGCTTCAATCTGCTTCTATCGCATAATATCCCCCCAAGAACTTTGAGGGTTTGTGTGTGTAGTGTTGGGTGTGGGTGTGATCAGTGTCTTCGACGCTGTTGCATTTCTAGCTTGTGCGCACAGAGTCTCTTCAACGTATATCTGACGACTGCTTCCGGACCAATGTTTTGCTCCCGTTTTCATCCTATTCTGCTTCCGCCTTGTATAATTTAAATACTCACCCTCATCCATAGGACTCGCCATTCTTTCTTTCTTCCCTTCCCTCACATAGACGTCTATACTTCTCTCTCCAATACATCCGTCGTTCACAGTATTCGCCACCTCCTGTGAGTTTCTAGTGTTTCCTGTCCTAGAGGACAGGTTTCCATCGCCATCAGATCATCACGACCTGCCAGTTTCTTTTTTCTATGTATCTTCGATTATGTCATGCGTGATGCGAATCGGAGGGCGTTATTGTATAATCTCACCCTGCATCATTCACACCACACAGCCTGTCTCTACTCCATGCACACCTTACTGTGAACTACGATATAACAAGGGAAGATTGTAATGTTACTTATGTATTCTGTATAATACAAGCGAGTGCCATTCCATAGTGCCCTGATAATAACAATTACGATGCATACTACGTCGTCACATCCCCACATCCGCATCCGTCGATGGCGATGATGCCTGTCGAGGAACTTCAGATTCTACCCAGGCCAATTGTGGGTCATCCAAGGGAATTTTTAGCCCATGTTCATGAATTAATGCTATAAACTGCTTGACAAACTTCCTGCCATCCTCATCCTCATCCTCGCCAACCACAAATAATCGCAAACCCCAAGCTTGAACCCATTCCACAGGCTCATGTGTTATGTCTGTGGAGAATTCAAGTTTTCAAGTTTTCAAGTCGACACGACCATAGGGAGCGTCTTCTTAAGATTAATCAAGATGCTTTGGCATAAGTGTTGGTTCGTGTGCCTTTGTCTGATCTATTTTGCCGGTCACCCGTTCGAACCTTGACCCGGCCTCTTTTTCCCTCTAGTTTTGTCGCATTCACGGAAACTCATGTCAATTTCAACAGAAAAATAAGGCTTTCAAATCACTGGAGCTTGTTTATTATGAATCTCAGCAGCCAGTACTTATATCTGGCTATGTCACAGAAAATCTGAAAATCTGTTGACATAATACTTAGCCAAGAGGGCCGATGCGAGCACGGCGGATACGAGCCCAGAATCCATGCACAACTTCCCGAAGTAACACCCCTTGACATATAATGAAGCATATATTGCATCTGTATGTGGAAATACAATATTTCTGAAATAAATAAAATTTTGTCCTTCTTTGATGTCTGGAAGGACGTGGCTGTCATTGTCGTGGTTGGCCGTTGGCATCCTCATCTTTGTCCCGCCCTCTTCCTTGACATCGCCCGCCTTCCAGTGCCCTCCATCCACGTCCTCTTTCTCCAGCATCCTTCCTCCAGATACTCTCAGGGCCCTGCATCAGAGCATGACCGTCCCCACCTGCACCGTCGTCGTGTTGGTCGTCATCGTCGTGGCTAGTTTCGCCTTCGGTAGCTCCTCCCGTGCCAAGATGGTGGCCGATGTCGACTGTATGGATGGATTACACACTGTTGTGGTGTGCGGATGTCGTCTGTAGAGGCGATTGGCACCGATGTTGATGTGGGAGGTTCTGAAGGGGCTGCGATGGGGATGAGGATGAATTCGAGGGCGAGATGGTGCATGGGTCGTCATTGTCGTGGGACCTACTGGTATCGTTGTAGCCGTGGTGGATGGATAAATAGCAGTGCTACCTCCACCAAGGGCTTACGCAGGTAGTGGAGGCAGGACTGAGGATACACACAATCCAGGGCTCTTGGGGCCGCCGGATGCGCAAATAGTATCTAAAGATATTAGTAAGGATCTAAATAATAAACACATACCTTTTCATGCCCATGAGAGGGCTGTTCAGCGAGCAGACACACGATTCGGCGTGGTAATGGTCGACGTCGAAGGCGGAAGTGAAGCTGTTGCCATAAAAGGGCCAATGTTTGTCGTTGTTGAATTCTAAGGTATAACTTAAGAATGCTCAGGGTCCTACCCACGAAATCGCTCAGAAAAGGACGAATCCTCGTTACCTCGGACTCGTAACAGGTTGGCATTGTCTGGTATGTGTACCAAATCATTTATCGAGGGGTCTGACAGGTTAATTAGGACTCTGGAGGCTGTCCACGCGACCTTTACATGTCACGCTGCCTACTTTTACGTCGTAACGCAATACGGCAATTTAGCGGGTCTGTCTGAAGCGACTTGGTAAGCAATCTTGCGTATATTCGAAAATCTGACACCTAAATGATTTCCAGGTCAGCATCTGTGAGTTTCTCCCCTCGTTCAAGTGAACGTTGCTGATCCTTGTTCGATGAGCTAACCTTGTGTGTAACGGTACGCGTCTTAGTACATTACCTGACACCTTTCAGCACTAAGTGGAAGAGGAGTAGGGTATCATCACTTTGATGGTCCACTTATTTTACGCCCGGCAACTATATTTTGGTCAGTCATAGATCTGTAACCAGATTCCAAGAGATTGACATATCTTGCCCAGTATCCAACCGCAACGTTCTCCTAGTGTCTGCCCTTGTGAGATACACCTACTCCGTCTCATCCAACGGTGAAATTTACCTCTGAACCAGCTCTTCCTCGCAGTGTGTCGCGTGGGTGGGTGCTTCATCTTGTACTTGCACCCTTTATCACTGATAACTTAATCATCATTTAGCAAGCAGTGCAGGTACGTATTGCAGAAGCTAATAGAAGGGGTCCTAACCAACGCCTGTCTTGTATCTACAGCGGTTGCGGGTTATAGGTTAGTGCTAGACTCGCATCTCAAAATCTTTGACTCACTAGCGTCGTTAGTATGAAGTTGAAGTTTTACCGATCGTTTGAAACACCAGTTATGACTGTAAGCACCTTCGGTGCGAAGAGATGCCTTGGTACATTCTTAACGCTCCATACGCAGAACCTCCTGAAGACTGCTATGAGTCTTTATCTGGCAACTGACTTCTTAGTCGCCGCATCACTCTGCTATTATCTCCACACTAGTCGCACGGGACTTAAACGGTATGATCTTTCGCACCTGTCGAATGAGACTCACGGTTCAATTCACTCCAGCACCGACACCATCATCAATAAACTCATAATTTACGCCATTAACAATGGACTCCTCACTGGGCAAAGGCATTCTGGTATTCTTAGATGCCTTGAGGCTAACGGCGTTTATATTAGTGTAACAGACCTCCTCATTATAGTCTTCGTGAGTCTTCTTTATCATACCCGCATATCGTATGCTGACACTAACGTTATCCAGAATAGAGTCTACCCTGGCAATCTCGTTTATCTGTCTCTCTACCAAGTTGTAGCGAATTGTAAGCCCTGAAGCATCATTTTTACCGCGCTTTCACTGACCTGTGGATAAGTATATTCGAATTCCTTCCTTGCCACGTTCGCCTTTTGTTGTTGATTGCACTTATCAGCGGCTGAACTCATTCCAGATTGAATTCCCGGAAACCTACGAAGATGACGCATATTGGCAAAAAGTCCTCTGCTGAAGATAATATTGTGAGAATCAACGACTTTAACTTAAATATGTCGCCTTTGCGAGAACCCTCGAGGATCTCTTCCGGAGCTGTGAACACGGTATTGCTCTTCCTTTCTCATTCTTATCCCCGAACCGGCTGATCGGTTACTACTGGGCCAGCAACATATTGGTATTCATATCGCCAGAACCACCGATACTATCCGAGATGCAGATGGTCGCTCTTCTGTGGGTGTGGCATGATCCCATAGTTTTCGTATGACTTACCTTGCTCCGCCGCTAGCCCGAACTTGACCCCAAACCCACGGAACTTTGAATCCTTTCGTGTATTATCACGAAATAGTGGTCCATAATACTCGACATTTCTCTGCTTAGATTTATTTACTATACATGTGTATTTATACATAATTGGGATCTCTTTTGTCCCCCGTACTCCACCTCTTTAGTAGAAGATTTCTCTGTTGTCACCATAAGTCAGTAATGAATTATACAGAATATCCGAGTGCGATTAACTCAAACGAGTACATCCCGAACCCTGATCAGTCTTCAAATTAGAAGAGTAGATGCTGCCAGGTACCATTATGCGTTCAAACTAGCCAAAGGGATGCGTGGCTCTTCGTCTAGCTCTCCAAGTACTAGCTATGCCAAACAAATCTGCGAAGTGCTTGGAAATGACTCTATTGCGTTGCCTTACCGATAGAAAAGATATCAAAATATTGTAAGTAGGAAGGAGGATACTAAAAACACACAAAAACTGTATGAGGATACATGAGCTATCGAAGCCTTAAGAAACAACCACCCTTCACTCGTAACAGATCGTCAAGAATGTCATGGAAGAGGGCGGCCAAAGGAAGAAAGTCAAAAAGCAAGTTAGAATATCAAAATGATTCTTCTTTGTCGTCCCGTCCACAATCATCTAGTCATGAACGGGAAGTACAATTCTCTTTTTACATACCTGCACACGCGGGGCAAATCAATCAATCGTCACGTCTGGGAAGAGTAGAGGACATACGCGACTTCTGTGCGCGAGTATTGACCTTCGGAGCACGCTTTGAGGCAGAATGGTGGCGTTTCAAATTGTCACCTAGCATGTATGCTCGTACATCGGCTATGTTTGATATTCTAAAACTCACGCTTGTTAGGAATTCGAGCGGTCGAGAAAGACCTGCGGCGTTGGTATGTTGCATTCGCAAGGCAGGAATCCTTAGTCGAACCGCAGCCATCCCAGTCAGGGTTAGGTTGAGAGGCCGCAATGCACGAGTTGTATGCTGTTGAAATGGTTCAGATCAATGACAGGTTCACGATAATGACGGTGCTTACTGTTCATGCACTGATTCGCATCAGTAGTTCCGGTCGAGGTTGACTGTGCGGCAGAGGAGCTTTTGGTGGTGCTGGTGGCAGTTACCTGAGCCACGGTTGAAGAAGGGACGGAGGTCGTAGAAGTGATTGCTGACGAGGACGACGCTGATGTTGCGACAGCAGCGTGCGAGGACACGGACGTACTAGCGGACGAAGACGCGAGGACGCTGGTGGAGCTCGCTGTGTGGTAAGGGGTTAATCGATGTGCACATCAGTTTGGGACAATAAACTAACACGAGACGCTCCCAGCAGCGGAGGTAGTAACAGAGACAGCGGTGGAAGTAGAGCCAGATGCGGCGGTTGAGGAGGCACTGGAAGCAGCTGTAGAGGAAGCACCAGAGGCAGCCGTAGACGAGGCAGCCCCTGATCCACCGGTCCAAAGGGCAGGTCCGGGGATGGTGTAGCTATATGGTGAATATTAGAACCGCTTCATTAACAAGATGCACAAGACTGACTTGTCAAAAGTGGTGTACATGTTGAACGTGATACCGGGGTCAGTTCCAGCGTAAGCTCCTGGGAAGGACACCAAGTACGACGAGTCGGGGAAGGCGGAACCAGATCCAGTAACTTCAATCTGGCTACAACCGGGGTAAAATTGAGCGCCTGGGTAGGTGCCAGCAGAGTGAAGGGCAATACTGTGGACAGGACGATCAGCGGAACGGTTTGATTCAGAAACCAATGATACGAACATTTCATGACGGACGAGGTATTGCCCGGCTTGGAGACCGGAAGGAATGGTCCAATACCAAACGTTGTTCTGCTCGGTGACCATAATGTCGGTGGCGGCCCACTTTCCATCCTCGTAACCAGCTTCGTCCACTTTGAACCACACGGCACTACAGAATAGCAAATTGAGATAACTGCTCCAGTTTCTATAGTACTAGAGGCAACTCACTCGGTACCCGGTTCCCATGAAGTAATGTTGCTACCGTCAGGAACTTGAGCCAAGTACGTTATAACAGGCCCCTATAAATCACTCATTAGACTACGCTCAGTTACCGGAGTAAAATGATGTTAGCTTACTGCATGCGACGTAGGCCAGGTGGTCCAATGCATCTCGACATTGGAGCCAGCTTCGGCTGTAGCGTAAAGAGCAGCAGGTGCTGTTCCACCGGTATTGCAACGGATGTCCTCGCTGGTGACGTCCTCAATGGGACCGTTACCGGGAATGACGCGCTCAATCCGATCCGGGACAGGGTTCATGTACGGGTCGTTGTACGGGAGGTAACCAGTATAGTTTGTTCCACCATAAACAAAAGTCTCCACGTATCCGTGAGCGCGGACACTGGTCAGGAGCGATAGCGCAACGACCAGCGCGGCGTTGGAACGAAGGAAACCCAGATAAGGCATTTTTGAATGAGCGCGTAGGAGAGGGAGCGTAACGAGAACGACTGTCGGTCAAAAGAAGGAGAGAGAGAGGAGGGAAAAGAAATATGTGGAAGGAAACTGGTTTGTGTGACTCTCGTAGCAGCACTAGAGCTTATATAGGCCAACTCTTCCGTTATTTTCCACCAACAACAGACGGCCGAGCCACGGTGACATCAATTGGGAGCCAAGACGTGGATTCTCCGGAAAATTCTTCACATTGGCACCGAAGGCCCTGTATTGTTGAGTGATTTGTGCGCTATGCGAGTCCAAAATGGGGTGTGCCTGGGTATGCTTCCGTCACGGTTGCCAAGTACTTCTCGTTAGACAGATATTTCGTTAATATGATATGAGGAGCCAATTAAGCCCTATTATACCTAGATAATAATGACCATCACCAGGCCATAGCAAACTTGCACTACTGCGGAGGAGCTTGCGGCAGTGTCGTCAAGTCGAAGGGGTCCGACACCGAACGGAATGGGGTCGATTGGAAAGATTTTGTTCATATTCATCGTGATCCGCATGGCTCATTCTACTTGGTGTCTATTTTCCTGGAAATATGAACAATTACTATGACAACCATTGTGGGTCGAGGCTTACGGGGCCCGCCTAGTTGAGACGGAGCGAGCTGTGGCATATTGTGCTCAGCGTTTGAGGATCATCTCTGGGGAAACAACTAGGGATTACGATAATTCAATAGTAGACGGAACTTCAAATCCTTCTGCGCCGTGCGAAGAATGAACGGTAAGCTGGCTTTTCCTGGACCTACTTGATCGTGAACGTACCCGAGCGTCATTTGAATACCTCCACATGTCGCGAGGTTGAACCCTAGCTTGAAACGGTCTCGTACTTGGTCAGTGGTGTCATCGAAGGCTTACGACACCATTTTTTTTAAAGTTGAGACGGAATGGGTTGTAAGAGGATTAACTCTGGGAAAACAGCTAGGGATTGACACAATTCAATAGGACACGGGATACTGCGTCGGATAGTCTCCCTTTCTGCGCCGGCTGGAGTTGTCTATGCCGGGGCTATGTCAATTTCGCGCAGAGGTTTCATGGAAGCTATTTCCAGCAAACATTAGGCTGATTTTCAAAATCGTTCAAGATCATAATCCTTACCCAGGCTTCATTTCTACTTCACTGAATACCTCTATACGTTTCGTGATTATAAATCCTAGCTTTTCAAACAGTCGTATACTAGGTAGATTAGTGTCGCCAATTCGAGCAACGAGAGAGGACGGCGGAACAGGTAGAGGCGAAGGCTTCGGAAAGACTGTCGGTACCGAAGACCCTTCTGTTAAGAATTTATTTGCCGTTGCGTACTGAAGCATCAATTGGAGCGCTTCTAGGGCGAGTCCGCCGCGTCGGTAATCCGGTTCTGCGGGATACTCTTAACGGGAAAACGCGATATCGGAAATACGTAATCACCAGCAATCATGATCTCCACTTCAGCGGTGAACTCATCTTCGTCTTCAGGTACCCCATTCAAAAACATGTTAACATCTCCTGCCATGGGAAGGGAAAGAATCCTAGGATCCGAGGGCATTAGATTCTTCTCGTCATCAAGGAGGGGGTCTGGAGGTTGGCCCTGTCATTAGGTCGGATGTATCCACCAGACTGGCCAGGAGGGTACCTCTCTTGTGTCTAGCCAGAATTATAAAGGTCAGCTTGTCATCGTCTTCCCGCCATTTTCCTGAAGAAAGGATGAGAGACAGGCGCACGATAAGACATATTACACTTACGCTGCATGTCGAGCTCTTCTTCTAGCGTAAGTCTTTCGCTCGCCGTGAGGGTCCGCAGTTCATCGTTCTCCATCCATGAATGGTATTTCTGGAGTGCAAGTTCAGCAATGAGAAACTATGACAGTCATACTAACAGCAACATGGCCTTCATCGTAAGGAACAAGAACGACTTTTCTACCTATTAGGACGGTGCTTTCGTTTGCCTTCATCGTGGTGGTGGTCATGCACCAGGAGACGGCGGCAATCACCGGCCGATTATGCCACGTGACTATTTTCGAAACTCCGACGCAGGGAAAAGTTTACCAATTCTACCGCCGGGTTTTCATCTTTTCCTTCCCCTCATTTTTCTCTTTCATTTACCTTTTGATTTTGCCGATTCGCCGTCGTTCGCCTCCTGCGTGCCCGAAAAAATGTCGTCCAGTTTGCCCATCGGTCCTGGCTCCAACATAACCGCGCCAACACCGCAGAACACCCCTTTGCAACACGCCCCATTATCATCTGGATTATCGCGGCCCACCGTGCCAGATATTACTGAGGATAAGGAAGAGGAGGACGAGGAGGATACCGATGGCAACCCACTCCACAACGCGATGCTGGGGATGGTTCAAGGCAGGCTCGCTGACCTTGTCGGCCGGAGCTCGGGTTACATTGAGCGGCTCCCCGTCGAGGTCAAGCGCAGCGTTGAGGCCTTGAAGGGCGTGCAAATCAAGCAGAATGAACTGCAGAACAAGTTCAAGCGCGAATGCCTTGAACTTGAAAAAAAGGTACTGTCGCTTTCTCTTTCTTGGACGAGCAGCTGCTCACCTTTTCTCGCTAGTACCTTGAGCTGTCCAAGCCTTTGTACGAGCGTAGAATCGCTATTATCAAAGGCGATATAGCTCCCACGGAGGAAGAGATAGAGGCTGGAGAGAAGCAATCTGCTAAGGACGACGAGGAGTACACCCCTCTACCGAAGGACGCTCCTGCTCCATGTGCCATCCCCGAATTCTGGCTGACCGCTCTGCAAAATCATATCGGCCTTCAGGATCTCATTACCGAACGCGATGCAGGCGCCTTGAAGCATCTCATTGATATTCGTCTTTCCTACCTCGACAATCTTTCTCAGCTTGATGCCAAACCCGGTTTCAAGATCACGTTCGCCTTCTCTCCCAACGAATTTTTTGAAAACGAGACTCTTGAGAAAACGTACTACTATCAGGCAGAGGTTGGCTACTTTGGTGATTTTGCCTACGATCGCGCCGTCGGCACCGAAATCAAGTGGAAAGAAGATAAGGATCTCACGAAGGAATTCGAGATAAAGAAGCAGCGCAATAAGAGTGTGTATCTATGTGTTCTTCGTTATCTTCCATTACTCACGCTTTCTTATCTTTCACAGACACGAACCGAACTCGCGTCGTTCGCAAAGCGCGGCCCACGGAATCGTTTTTCAATTTCTTTTCCCCACCGACGCCACCCAGTGAGGATGCTATTGCAAGCGGCGACATAGACGAAGAAGAACTAGAAGAACTTGAAGAAAAAGTCGAAATGGACTATCAGATCGGCGAGGATCTTAAGGAGAAGGCCAGTATCAGATTAATAACCGGGCCTGCATTCATTGACTGTTTTACTGTAGATTATTCCCCGCGCCATTGACTACTTCACCGGCAAGGCTCTCGAGTACGACCTCATGGAGGAAGATGATGACGAGTTTGACGACCTGGATGACGACGACGATGAAGAACACTTTGATGACGATGTATGAACCACCGTTGCCACCCCTGCATGTGAAATCTGACCTTGTTTCATAGGACTCAGATTCAGACGCGGACGTGCCAACCAGTGCGGTCAAACGCCGTGGTGGCAAAGGCCGTGGCGCTGCCGCGGCTGCAAACGTCAATCCCGAGGAATGCAAGCAGCAGTAGTTTATTGTGCTACTCCTCCGCTCTCGCTTTACATCTCTTCAATCTCAGTCGGTCAGGTGGATGTTATCAAATCGTCCCATTCTTGTTGTTTTAACTGCTCAAATCATCATGACGTACGAATACTACCTACATTACATCTTCAACCTCTGTAAATTGTTCTTCTCTGACCTTCGTTAGAGGAAAATTACCGAATGTTTACTAACGAATTGTATCTTCGTCTACACCATTACGAGACATTTGTGTTCGTTATACTCGACTCGTTATCAAGGTCTTCGCCGTCCCCACCGTATCAGAGGACTTACACCGTGAAAAGTCCATGCACATTGGACCCGTGAAGATAGTAGGGCGTCGGCGCTTAAAACTGTCCCTGGCAAATTTACTGATTGATCCTTCTTTTTCATCACATATACCGAGTGGAGTGACTTGAAAGGTGTTCTAGTCGCTATCGGTATTTTCGAGTCGACGATATAGCCGTTGATTTATCAAGAACAGCCAAGGAAGGAACGAGAAGGACGGGAAAGATAAAAATGATATGGAGATCTCCCAGGCTGTCAGATATGCGACGTTGAGGTCCTAGAAACACCCTGATAAGCGATAGGTTCGGAAAATGTTCAAACAGCACGAGTGTTGAGGAATACCTAGACAATTGAATGAAAGTATTTCAAAAGTGGTGGAATACGACGGTATGGCGACGCTGATTTGCCGACACAACAAAGTGGGTTGCTGGGTATCATGGGAGCAAGACATGCGCTGTGCTTGAAGAGCTCCCGACGTTCAATGGGACTGGAATCCCACATACGCCGCTGGGAGCGTGACAAATGCTGCTTCCAAGTGAGATCAAGGCCTGTGTCAGGAGCAAGCATCTGAGATCATGAGTGGTTCTGCTGCGTCCTCAAAGCACGGTGCTTAGGAACTCAACGGCTATTCGGCAGGTGACGACTCCCATCTTGATCCTCGGCTCGGACTGTTTACAGTGTGAAATGATATCGCCTTAACTCTTCTCAGACTTGGCGATATGACCGATCGGTGTTTGCCTATAGTTTTCCTTGTCCCCCTTGCTCCTGTATACCTTCAGAATATAATTATGTTATGTTTTGGAGCTGACGTCGTAGAAAAGAATAGATAGATTGCATCGAGTTATGATATATATATATTACGTCCTGCGGAGTATAGTAAGCGTAATCCAGGGAATGCTAGAGACTTGTATACCTATATGCATCACTACCGCTGTGTGATAATCTTCAGGCCCAACGACCGCAACTCGTCCAGCTTCTCTTTATACGCCACTTCAAAAGAGTGCGGCAGCAAAATCTTCTTCAGCTGAGCAACGCCTTCTCGAGTCACTGAACTATCATTATTCTCGTCATCCCCTTCGACCCATCCTCCAGCGCGTGACTCCATGAGCTGCAACACGACTGTATCTCTTGGATTCCAGTTCAGCTGCATCAAATTCAGACACACCAATGTGGGAAGTATGAAGTCATCTCCATCGGCGGGATGCAAGAGCTCGACCAAAAAGTCCGAGATAGGAATAGGACCACTCTCTTCGCCGTCAGAGGCGATGCAAAGTACACGTAGGTAAGGAGTAACTTTGCATAGTCGAAGCAGCTCTGTGCAAATTTCGGGAGTATTGGCGGTAATTAATAGTGTTGTGAGATGACACTGTGAACGATTAATGAGCGAGATGAAAGGATCGGCTTTGGGTGGAAGGGCTGTGGAAAGGACGCGTAGCCCAGGTAGCTCGAGCTTATCGAACATTGCTTGAAAATGGCTGTCGTTGAGCTTCAAACGCGCACGAAGATTGCGAAGAGTGGGAACTCGGATTGTTTGCCCCCCGAGAGTGTGGGGGGGTCCGCCTTCTGCCTCTGGTAGGAGAGTCGAATTAATGCGAACGTCTGTGATGGTGGTTGCACGTCGCAACACCTCAAGATGATGGCTGCCCCTCCGTTTACCGCCCTCTTTGTATTCCGTAATCTGAGGCCAAGGTATGGTAAAGGACCGTACGATGTCCTTTCGCCCACTGCCGAGGGAGATCCGACGCAGTTTAGGAGCAAATTCGAATATATTAGAAAGAGTGATTTCTTGTTCCCCGCGTGTGCCGGTTCGTATAGAGAGGTGGATTGTTTCAAGGGATTCCAGGTAGCTCCTAATGGGAGCGAAATGGACGAGTGCGCGAGTGTGACATTTCAATTCGAGGTATCGCCACTGCGAACAAGTGGAAAGGAGTAGCGGTAGTATGAGATCGTAGCTAGACCCCAAACGACCGTCATCTGGATCACAGATTGAGATAGTGAGCTGATGACGGCCTGCTCTACGGATTTGCTGTCCTAAAGCAAACGAGGCCCTTTGCTGTGCTATTCTTGTATGAGATATCTGCTGCATATCAATGCGAAAGCAAGCCCAAATCTTCTGGAATGACAGGGCAACATTCCTCCACCGGCTGCACACCTGAGACAAAAGCCAAGGTTTGCCTCGCAT
Organism: Armillaria altimontana; assembly: GCA_022818075.1. Lineage (NCBI taxonomy): Eukaryota > Fungi > Basidiomycota > Agaricomycetes > Agaricales > Physalacriaceae > Armillaria > Armillaria altimontana. The sequence goes on along the minus strand of JAIWYR010000056.1, from coordinate 74,848 downwards.
GTTAATGGAGAAAACGAGAGAATTGTCGTCGGCCCAGGACCGACAACTGGCCAACAATATTTCACGCAAGGAGTCATCTGGAAGTCGGCGAATGGGACTGGTGAGAGACTTGAAGTCCTGATTCATCACGAGTACCTCCTGCTTCTGCTTCTCCGCCAGTGCCAACTGCGCATGAAGGTGGCGCATCTGGTTTTCGATTGTCGACAAGCGCTCCGAGCTCCGAGCTAGCTGATCGCGAAATGTGACTTCTTCGGCAGCCAGCAGCGGGCGATTAGTCGAAAGTAGCTCCTCTACTCGTGCATTCCTAATGTAAGGAGTGTAGTTTGCTTGTGTTCCTTGAGGAGTAAGGCCACAATGAGGACAATGGCCGGAATCTTGCTCGACCTCAGAATCTGAAAACACTACAAAAAGTTAGTATTGCAATCTGATATCCAGAAGCAACCTCGTATACATACTCTGTCCAAAAATGAAGCTGCCTAAGTCTTGGACGACTAAGTAATCTGAATGAAAGGGCTGTAATTCTGTGTGGCGATGTTATTCCGATCGGGCCCCGCGAACCGGGCACTGCCACCTCCTGGCACGGCTCGCCGTGCTGCCGGTGGCAATTGCCGGCTGTGGCCCACAGGAAAAGGTGCTGATTCACTTGCATTCACTAACAACATGACCACGGAGCAGCCAACTGGAACAGATTCCTTCCCTACATCACTAGAACCAAAGACTCCGCGTTGCGTTGGAATGCTAGAGCTTCCTTCCGCAGTTACAGAGCGATCGAAACTGTTTGCTGGCGAAATAGATCCGTCTACACCATTTGCTGTTCACTTGTCTCTTGGATTGGCGTATACCATTGGATCTGCGCTTGGCTCCATCCCCCCTTCCGTAGATGTATGTCTGGAAGCATTTTCTGTCCCCAACAAGGCTGGTCTCACTGCAGGGGCGCGTGCGTGGTCGAAGCACTGTCATCGATCACAATCTACGGACTCCGAACTTGCAAACAAAGGCTGGTGGGGTCAGCCCTCTGGGCCCATGGCGATCATCAATGAACGTGCATTGGTGTTGTTCTGGAAGATTGTAAATGAAGCCTCATGGAGGAACCTTCATTGGCTTCCTCACCAAATTTTGGTCTATGAAGTGAGGATCGAGGAAGGGTATGGCATGAGGTGGTCTCAGGATCAAAGTTCGCGGGAAGATGGTTCCAAGGACCTTGAGGCGCGCGCCTGGACATTCCGAGGGTTTATTGAGCCGATGATGGAAAATGGTCATGAAGTTGGATGGCGACATTAGACGCGATGAACATGCGACATTCTTTCGTTCAAAATATCAGCATTTTCTGGCTATGTTCTCTTTTGAAGGTCACCGTTTGTGAAGCTCTTACGAACCGTACGATCTTCCGCTTCTTTCCCTTCACCCCACAGACGTACTTAGTCAAATGGACCCCGTACAATGCCGTGAGTCTAGATGCCTCGTGATATTCGCGTGGCTTGGCTGTTTCACACAAATATGTCCAACCGATCGCCTCAATACAAAAAGGTCCAAGTCCGTATGTCCTATGTCTTTCCCACACTTTCACCATGTCAAAGAACTTGGACGAACTAGTAATTCGAGAGGTATCTGCTCGTATCATATTTAATTTTCTCCTCTCATTAGACTCTTGCTAGGTGACCGCCGATGTCTGGATCTTTTCCAAGTGAGAGCGATAAGCTCTGCTTAACTGTAGAAGGAGTCTCACGTTCTATCAACATGGGCAGGCCGTTTACGCGTGCTCGATTCATCCCGTTCGGTGGGCGTTCAACCGCAATTAAGTTAACCAGTGGAGATGTATGGGTTCTCGCGTCAACGCCGCTAACCCAGGACACAAAAGAGACCATCGACAAGTTGGGACCTGTAAAGTGAGTGTCCGACGTTAGCACATCCAGGAACTTCTGACAATCTCTCAGATGGATTGTGGCCGGAGACGCGGAACACCATTTTTTTCTTGGTATGCCTTATCTTTCGGCATTGTCCTAAGTGTCAGAATGAATAAGTGACATAGCGGAATACAAAAAGGCGTATGCGGATGCGAAATTAGTTGTCGTCGAACGGCTGTTCAAGAAGAAGAAAGACGAAGGCCTCGACGTCGCGGGCGGTGAGCCAAGGATAAGACCATCGACACCAATCATGCTAAATATTTTTGTTAGCCTATGGCGTTGATCCGCCAGAGACAGAGTATGGCTTTGAGAGCGAGGTTTGCGTCCCAGCTGTCATCGCATCTCAGCATTCTGATCACGTACCCTTATAGATAAAGGCTCAGTACGTTACCAGCCATTCCCCATGAACATCATAGAACAATTGTCCATCTATAGTTACTTCCCCGGCTTTCAAAACCAGGACGTCGCGTTTTATCACGTCGCGTCGAAGTCCCTGGTTGTGGCCGATCTCATTTTCAACCTACCCGGTACGGAGCAAGTGCGTATTTTAACCCCTTTACCATGATTCCCCGCTTCTAACGACCTCGAGCAGTACTCAAAGTCCAAGTCTTCCTCAAAAGTCCCCATCGTTGGTAAGATCAGTCCTCCGGGATTGGTTTTGAAATCCCTCCTGTGGAGTTTGGGCAAGGATAAGGAGTCAGTGCTTCAGCGATTGGTTGCTTATTGGATGCTTAACGAACTGGTTGTAGGGCGATGCGTCGGGACATCAAAGTTGTTTCAGAATGGGACTTCAGCAGGATTATTATGTGCCACGGGGTAAGTGGCTTCGCCACTGTTTGTTAGATATGACCACTTAAAGTTGTTTTAGGATGTTATCGAAGACGGCGCGCCCAAAGCTTGGAAAGACGCGTATGCCAAGTACAATACTAAATAAAGAAGTCTACCGTCTATGCCTTCCTTTCGATAGTCATATGTTAATCTATGCTAGCGTACGAAGTGCGACCTTGCACTGGCAGACGTCTGGTTTCGTTCATCGTGATGCCGCGTATGGTCTTGATTGGGACTTCTTGTCAACCTTGGGCCCAGCGAACTAACTTTAGTATTCTCACTCGGCCATGCCTCCAAGCACGGTATGCTGGCAAAAATATCAGTTTTCGAGCAAAATCTCTGGAACTACAATGGTACTGGATTCCAGTATGACCGTATCAGCCGTTTCCTTAATATTCACTAGTTGTTAGGTCGCATGTGAGCCCTCTGGACAATAAGTTAAGCAATGATGTACTAGTACTTGGGCTGCCTGTCAGGTACCGACAAGGTAGGGAAACCTAGCGGTAAGATCGTCAAGGCTAATACCCGAAGCATCGAAATCACTTTATCTTTAGGAAGTATCAAGGTTTATTCCTGTTTCCAGCGGACGTTTCCCGTCGCTATGATCGCAGATTGAGTGCAGAATAAATATCGATTTTTTAATAATTACTTTCTACAAATATTCTAAGCATTAATACCAGTATCCGCACGTGACAGCCTTTTTTTTCTTTCTTACCGCGACTACTGTAACAACAGCGCCTACGTTATCCAGTAATGGCTCCGGAAACACTGGCAAACGGGAGTGCCGACCCCTCTGTTGAGGGTACTGCCATTCCCCCCGTCGTTGGAATCAACTTCGGCAATTCGTATGCTTCCATTGCGGTATTCACGAAGGTTGTCACCTTTTTGTCCTAGCTCTATTGCATCTAACAGGCATTGTTTTGAAGGAAGGATTGGCGGAATGTATTGCCAACGAGGATGGGGAACGCCAGATTGTTTGTACGATTGCATTCCACGGAGAAGAAACGGTGCGTGGCTGCCTTTTCGTTCGTCATATCTTGTGCTGAGATTCTTATCAGTATATTGGCAACCAAGCAAAGCATCAGCTTGTAAAGAACTCAAAAAATACGATCACCGGATTCCGTAACCTCCTGGGCAAGAAGTAGGTCTCTTCGGTATTTTCTTACATAGCTGCTGAATACATGATTTAGATTTTCCGAGATACCATCTTCCGAAATATCAACGACATCGGCGCCAGTCATTCAGCACCCCGACCTTCCTGATGTACCGGCGTACAAGGTTGAGGTGTTGCAGGCTGCCCCAGCACCTCTACCTTCTACAGCATCCAATACGCCAGCAGCCTCTGTCGCCCCTACTCCCCGTTCCGAACCTACCCTAATCGAACGTATCCTTACCGTCTCCGAAGTCACCACTATCTTCCTTCAGTCTCTCATCCAGTCTGCGGAAGACTTCCTAGGGAAAAAAGTACAAGGCGCTGTCGTCACGGTGCCGCCTACATTCACCGACGCTCAGATTGATGCCCTAGACAAGGCAGCATCTGATGCTGGAGTCAAGGTGTTGCAGTTCTTAGAAGAAGCTGGTGCTGCTGCAGCCACCACTTCCAGCGAACAGTGGAGCTCGTCTCTCAACCCAGATCGCACACAACTCATTGTCGATCTCGGCTCGTCGTCTCTTTCTCTATTCGTTATCTCCATGCGTGAAGGTCTCGCGCACCTCCTTGGTTCATCAACGACATCCGCCATCAGTGGTGACCAGATAGACGACAAGCTTGTATCCTTTTTTGCGGCAGACTTTACCAAAAAGACGAAAACACCACTTAAGGTTGTTCCTTCCATCGAAAATGCCGACAAGCGCGCTGAGGCTAAGTTGCGCCTTGCCATCGAGCATACAAAACGCACCTTGAGTGCATCTCCTGGTGCTGCGACGTGTTCAGTCGAGTCATTAAAGGAGGGTCTAGACTATACTGGTTCTATCAACCGAATTAGGTTCGATATGGTGGTGCGATCGGTGTACACTGCAGTTGCTGCTGCTGTTGAGGAACTCTTGAAGTCCCTTGACATCGATTCCTACTACATTAACGAGATCGTTTATGTGGGTGGGACGACATGTCTACCGGGTTTGAACGAACACCTCATCACCTCCTGTGGCTTCGATGATGCCGTCGACACGCCGTTTTCGCTTGGAACTGTAGTTGGTGGTGGTGTTGGCGACCCCACAACGATCCTAGCTCGGGGTAGTGCGGTACAGGCAGCCTTGATCGCTTCCTTGCCTCATGACGAGGACTATGCGGAGATTCGACAAGCCTTTGAGAGGGCCTCAGTCACCGAGGCTCCCGTGATGACGCGTTCCATCGGGTTGTACTTCCCTGGCGAAGGCGAGGAACACAAGGCCGGGACATGGATAACTGTCCTGTGGAAAGACACCCCGCTTCCCGCTCGCCGAATTATCTCTTTCGATGCTGCTCTTACTGAAGAGTCGAAGAAGTTTGCGTTTGAGGTATGGGAGATAGAGGAGAAAGTCCGCATAGACAAAGTGAAGCTCGAGAAGCTTGAGCTCTCCGACGATGAAGAGGAGGAAGAGGAAGATGAATACGAGGAACAGAAGCATCCTCAGATGAACAAAGTCGCCTTCCTTGGTGCGGAGGAGGCCGAAGCTCTGTTAGGAATCAAAACGAAGGGCAACGGGCCTGATGCTGGTAAATGGACGACTACATTGCAAGTCATTTTCCAGGCATCTGAAGAAGGGGAATTGGAGGTTTATATGCGCGAGATCGGCGATAATGGCGCCCTGCTATCCCTCCGTGTTCCTCCGTCATGATACTTACGTATTCTGTATATCCTGTGATTATAGATTGTGCAGTTGCCATCTCAATAATAAAGGGCTGGGCAGTTATCTCCCAGATCTTCAGGGATCTATTCCATCCTTGCCCAGATACTGATATGCGCAAGAAACGTCAGCATTGGTTATACGGTGGTCCGAAATTACTCAGGTGTAAGCATTTTTATCACACCTGTTATGTAAGTGTGATAACATCACGTATTGCCTCTGAATGTACATGTCGACCATAGCGAGTTGGATAAAATTTTTGAATTTGAAGCTGAAGTTCCAGATACAGGGTCACCGTAAACTCCTTCAAAAATACTATTCCCGTTGAGCGATCTCGTGAGTTTTCATCCGGATACTCGGATCGATAATTTGAAAGGGAACTTCAGGTTATTCTAATAACGTCCCGATTCGAAAGTCAAGTTATGAACAACGTCCGCTGACCTCGTGCAAAACATAAACGACACCGATGAATGATAATATCCCCGAAGAGTCGATGTACATGTGAACATGGGCTTCCTGAATTCGGTAATGCCGTTCGCCCTAGAGAGATCCACTGTCAATTTCTTTTGAAAGGCAGTGACAGTATTCGGGTCCCACAAGAGAAAGTTGTGCTTGGCTCTATAAGTTTACGAATCGATGACCATCAGTTGAATTGTCACTAGTGGAGGATGAACATGCAAAAAGCCGTGTGATCGTAAAGCAAGATAGTAAGTACTATACTAAAAAGTATTAGTATGTAAATTGCGCGGAATCTACGACTCGAATCTCGAAGAACTCATTTCTATCCGATGTAAGGAGTTAGGACACATGGGACGATACATGGTCTTACCCAACAGTTCCGGTGTTGCGTATTGTATCCCGTGGTGAGACCAGGTGGGACGCCAGTCGTGATAGCATCAATGTCCTTGACGGAACCATAGGGGTTTAAAATCGCCAGTTGAGGGAGGTTTTGTCTGGTTCCAGGAGGAGTAATAATGTCAGCTTCTTAGTGTACTGGAGAGGTAACGGCTTGGGATATTGCAAGTTTACTCAGTGAGGTTCAAGTGAGGTTCAAATTTTTTAATGAACCTCGACGCGGCGGCGATCGCGTCTGATCGGAAGTCACGTGTGATTAAGTAACTGAAAAAGCGCCGGCCGGCACAACGAACTGGCTTCACAGCCCCTATCTAGTATTATTTCTCTTTGCAACTTCAGCATGAACCACCATAGCAAGTTGCCTTGTCCATTTTTCTTAGGTTTCACTGTTTTATCGGTTTCCTGAATCTTTACGCCTTGCAGACCGTAGGAAAAACTTGAAAACAGACAACACAGTAGGGCGCTCGTCGGGTTGCATTCTAACTCATCTTTGACTTGAAGGTTCTTATCAGGTTCCGGGAGTACAATCTTGCGGTCTCATCGATGAGACTTGAAACGGTTCGCCTCGGCTGACAGGCTGCCGTACCTCGGTTACTATCGCTCGATATGTCCTAAGAAATTTTATTGCGGATCGCCGCTGTGAATATAAAACGGACCACATCCATGTTTGGCCTTAACCGTTCGTTTTTCCGTGTTCTAGTGGATGTGTGTATCTTTTTGATTTTGGATAATAACCGGAGAGCTAACATGTCTAAAAGATAAATACGTAGTCATGCCGTCGACGAATGCAACCCTTCTCTCACTAGGCCAGAAGCACACTACCCACGGTTTAGGGCGTGTTATCGATGATGCTATCATTGAGAATGCTTCAGGATCGTACATGACTTTTGACGATGGCCGTACGATGCTCGACTTCACCTGCGGTATCGGTGTGACTTCCTTGGGTACGTCGTGATTATCAACGCAATAGTACTCGGTTTCAACGGTTTCCCTAGGACATTGCCATCCCCAGATTTCCAAAGCTGCTGCGGACCAATGCATGTCAATAGTCCACGGACAGGTGCGTTCCCTTGGGATGTCAAATTCACTACTATGACTCAGTCGCCACCTAGTGCTCCATAGCATTCCATACTCCATACGTGAGACTCATTGAGGAGCTCCTTCCCATGATGCCCGACCCTTCGCTCGACTCCTTCTTCTTCTGGAACTCGGGATCGGAGGCTATTGAGGCCGCTCTCAAGATTGCACGTATCGCGACGGGCAGGCAAAACATTATCTGTATGCAGAGCGGGTATCACGGTCGCACATTCGGCGCTATGGCTGTTACGCGCAGCAAGACTATCTACTCTGCAGGAGTCCACCCCATCATGCCTGGTGTTTTCCAGACGCCTTATCCATACTTCCACCCCCTTGGTCTCCCCAAGGAAACATCTCCAGTCGAGCTATCTGAGTTCTGCCTCAAGCAGCTTGGCCTCGTTCTCACTAGCCAGACTGCTCCCGCCGACACGGCTGCCATCATCATTGAGCCCATTCTTGGTGAGGGAGGTTACGTTTCGACACCCGTCGGGTTCCTCCAGGGACTTCGCAGAATCTGTGACGCCTTTGGTATCATGCTGATTATCGACGAGGTCCAGAGTGGATTTTCACGGAGCGGTGACTACTTTGCTATTGAACAAAGTGGAGTCAGGCCGGATATCCTGGTCATTGCCAAGGGTCTCGCCAACGGTTTCCCTCTCAGTGGTGTTATCAGCCGAAAGGAGCTCACTGACAAGCTACCACCTGGTTCGATGGGCGGAACCTACGCTGGTAATGCCATTTCTTGTGCTGCCGCTGTCGAAGTCGCCAAGATCATGAAGGGTGGTGACATTCTCCCTAACGTTCGTGCTCGGTGGGTTATGAAAGCATCAGCGTGGCTCCCATTCTCATTAACGTTTTCCTCTACAGTTCCAAGCAGGCGTTTGACGCACTGAACGCACTCGCAGCTGACCCTGAAGTCGGCAAGTACATTCTCGACGTCCGTGGCCGTGGCCTCATGATCGGTCTCGAGTTCAAGGCGCCTGCTGGACCTGCTGAAATCAAGTCGGGCCTTGTATCGCAAGCCCCCTCTGATATCCCCGCTGGTCTTGCAGCAAGGGTGATGAAGCGATGCGTCAAGAAGGGCCTTCTCATCTTAACGACCAGTGCCTTCGAGGTCTTGCGTCTCATTCCTCCCCTCAACATTACTGAGGAAGACATGAAGAAAGGTTGCGATATCATCGCCGAATCAATCAGGGAGGCTGTCAAGGAGAGCGCTAATTAATTATATTTTGGGACCCTGCTGGAACTTCGAGGTTTGAACGAAACAAAAATGACGCGTACAGATGACCCGTCATTTGGCCTGCTTATTATGTCGTGTATCTGTAATGCATGGGCGGCGCCGCGAAAATAGAAGCTATTGGAGCGGGTCGTCGCATTCTATTTAATAGAAACTCTGCCATAACTATGTCACGTGCATAATACCAAAAATTCAAATTTGTTAAATATTAAAATAAATCAAAACGGAGGTAAGCTTTCGTTCTGAACCACTTCATCGGTCCTTGCCTTTTCTTTCCTTCATCTTTTCATGTGCTCTCGGGGAACTACAAAAGTTGCCATGTGATGGTAGCTATTCATAGCAAAGTATGGCAGGCGGTGGCCATGCATGGGAGCCATTCGAGTCGTTTGTTTCGAGGTACGTCGCAACAACAGAATTACCATACGATTTTAAGCTATATCTTACAATTTTGTCAGGTGTCGTTTTTTTTACGAAGTACCAGAGGAATCTTGTAAAGCAGTAACCGCGGTCCGCTACATTCACCAAGGGCGCCGAAATACTATCAGAAGTACGATTTGCATCGGACCGATGGGCGCTGAACATTTGAACTGTCGCGTTGTACTCTGCAGATCACTCCTCAATCCCAGAATAATTTTACCAGTTCGAGATGTTCATTTGCGCGGTCAGGTTTCCTTGTGAAGCAAAACGTTGGGCATATGGTATATTCCGCTGGCCTAGCATAAATTAAGCATATGTGGCAAGTTAACTTTCGATGCTATCAATCCTTCGTAACCATCCTTTACAGATTCACGCCAGCAGCATTAATGCCTTCGCGCGCGCTACGAAGAAAAAAACCAATCAGTCTGCTGTCATCGGTTCAGCACGTTGGTCATACCCTTTCATGTTCTCCATCGCACTTGGCATGTCTCCATGTAGGCAGATGGTGTATGCTTCCTCCGGTATATGTGGCAGTCCTCCTTTCGGTTGCTTGGCGAACAGGAAGGGCAGAGGTGCACCGGTGTTGTCAATTCCTAGTAAAGCCCGCAGGAGGTTCGTCAATGTTGAGCCTTCTTCATAAAATCAGGCGGACACTAACCGCACCCCGTTTCCGCCAGGCTCTGAATCCTCTTCTTTATCATCTCCGGGCTCACTAGATTATCAAAGTCGACCGGTTGCAGTTGTCCCTCCGGACTATAGTCAATGTCGACAAACGTTTCCTGCAAGACAACAAAATTAGATTCAACTAGCAGGTCTCAATAAAACGTACCGGATGGAAAGGAACGCCGTACTTGTTCGCACTCGTTTCGTGCAAAGTACCGGAGAGACCAAACATGGGGACCTTGAATGACGCGATAGCTCTAACAGCTGCATCTGCGACAGCCTCTGATTTAGTCTGTGTAATCAAGTAAGTTCCAAGAGTCGTCATCAGACTGGATGCGCTGACACACCATCATGAAGTATAATTTCCCATGCACTGGAGAAGGAGCGGTCATACATTAATCTCTAAAGCGACGTGTTGTCAGGCGTACCTTTGACGTGGTGAAGAGACATCCCTTCTGCCTCCAGGATCGCCTTGCACGCCCCAACCTGGTAAAGGATCTGCGCGTATAGCTCCCCAGGCTTGACGTCGATCTCACGACGGCCAAAACCCTTGATATCGTCGAGTCCCGGATGCGCCCCGACCTTAACTCCATACTTCTTGGCAAGTCGTATGGTCCTCAGCATGATTGATGGGTCACCGGCATGGAACCCGCATGCGACGTTCGCTGAAGAGGCATAGAAGCTTGAGAACTTGATAACTGTATGCCGTCGAACTTACCATAGTCGATGAGCGGCATCAGCTCCTCATCTGGCCCCAGCTTCCAGCGACCAAACGCTTCACCCATGTCGCAATTGATTGATATCTTCATGGCGTTGGGCACGTTGAGAAAGAGCGATAGCTATCCGCTGACTTAGGAAGTTAAGCTGCCGGGCAACGTAAATATGTGAGCAATTTGAATAACATCTGCGTTATCTTGGTTTTAACCTGTTTTATCTCAGTGCCGTGCCTGTTCCGATGTCTATATTTCCGCCTGCCGGGGCCAGAAATATTTCGGGTATCAAAGATCAGCCCAATCGCGGGATTTCCCGGATGTCAAATTTCTTCTCAAATGCTGCGTACCAGCAATTTGTTTTTCGCGTCCTCCCGCTCCGCATTCGACTTTCTCCCAAACAATGGCCACCTTCGATACTTCTGTCTTTGGCCTCAAAGATTCTTCGCTCATTAAAACCCAGGGACTCATCGATGGGAAATGGGTGGACGCGAAGGATAGATCAACGTTCCAGGTGACCAGTGAGTCCCCTGGCGCTTTGTATTGCTGTGAAAATCTTATCGTTTTCGCATCTAGACCCGGCAACGCTAGAGGAACTTGCGACCGTGCCGGATATGGGTCTCGAGGAGACCAAGGAAGCCATCGACGCCGCTGCGAGAGCTTTCCCTTCGTGGAGTGCGACCACACCCAAAGTGAGTGGGCGTTCTTGGCATTCGAAAAGTGATCTGATTTGATGTTTAGCACAAACAAGAACTGCTCCATAAGCTGCATAATCTCATGGTTGAGCACCACGACGATCTTTCTCGATTGATCACCATTGAAAACGGGAAGGCTCTTTCTGACGCGATTGTGGGTGTGTTTTTGATCTTGATCGATGGTGTAAATATCAATGATTATGTTCCATAGGGTGAGAATAGATACAGCGCGTCATTTCTTGATTGGTACGCGGCAGAGGCGCTTCGCACCTACGGAGACCACATCCCTTCAGTCGTTCCTGGACTCCGCAATGTTGTCATCAAGCAACCGGTCGGTGTCGTGGCCATTCTTACTCCCTGGAACTTCCCGTCAGCCATGATCACCCGTAAGCTTGGTGCTGCCTTGGCTGCTGGATGCACGGCCGTCATTAAACCTGCTCCCGAGACTCCTTTCAGTGCGCTTGCATTGGCAGAAGTAAGCCTCTGGTTTGAAATCCGGCGACTCATTCTGATGATATCGTCAGCTTTGCAACCGGGCAGGTTTCCCCCCAGGCGTCGTCAACATTGTGACTACTCAAAAGAACGTGGTGTCAGTTGGTAAAGAGATGTGCGAGAGCAAGATTGTCAAAAAGGTTACCTTTACTGGTTCGACCAATGTCGCCAAATTGCTGTACAGCATGGCCGCAAGCACATTAAAAAAGTAGGTAATATTTTTCCTTCTCGCGTGTTCTCGTATTGATTTTTTTGCTTAGAATATCGATCGAAGCTGGCGGTAACGCCCCTTTCATCGTGTTCGATGATGCAAACATCGACGAAGCAGTCACTGCTGCTATAGCTTGCAAGTTCCGTGGCGGTGGACAGACTTGCGTCTGTGCTAATCGTCTTTACGTCCACGCTTCTGTCTACGACGAATTTGCGTCCAAGTTGGCGGCGCAGGTGTCAGCATTCAAGGTCGGCAATGGTGTCGCGGACGGAGTGTAAGCCTGCCTGTTGTTCGTTTCCGCACATTCTTATAAGATCTATAGCACCCATGGTCCTCTCATTCATCGTCGCGCCTTGGAGAAAGTACACTCACACGTCGAGGATGCCGTATCTCGCGGTGCTTCAGTTGTTATCGGGGGTAAACCCTTAACTCCTGATGATCCCTCGTCGTCCTTCTACCACCCCACCATCCTCACTGATGTCCCTACCGATGCTCTAGTCAACACCGAAGAGACTTTTGGCCCCCTGGCATCTCTGACTAAGTTCGAAACAGAAAAGGAGGTCCTCCATCTGGCGAACAACGTCGATGTCGGTCTTGCTGGCTACCTCTTTTCAAGAGATGTCGGCCGTGTCTGGCGCGTAGCGGAGAAACTCGAGGTAGGAATGGTGGGCACTAATGTGGGTATGATCACCCAGGCGGCGATACCGTTTGGTGGAATCAAGGAGAGTGGGATCGGACGTGAGGGTGGACCTCGTGGTATCGATGAGTATATGAACGAGAAGCTTATTGTCTTTGGAGGTATCGGAGCCTAAAAACGAATGACGTGAATGCAGAAGGGTGTTTGCAGTTGTAATTAATATTGTAATACACGATCCCAAGTGGGCGCGCGAAGCCAGACGCGATGTATATCCAGATATTGAAGGTATGCCCTAAAACTTGACTCGGATCCAACTCCGAAAACTTTGAAGTATTTTTACCCAGACTTTCCTTTTTGAAAAAACTCAGCCTGGCTTGCTCCGTCACGATGAATGGAGAGGATCTATGTGCTAGGAAGAACCATTACGCGCCTTGAATATTAAACTTATTCAAAATTGGCTATCAAGACTGGCTAGTATAATTCAAGACGCGCGATGCTCCGAGCATCAACCAGAATCACAAACCCCGCTCGTCCGTTATGCCGTTCATCACCGGATTGGTGTTGTCCCTGTCGGAGAACCCTCAATAGGTATCAGTACAACCTCGCCCATGATCCATCCCTACACTAACTCAATCCCCGGTCATCGGCGTTTCCTCCCCCCACCGTAAAGCTTTCGTAGCCTGCGAGAGGAGCCTTGAGGGAATGGATGATAGCGAAGCAGAGTGGAAAGCTAATGTATAGCAATTACAGGAAACCATCAATTATTAAGCTACTTTCAGCCATTCTTTTTAAATCGTATCTAATGAGCCCATCTATAAAGCTCTGTCTTCTTCATCGCTCAACGAGCAGGTCTCTCCCCTCGTTGGCCGTCTTTTCCGATCTTTTCTAGGTGCCTTGTCACCCTTCTGTGAAACTTGATTCAACTTCCCTCCAAGACCGTTGCGCCATGTCAACATTAGCCTTGATATCTATAACTCACCAGCCTATTCTCTCCGCTCTGTCTACGAGAAATTAGGTAACCGGAGAGGAGAGGAATCTGACACGCTCATTGAACCCTTTTTTCAGTGCTGATCTCCTCAGACTTGTCTACTCGTTCTGGTTGAGGTTCTAGGTCATTCTCGAGAGTATCGTCTGTCATGAAACTCTCCTGGGAGCTTGTCTGAGAACCGGCCTGCGGGTGCGCTTCGAAGCGAAGCGATGATATGATACTACCCTCCCAGGAATCATCCGGACGAGCTTGACCTGCTGCTACACGTCCGACGAGGAGAGTCGGAGCAACTCCCTGCATGCAATTTTTATCTACTATATTCAGGAAAGGTAGACTGGTTCGTACCGTTGTGATTGCTGCCAGGGTGTTAAAGTAATCACTCGCCCAGTTACTGCTCCCCTCCAGGGCAACATATATGATCAAAGTCACAGAATGAAGAGCCGAGGACTCAATGAGGAGTTCAATGACATGGCGATACTCTCCAAGACTACCACCCTCTCCTCTTTGTGCCCGTATAACAATTAGGATGCGAAGAACAATGAGAATGGTGCACCACAGAGTCGTAGCAATGACGCAGGATATGTAAATTATCAGAAAGACCGCACGTTTGAACCCAAGGTTTTCTGCTGCGGTAATTTCAGTGATTTTGAAACCTGTACAAAGTTCGGCTGTTAGTGGATATATGAAAGCAAGATTATCGGACATCGCACTAAATCCAGAAGCAAGACAAAGGATTGGAAGCAGAACCACGAGCCAGCGTTGTCCCCAAACCATCCAGCAACGCCAAATCTAGAGTTTTCATAACATTAAATTGACCGCGATACCCGCCGCAAAAGTTGCACATACCATGGTGCAGTCTGCGACGACAGTACTTATGACGGCTGTGATACCAATGCCTGTAGCGAGCATCCCAACCGGACCCCATTGAGAATGAAACGTTTCTGTGGAAAGTGTTGACCGAAAGAGTATTAACCGACTAAGTGTCCAATTGAAGGAGAAATTGATCGTCGTGATGATGTAGAGCAATATGATAATAGGTAACATGGCTCGTCCAATGGTCCGAGATTTGCTGATAACTGTGTGGGAGTTGCCTTGGATATATTTAGAATACAAGGCGTAACCGACTCGACCCACATATATTCCACAATGTAACGGAAAGGATGCCAGTATACATGCCTATATTATTGAGCCACTATTAGCAGAGCTAAAGAACAATAACTTGGAATACACGCTCACCGTGCAATACAGCGAGTTCCATAATTTCGTTGAATCTCCCATCTTGAAAGCCATTTTTGCCCATGGAAGAACCTACCCCACCAGTCTTTAAGGACATCTGAATGAATGTACGAGTGAACAGCAAGATCGTTTATGAGTATAACTAAATACCATACCCTCCCATTATATAGAGCGCATCGCCTGGCCAATGTTCCTCAAAGAATGAAACCAGCGCCGCCTGTCCAAGGTCATGCCACATCGTATAGGTCAATTAGTATCTTAGCTGCACAGCAGTGAGCGATTGAATGGCATATGTCGTATGTATAGGTGGCTCGCAACGAGAATTTCCTTTGAAACACGACACCAATTGAGTACGGACAAAAGAAGCAACCGAGGGAGATGAGTTGAATCGTACATACATTCGAATAGACGCACACCTGTTTGCTCTACATTGTAATAGATCATTGCGAGCTATGAAAATGGCCGTTACACACCAAATCTTCGAATAAATGACAAGGGAACTTCCAGACTTCGTTCAAGAGAGAATACGTAAGTAGAAAGGTGAGATATGAGATCGATAATGTCAGGTTTGATGCAAATTTGATGTGTGAGTCCCGCAGTTACATTAGGTCCGAATGAGTGCATGATTTATGGGTGTATCGCGGCATATGCGAAGTCGTCGACTAATTTCAAGACGGAAGGCTACACAGCCCGGAAGTATCGCCATATAGTCGGATGTCTATGGAAGGTTTTTTCCTCAAATGTCCCTCGCAGGTTCGATGATTTCGACAGTAGGATTGTTTCTAAAGGCCAGACTAGTATCAGCAGATACAGATCCATTAGCACACCTTGTAAGTCCGGCCTTCCCGGAAATTTATTTGCCCTATAAATGTTGCCGTATCCCAACGTGTTTCATCGTGCCTGCTACACGATATTTGGCTGGCTCTGACGACTGGAGCTAGATAGATACCAAAAAAGAACCTGCTGCCAAGAAAGACAATAAAATTGTGTTGCTATCCAGCACGATGGTTTGATGACAGGAGCAGAAGACCAATGAATATAAGAATTTGGCACAGATCTATATCACAACACGAAATAGCATTAAGAGCAGAGAGCAGAGAGAGCTTTGAAGGCCTGGGTTACCCGAAACGCTGTGAATGGCAAGTGAAACAGATTTCTGCAATCATCGACATCGATTTCGTTCTTAGTGCTCCGTTCCCGCCGGCTCAAGCTACTCAAAGCCCAAGACGAGATGATTACATTCCGCAGGTCCCAAAAATAAGACCGTACTAGTGCGTGCTGCGAGTTTCTGATACAACCAAGCATAAGAGGTGGCGGGCCAGAAGTCAAAAGTTGATTCGCGGATGATCATGGCTGCATCGAGGAAGGATTCGGCCAAAAAAGGAAGTCAACCTCCGATCGCTACTAGGCTTCACGCCTGGGGGATGACTATTTGTGGATGGTCAATATAGAACCAAAATCCGAGATGCTGATTTTGGGCGAGGCAAAATCCGACTTTTCACACTTTGATTCTGTTTCGACTCGTCCAAAACAGTCGCCGCCCAGCTGTGCTTACCCCCGTACTCACCTGGCACCATGGCCCGCGGTGCGTTCAGCGTGATTGAAGGCCTCGATCCGGAAAAACGACCTAGACAGCGAATCTTCAAGACAAATTAGCGGCTTCAACTTTGCAGTGAAACTGCACAAATTTCCTGGTACGCTTGTCGAATTTACGCGTATCCCTCATCGTGATGGCTTCCCCCCATACAGGACTACCTCGATCGGCAAGATGATAGATTCTCATCTTCAGTCCAAATCTGAGCTTGATGATCATGCGATTTACCTATTGTTCTCGGCTAACCGATGGGAGCTTGCGTGAGGATCTTCAACTATAGTTGCAGGAGGACTGCCAGGATACGAACTAACCTAGATCTACTATCGAAGACCTTCTTGAATCTGGGACGACAGTGCTATGTGATCAATACGCCTTCTCTGGCATCGCGTTCAGCGCGTCAAAAGGCTTGCCTTACGAGTGGTGTAGGTCTCCGGATGTTGGATTGCCAGAGCCGGACCTCGTTGTGTTTCTTGATATTACTCCTGAAAAAGCGAGGCAGCGTGGAGAATATGGTAATGAACGGTACGAGAGAGAGGAGATGCAGCTGAGAGTGCGAGAGCAGTATAAAATAATTAAATCCAAAAATGTTGTTCAGTGGGCAACAATTGACGCGGGAAGAGAAAGAGAGCAGGTTACTGCTCACATTTGGACGCACGTTGAACCATTGGTTGACGGTATTGCTCATGCGATCGCGAAGCTTTGGGTTTGAGACGTGTGGTATATGTTTCTCATTATACAAAGCTATCCAGTGTTGTCCGTGAAATCTTAGGTGGAAGATAAAGATGAAGAATACAGTGAAACAACAAGAATGAGTGTTATAACGGCGAGAGTAATACGGATACCCCAGTGCCACTTCTGCCAAAACAATTGACTCCACCTAGTCCACCCCACAGCATTAACAGCCTCGTCGGGTTTACCCATTGAGCCGCGGGGAGAACTAACAGCTGATACCGTCGGTGCTGTTGGTGTAACCGCCGGAGTAGGCGGGGGGCTGGTTTGGCTACAACTGTTTGGGGAGCTAGTGTAGTCGGTTGAGGTGCGAAGGGAAGAGAGTCGCAGGTGTCTTAATGATGCCTCGTTCCCGCTCATTCATATTTGGCAAGTCTCCGGGTTGTGGCGTACAACACTGCAATGTCATAGCGATCAGTAAGCGTATCATGATGAAAGTCTCCGTTACAAAGACTTACGTCGGGGAAAGTATCTTTGAACCACGCCTATCTAAGATTTCATCCATGGCTTCGTTGAGCATAGGTACGCTTGCGGGTATCAAAAGATGTCACAGAACCGGCTGTCATCTCATCCGATAGCATGAAGAAAAGTAGACCCGTCAGACTAGGGAAAAAGCGTAAGCAAAAGGCAGGAACAGGCAGCGAGCAACAGTCGGGGTAAGGAGATGTCATCCGGGAAAATGAATTACGGTGCTCGCTTGCACTTGATGTATTGATTGCCGGAAACGAAGATAGATGATGGCCAAAGAAAAAGGCAAACGCACATTGTCGCAACACTCCAAGCGGGATTCCACTAGCGCAATATGAGCGGCAAGTAGGTAAAAGCAAGTGATAGACGCACAGATCCAGGATAAAAATCTGACATCGCGAAACCTATCTTCTTGTTGGGGTGGAATCGTCCGGAGCGGGTAAGCATCTGGGCCAATACTTCAGAATGAGATATGGACCGATAAGAATAGTAGACGCACCTTGATACCAAGAGGCTTAAACGGATACTCCGAATGAAAGAGCAAGTGGCCATGGTACATATTCTCCGCCGGCGAAGGGTGGATCAAGCGGGCCAGGCTAGACAATTCCGTGAGAAGTGCACTATACAGCACAGCAGTTCCACCAACTATAATGTAGTTCCCTACCAAGAAACATCAGTTCGATAAGGAAGAAGCTGAGTGGCAGGGAAGAAGTGCTCACAGGTTAAGATGTTCTTTTTGTCGGGTGGCTCTCTTTGCATGGTCACATATTCCCTGGACAGCTGTAGCGAGGGTAAGCGATGGCTTTCGGAAGAAAACGGACGCTTGCTGGCAGCTTTGATGGCCATTGAGGACCAAAGAAACCGGCCGTTTTCCTGACCACGGTCCGCCTAAAAATGGGTCGGAATTTTGGCGGACTTTGATTGACCATAACTGTAGTAAGCGATAATGACCCTGATACCCCTCATCATCATCATCATCATCATATTTATTTGGCTGAAATGATTGCCGTTAACGAACTGCTCGTAGCCATACAAAAACTAGGGGCGAATCATCACTAACTTCGACCCCATGAATATGCAAAAAATATACAAAGTTTCTTTTTAGTATTTTTTACTGAGATATTCAGAAGATTTCACCGTATTTTGCAAATTTTGTATAGAACAGGTTTTTTCAGTAAAGAAACTGGTAAAAAACCTTGAATATTCTCTCCGGTTTTTATAGCTGACTTTGGTCCAGTATCAGTATGTCTCATGGCGGACGTCAAGATTTACCTCAAGCCTCGACCCACCTCCCGCATACATGACCACTCGAACTATCTCCCATTCAAATGGAAGGATTATTGCAAGTATGGTCCATTCTTTGCCGACTATGGAGCAGTACCCTCCGATGCCACAGAAGTACACACGTTGCAGTCTCCTGCTCTATCCACTGCGCTTTCTGCGCTGTACAATGTTTCTATACCTAGTCTCGACACCGAGATTCCAGATCCCAATAAATCTGGTGTCTCGGCATGGCCCGACCTTCTTAAACTTGCGAAAACGAAGGTTGACATGTCGCTTGATTCACGGATCGAGAGTGAAAATCACATCGTTCAACTCTCCCAAGGTGATCGTGCGCCAGCTCCCCCACCCCGAAATATGCGTGCACCGGCGTTTTCACCCGAGTGGTATAAGATAGTATTCTCTACTATGGACCGAGGTGACGTCGAATTGCGCGACGAGTCTCGAGATACTGAATTGGAGTTATTCGTCTGGGTGTATATACAAAAGACAATAGATCGGTACACCGGCGAGTTGTTTCAGTAACGAGCTAATTGTCCATCCTGACACCGCTACAGACATCTGGAGACATTTTCGCCGGGAGATGTATAAGCTGACAGATCCGATTGCTCCTGCTCGTTTACCGTCAGGTCATGGTCAGTAACATGACATCGCAGTCGCGTTTTCCATTGAATTTTCTCAGTAGACAGCCCTGGCTTGTTCACCCTCCTCCGTAGGAAGGCGCTAACGGCTGCGTCTGCCTTTGCGTCCACATTCATCGCTGACGCGTCTGTCGACGATACTGCTCCTCCACTCCTTCCTTCATCCCCCAACAATGAGTCATCAGCTACGGATTCAACGTCTTCTTTCCATGCTGGCGATCTCGATGATGACGCGACCATGTCTGCTCTAAACCATCCGTTCCAACCACTCCGGGTCTGTGTCTGATCATCCAGGCTGTCTCTGTTGTTTGTACTAACTGTCTTCTCCAGCGCAGGAAACGTATCATCATTTCTGAGCCCTCCAATCAGTAGATTATCTCATGTACTCTGTCCCTCAGAGTCTACCCTTATTCTTATTTTTATAGTATGTATACTGTATGTTAGGCTTGAAAAGTCTCTCCTGTTACACTAATGGATGTCATGACCACTTTCATTCCCCCATCTTTACATTGGTAATTTGTACCGGCTATTCGTCCTTTAGTTATTAAAAGCGCTGGTTTTATTACCCAGTTTATGAATGAGCAGTACACTTGTATCATATAACCCTCGCATTATATAGTCATCCAGTATCAAGATAAAATATGTTAATCGGGCATTTTCAGCCCGTCATCCAAATATCGTTAGCCCAATAAAAATACACCTTCACCCTCCGTTCAGGCGCGAGAAGAAACATGCTTTATATCCTTCCACACTCCTCTGACGAAGCCGGCAATACCGAAGCGACCTTCCCATAAGGGAAGAATACCGATGGTCAACGCAGCGTAGAACGCCCAAAGGAAAATCGTCACAACCCAGAAGATGAAAAATCCTGAAAGGTACAGCGTCAGCTCGCTCATAACGCCATATAAGGATGATATCTTACCTTTGGAAAATACGTAGTTAGTGAAATACATGGGAAGGGGAACCAAAATGCAGAAAATGAGGGTCATGGCGGATGCAGCCCAAAGGGCCTTCGCTCGTCCCGCTTTCAAGACGCGCTCGGCGTGGTCGGACAAGTCAACCTCGACGAGCTCATCTGACCCCTCCTTTGTCATTACGACAGTGGTGCTGATTTCGCCCTTCTCCTTGTCGTCAGTTTCTTTTTCATCGTCAGTCGAATGCGCGTGTTCGTGGTGATCTTCGCCGTGGGCCTTCACAGCCGTGATCTCGTGCTTGAGACGGTTCCAATCAAAGTTCTGGTTTCCACCGATGAAAGTCCTAAGCGGATGATTGTCAGACCAGGGAATACGTAGGACAAATTAGCACTTACAACAAAGGCACGAAAATGAGGGGTGCAATGATGGAAATGCCATTTCCTAGAGCCAATGGTTTGAGAGTAGAGAGGGTGTCGATGGTGATCTCGCCAGAGTAGTGTTTTGTGGACACAAACCACGCCACAAGCGCGACCGAGGAACCAAGGATGGGAGCACCAACACATGCAAGGGTGTTCATTCGTGCCCAAGTGAGTGTACAGACCATGGGAATAACGGCACTGTGCAAATACGTAAGACCAACACCCAAGGCCTCATGAAATTTTGAACGAACCTGTCAACAATGATACCAATGGCAGTGACGATGAAATTGACGGAAAACCCAGCATGGAGGAAACCACAGGCAATGGCGCCGACAGAGAGACCGAAAAGGATGACGGTAAGATGAGCGATAGCTTTCAACTGTTTGTCAGAGGCCTAGAAATGTTTTTATCCTCTGAGAACATAGAAATCGGAATAATCATGTAACCACGCACCTTGGGGTTAACATAAGTCCGGTAAATATCATAAGTAACCAGTCCGGTGACAGCCATTGTCTCAGAACTCATAGCACTTGTCGCCGCCATGAACAGCATAACCTAAATTCAAGACCGTTAGACTTCTCGTCAAGCGACGAGAAATAGGATACCTACAATGACAGCACCAGCGCCACCTTTACCAAGAACCGTCAAGGCGGCCAATGGCATCGGTAATCCCTCCGATACCTGGGCCGCCGTTAAGCGGTCAGGATAAGTTGGCCAGGAGGGGTGACTTTCCAGAGCTGCAGCCGCGAGACCCCAAGTACTGGCG
The DNA here is from genome assembly GCA_022818075.1 of Armillaria altimontana. NCBI lineage: Eukaryota > Fungi > Basidiomycota > Agaricomycetes > Agaricales > Physalacriaceae > Armillaria > Armillaria altimontana. Next base: position 53,260 of record JAIWYR010000056.1, on the reverse strand, counting down.
AGACAGAAAGGGATGGCAAACCAGGCGGTTCCTCCCAAAAGGTATCCACCGATGGTGCTCTCCGGGTTTGCGGCGATAGCCTGAAATGTGATTCAGTATGCCGACTTGAAAATGATAAAGTAAAATTTGACGACCTTCTGGAACAGCTGCGAGTCAACAGCGGCGCTGGGGGAAAATTCTGAATATATGAGAATGTCATAGCAAAGATAGAAATCTTACGAGAACCCGCTTCCTACGAACACGGCGCCTAAGGAAATCTCGGAGTAAGCACACTGACTATGAATATTCAGAGCATAGACTCACCAACGAGACCACCAGAAAGGGATTTCATGGTCAAATATTCTCCATCTTGATTGCCGTCGATGGGATGGGCCAGTGCTGCTTTGCGAAGCAATTCATACATGTCGCCCGGAGATCCTATCAAGCTCGATGTGCCATAGACGACGACAACGGATATGAGCAAGATGATGTAGATGATCAAAGTGTGAACGTAGTCGGAGAGGAAAGTGGACTTGATTCCTGTTATACCATTCAATCAAGCAACCAGGACAAGAGGGAATGGACCCTACCTCCAAGCGCGGAATAGATAATTACGCCAAGAGGTAGAAGCATACAAGCCGCATCGGCACTAGATTATAACATGAATGAACAGACGAGTAAACGCGTTGGGAGATAGACCCACCTCATTCCCGTCAAAGTAGAGAAAATAGAGCCAGCGCCGACTAGCAAGTTGACCGAAGCGAATAACTGATACAAGAACGAGTAGAAAGCAAGAGTGAAGTGCCCTGCTGGTCCAAAGCGAACTTTGACAACTTCGGCGAAAGTCTATATGTTTATTAGCGAGCGAGCATTGGGAATATGACGGATTCGAGACTTACATGAGCAGCCGGAGCGCGACGCTTAAGCTCGATTGCACATGCTGTGAACAACAAGATTTGTACACAAGCACCTGCACCGTACCACCAGCCACCCGAGACACCATAAGAGTATCCGTATGCAGTTGACGTAAGAAGAGTCGCTATCAGGAAGTGAGAAAGTCACTTCGTGTGAAGAAAGGAACAACCGACCAGCAATAGTCCAGGACGAAACAACCGACGCAGCCAAAAGACCGGTACGCACTGACTTTTTGGCAGTCATTTGCATCTCCGAGTCTTGCGTTTCGCCGGCATATCTGCTGAGACCCCACGCGACAATACTCATGATGATGGCAAACGCTGCGCCTAACCCGATGACCTGTTATTTCACAGCCATGAATGAAAGAACGCGACGTGATAGAAAGTATGACTCACGATTCCATAGCCGAAGCCGGGAGAGAATATGGGTTGAATCTGCATCGCTCAGGGAAGACTGAGATCAAGAGAGGCAGACAGAGAAGATCGGTAGCACAGGCTGGGAGCGGGCGAACTTGCATCCATCTGGAGTTTATCCCTGAAAGAAGTACTTCTTCGTTATCTGTATCCGTATACCAATGTCGACATTCGTTATCAGTGAAATTGCAGTTTAAAAAAACCAGAGGTGGCTAATAATACCCAGCGGCACTTATCACCGGCACGCTTGGATGATTTCGGTATATGGATGAAGAGCAACGCGGGATTGGAGTGCATTGTACAATTTCAGGGTCAAGGTGCTGCGCCTTTCGCGCTACTTTCCTTGGCAAAGATACTTCTTATCCATTATCTTCTATTGTCAATCAAATTGAACGATACTTAACGTTTGATGGGCAATGCATGGAAGACTTTCAGGGCCGAGTTGGGGCGCCTAACTTTGAAAATAAAATAGACTTTTAGGGATGGGAACGTTGTCTGGACGGCAAAGAAAGTGGGTTTTTACCAGTCCCGTAATGCGTCGAACCTATTTTCAGTCAGTCTTTTTGGATTTAATACTTGAAGGGATATGGTACGACTTACTCAAGCGAGAAAGTCGCACAATTATAATCTAGCTTAGCATGTTAATGGTACACATGCTCCTAAACTCTATAAGCTTTGGAAACACATCAGTATCGCACCGAGACTCTAGGTTACGCGCTTGAATTTCACATGATTTTGAGGGATTTTCTAGGCGTCCCTATGATCGATCAGGTAGCGCTATTTCATAAAGATACGAGTGCAGGACAACAGGCACGCAAGGCGGAGTGCTCGTTTAGTAGGTGGCGGTTCAAATTCAAAGCGGTGATGTCCAAATCGGGAAGTGCCGGTTTTTTTCGCACCGGCTAAACAGGACCGGCTCTGTTATCTTTCTCGCCCAACGATGCCCCTGTTAATTCCGCCGTAGTTCCCTACAGTTTGCATACTTACTTCATGCCCCGTGATAGGAGCTTATCAGCAAACCGATTGCAGAGGCTGAGCAAAGGCAGCGGCCAGTTCGGTTTCGCCCGGGCCAAGATTATTAGCTGCATGCCCCAGGGGACAATTCAGCACCTCCTCCCACTGGGCGTTTCTCGTTGTGATTTCTTTCACTCTACACCATGGACTGTAAACTCCTCGTCGCGAATCGTGGTGAAATTGCCGTCCGAATCCTCAACAGCGCCAAAAAGCTGTCTATACCAACCGTCGCCATTTATACCCATGCGGACGCGTCGGCACCACATGTCGCCCTTGCAGACGAGGCTTACGCTGTTGGACATGGTCCTGATGGCGAAGGGTCGAACCCCAGAGGATACCTTGAGATGGATGAAATTGTAGCTATCGCTAAGAAGTCAGGCGCAACACTCCTTGCTCCTGGATATGGCTTCCTTTCTGAAAATCCAGTGAGTGCAGTCGGTCTCGTCGCATTTGTTACTTGACGCGTCTCAGTGGCATGACCAACGCGTTATCCGACCCCAGTTAAAATCTTCTTGCTGACTTTCGTCATCAGGACTTCGCAAAATTGTGTCAGAACGAAGGCATTACTTTCCTAGGGCCCACCCCTGAACAGATGACCAAGATGGGTCTGAAGCACGAAGCGCGCCAAGTTGCAATTGAAGCAGGTGTACCTATTGTCCCCGGGAGCGATGGTATTGTCGACACGCTTGAACAAGCGCTGACTGCAGCGCAACGGATAGGCTATCCCGTTATGCTCAAGGCAACCGGAGGAGGGGGGGAATGGGTATGCAGATATGCGAAGATTCTAGCAATCTTGAGAAGCATTTCGTTGCTACACAGGCCAAGGGTGGTGTAAGCGGTCATAAGTCATTCAATTGAATCTTCTTGTTCACCGTCTTTCTGTTACAACAGGCTCTGTTCAAGAACTCTGCCGTATTCTTAGAGAAATATGTTAGAGAAGCTCGGCATATAGAGATACAGTGGGTATTCATTATGTTCAAACTCCATGTGAACTCTCACCCTGTTTCCAGAGTTTTTGGCAACGGTGAAGGCTTTGTTACCCATTTCTCCGAGAGAGAATGTAGTGTGCAGAGACGGCATCAGGTTAGTACCATAACGTCATCTTGGTATAGTCAACAAACTGATTACCTACAGAAAGTTATCGAAGAGGGTCCTAGTCCATTCTTGAGTGACGGACGTGCCGACGTAAGGAAGGCGATGTGCGAAGCCGCTGTTCGCCTCTGCTCCAGCATCAATTACCGTTCAGCTGGTACCGTCGAGTTCGTTGTCGACGATGAAACCGGTGATTTCTACTTCCTCGAACTCAACGCTAGAATTCAGGTCGAGCACGCCGTCACCGAAATGATCAATCCCGGACTGGATCTCGTCGAGCTTATGATTAAGCTCGGTCTCAAGCAGAGAGCCGGTTTGTCGTTGAGTGCGCACGAGATACCGGTGCATTCAGGCCCCACAGGACATGCGATTGAAGCTCGGGTATATTGCGAAAACCCTATGTATGGTCAATTCACGCCTTCTCCCGGGACGCTTCATCTTGTTCAGTGGCCCGAGCCCCGTCCTTGGCTCCGTATCGACACTTGGGTGGGTACGGGAGTGCACGTCACACCAAACTATGACCCAATGATTGCCAAACTCATCGTCTCCGGTGCTGATCGTACAGAAGCTCTGAAGCGGATGGAGGAAGTGCTCGTAGAAACGTCGATCCTCGGTCCTCCGAACAACCTTGAGTACCTTGCTGAAATCGTACGGAGCGCGCAGTTCCAGCTTGGTCAGGTAAATTTTATCTGCGTGTCTGTTCCGTGATGTCGTTTTCATGCTTTATTTAAGGTAACGACGACCTACTTGTCCACGATGGAATTCGTACCTTGCGCTATAGAGGTACTGGAAGGCGGTATCTTGACAACGATACAGGATCTTCCGGGACGACCGACAGTTGGTAATGGTATTCCTCTCGGTGGTGCAGCGGACATGCTTGCCGCTAAGGTCGCCAACATGTTGGTTGGAAACAAGCCAGAGACAGAGTTACTAGAGGCGACGATGATGTGAGCAATCTGCTTTGTCTCTCCGGCCACCTGACCATTTTATCCATGATGTTAGTGGTCCCACTCTCAAGTTTCACAGAGCAACGGCAGTTGCGGTTACTGGCGCTGCAAGTCCGGTAACACTGGATGGCGCGCCCGTCAGGATGTGGACGCGACTATCAATTAAGGCGGGAAGCGTCCTTAAGATTGGAATTGTACGTCTTATTTGTATTGACTTGTGTCTACTTGGCTTATAGGTCGGCGTTTCATAGTCGACGCATGGACTGCGCGCATATATCGCCGTTCTCGGCGGTCTGCCTGGTTCCGCTAGTTTCATGGGTTCCAAGAGCACGTTGATGTTAGTCGGAGTAGGAGGATATCAAGGCCGGCAGCTCGTCAAAGGAGACATTCTCTCCCTCAGTCCGCAGTGCGACCTCGTTGATGATGCCGCTCCTTCCGTTCCCGAGCATCTCATTCCTCACTACCCTAACGAGTGGGATATCGAGGTCCTGCCGGCTGCGCAATGGGATCACGAGTATCTGACCCTAGAGGGGCAAAAAATGCTCACATCAGCGAAGTGGAAGGCAAGTCCTTCAAGCGGGCGCAGCGGGCTTAGGTTGGAAGGTCCTCGAATCAAGTGGGCGAGAAAGGATGGTGGAGAAGGTGGTTCCCATCCTTCTAACGTGGTCGACCAAGGTTTGTCTTGATATTCTTATAAATTTATTGAGGCTGATCTTGATTCGTAGGTTGTAAGTATAATCCACCGCTTTTCCACCAACGCTCAACGTTAATGTTTATGTGATTAGATTCGATTGGGGCGCTCAATGTGAATGGTGATACTCCCGTTCTATTTGGCGTCGATGCTCCTGATGCTGGTGGTTTTGCTAACGTCCTCAATGGTGGGGTTCTCTTTCCTTTCAACATCGTATCGTCACTGACAACGATCTGCCATGTAGTACCTTCCGCTTCCCTCTGGAAGCTGGGTCAGATACGACCAGGCGACACTATCACGTTCAAGGGGATCAGCCGGAGTGATGCACCGTGCCTGCATCAACGTAATGATACTTGGCTTGCTGCCGTCGAGGCGAGCATCAAGTCCGAAACCTCGGCTATAACGCCTTCGGGCATACTGGAGTGGATAGCTACTGGCCAAATACCTGAATCGTCCTTACGTGCACATATACCCGCCTCTCCTCTTCGCCCGGAATCTAAGATACGCCAGGTCGGAGATTCCTTCCTCTTCCTGGAAGTCGGTCCGATGCGTCTTGACGTCGTTCTCTGTGCAAGATTGGAGTCGTTTTTACGCGAGATCAATAAACGGCAGATCCCAGGAATATTGACGACCCTTTTGCTGATTCGAAGCTTGATGATACATTTTGATGAGCGGGTTACTGATGCGGAGGAACTACTGAAGATAATGATCGAGATTGATGCTGATCTTCCCGACGCGATGCACATGCCGCCCCTTGAGGTAGATGTATACCGGATGCCTCTGGTGAGTGACGTTAACAGCTATTTCATCTTATGGGTGCTGATTGACTTCAAGGTCCCCGACGACTCTTGGTGCCAAGACGCTGTAGACCGGTACATGAAAACAGTCCGTTCGCAGGCGGTATATCTACCAAATAATGTGGTACGTCAGTTTGTGATAGGGATTTTATAAGTTCCTGATTGTCGGCTACAGGAATACATTGCACGCTGCAGTGCGATGAAGTCGAAGTCAGAGGTCGCCGATTCAATGATGTCATCTCCGTGGTTGGTTTTTGGGACTGGGTTTTGTGAGTGTGGCCAAATATACCTTCAGCTCATCGACTCATTATTCGTTGATGGTCAGTCGTGGGTTTGCCCTTTATCTCTCCGGTACGCACATCACAAGCTTTCTGCGCGCAACAATGGTTAAACAGGATTTCGACTTCTAGATGGATCCCCGAAAGCGTCTCTTGGGGCAAAAGTACAATCCCACTAGGTTAGTTCATCAAGTTCTTTTGTAGTCCGAATTAACGTTTCGAGATACAGACTTTATACACCTGAAGGTGCCGTCGGTTTGGCTGGCGTTGTCGGCTCGATATATCCACTGGAATCAGCGGGTGGATATCAGCTACTTGGTCGGACGCTGAGTACCTGGAGTAAGTCCTGCGTTTGTGGCCTGTCCAGTTTTTCTGATTCTGGCCGTAGATACATGGAACGATTCTCATTTTATGATGAAGAGATTCGATCAGATTGAATGGTATCGGGTTTCGGAGGAAGGGTATCTCAAGGTCTGCTACTTTCGTTTACAAATGGGCTTCATCATTCATAAGGACTAGATATCCCGGGCATTTAAAGCGGGCAAGTTCAAGCCGGAAGTCAGGAAGGTGTTGTTTTCTTTGTCGGAGTACGTTGAACAGAACAAAGCACACCAAGACGAGGTGGATGCTATCATCAAGACGCAGAAGGAAATGAGCGCAGTGGAAGCTTTGAGGTGTGACTACTGATTTTATATATCATTTGATTCTTGCTAATTTTGCTATGTATTTCATAGGGAGGAAGAGCTGTTCAAGGAGTGGATGGCTGCTAAGGAAGCAGAGCAGTCTTCTGGGGGGAGAACAAGCACATCGGATGACTCGGGTATCCCAGTACCAAGTCCACTGTCTGCGAATGTGTGGAAGGTCGAAGTCAAGGTTGGGCACCAGATCAAATCGAGCACGGAAACTGCGATGATTCTCGAAGCAATGAAGACCGAGGTTGCGATCAACTTTGATGAGGAAGAGGTTGGGAAGACTGTCACGGCTATTGCAGTCCAACCTGGGGACTCTGTAAATGCTGGACAAGTGTTATATTATGTGTCCTAGCTGTGTATAGTTCGGGCATAGCATCGCCAATGTACTTATTCTTTCTGGGGGTGAACTTATGGATTTGGACGCTTTAAGTTTTGTGCTAGTCCGTTGTATGCCTCTTTTCTGAACTTGGATGATGAACACAAAAGAAAATTTGAATTCGGGAGGGAAAGGACCCATGTTTATTCCCTAAGAGGTTCGGTCGACAGTCTGGATAAAGTTTTGGATTTTGAGGTCAGATCTTGGATCAAAATCCGGACAAAATGACCCCCCCATGCTGCGACCTCGGATCTGAAATCCGGACACCATGGGATGATACCTTGAGGTTACATCGAAGTTCGAACAATTTGAAGTGGCAACGCTAGCACGAGGCAGGAATAGAACGGCAAAGGTCGGGTCCGATATTTCATGCTGTGCATTGTCAGATATATACATTGTCGTACTCTAGTCAATCAACCAAGTTTGCGTTGCCATTTGATTAAAATGGAATTACACTGTTTAGATTTGCTTCAACACTCTACCAGTTCTCTACCCCTCTCTACCCTATCAGTCCCCCGAAGATATCACAATATCACTTCTTCAACCCAACACGGATTCTCACAGTACCTGCTTGTTTTATACGGCCACCGACTACCTCTTTTCCGATGACGAGATACTGCAGAGTGCAGACAGTGGTCTATGGGACGAATCGCAATGGGTCGGATGCGGCAGAATGTACCGAGGTGACGTCGCAGTTCATGTTCGCTCTTAGACACCAGAGGCTCTGACAAATTTATATCGATTTTTCGCACGATTTTTGACAATTTTCTCGATGTCAGTTCGAAAGTCTGGACAAATTTGGGAATGGGGTGAGGTTACCCTAGGAATCCGCACAAATTTTTTGATACGAGTTCCGCGAGTTAATAAAGACGGGTCGCTGAGTTCTGAGTCAGACTAGGGTCCTGGAGCAGCGTCATCGTATCACGTGCCCGAGAAATGTGAATTTGCATCCGACTCGTACTCCACTTACTTTTATTCTTCCACCTACGCCATTTTCATGTCTTCCTGTTCTCACCTGGATCAGCTATCACGCCTTCAACTGCCGCGACTGTCCCAGTCTGTCCACCGAGAAGAGTGTACGCAATGTTTTGACTCCCAGGTACAGTAGGCACAACAGCACCGAGTGGTGGTAGATCTGACGCGATCCCAGGACGACTCTCAAGGAATTGAAGTTTGCTTGACATGCTTCAATGGCGGCTGTCTCGATCCCGAACGACGCCACGCTCTTCTGCATGTCTCGAAGCATGGCCACCCTTTCACTCTCAACGTGAAACGCAAGTTGAAACCATCTGCGAAACGCGTACGTCGCGGTCCAGCTGTACGGTCGTTTTGCTTACAAACTTTCAGAATGAGGACGAGGAGCCACCAGCCAAAATGACGAAGCTCTCAATTTCGGAGGAACGCGAAGAGGACAAGTACGATTACCAGACAGTCGTGAAGTGCTGGCAATGTGATAGTAGTAATGGTGCCGAACTTCGAGAAGCGACGAAGAACCCTCAGGTATGCCGCATCTCTATCGAATCCTTACCGTCCTTCAATAGTTTTTAGGTTCAAGCGCTGGTGCAAGGCGTGATGCAATCCATGTCATCCGCTAGACAGTCCGAAGTCAAAGCCTGGGAAGAAGAGTTTCTACCCTGCGAACATACCCTTACTCTGGAACAGTTTGCTAATGGTCCCATCCCTGCTTCCGGCCTCGCTCACTGCTCGGCTTGCGATTTAAAGGAGAATCTATGGTTGTGTTTGACCTGTGGCTCACTTGGCTGTGGTCGCCAGCAATTCGGCGGCGTGGGCGGTAACGGACATGGTTTGGCCCATTACGAAGCTACCCAACACCCAGTCAGCGTCAAGCTCGGAACAATTACCCCAGAAGGCGGGGCCGACGTCTACTGCTACCGATGCAATGATTCTAAGCTCGATCCCGAACTAGCTTCTCATCTAACAACGTTCGGAATTAACATTCAGACACAGACGAAAACCGAGAAGAGTATGACAGAGCTGCAAATCGAGCACAACCTGAAATATGACTTTTCTCTTACTGGTGACGACGGAAAAGCCCTTGAGCCGGTCTGCGGTCCTGGATTGACTGGTCTATCCAACCTCGGAAACAGGTATAGTGGTTAAATTCCAAGTTAGGACTTTTTCTGACGAGGCTTGTTAGCTGCTATATGGCTTCAGTGCTTCAAACCATTTTCTCTCTTCCCGCATTTCAACAGCGTTACGGCGCGTTTGCCCAGCACCATGCCGCGGCATGCACAGAACCTTTGCCCGACGAATGCATTGAATGCCAGATGCACAAGGTGGCTGATGGTCTTCTGAGTGGACGATACTCTCGTCCGGCACATTATGCGTCGTCCCCCGGGGAAGATACGACGACACCCGTGTTTCAAGCTGGTATCAAACCAACCGGGTTCAAAGCGCTCATTGGAAAAGGACATGAAGAGTTTTCGACTATGAGGCAGCAGGACTCGGAAGAGTTCTTTACGCACCTAATCACTGCACTACGACGAGACGGGCACAAACATAAAGATCGTGCCGAGCCAGGTTTGTTCAGCTTCTCCGATAAAATAAGGTGCTGATGATCGGCCTCCTTGATAGACGCAACGTCGGTGTTTGCTTACGGTATGGAGCAAAGACTGCAGTGCAACGACTGCAAAAAGGTCAGGTATAGAGTGGATAATATGGATGTTGTCAGTGTATCTGTTTCTGCTGTGGAGAAGGGCAAAGATGCCGACGGAAAGACGCTCTATGAGGAAGTCCAGCTGTGGCAATGCCTAGAGTCACTACTCGGTGTCGACGCCCTCGAATACGCTTGCCCGTCTTGTCAAAAATCTGTTCACGCTCTCAGGTAAGTATTCACTCCGTTTTGGAAATGCTCTACTTGCTGAGATCACGTCTACAGACAAAGCAAATTTGCCTCTTTCCCCGACGTACTTGTTGTTCATGCCAAAAAATTCCAATTGGTAAACTGGGTTCCAGCGAAACTTGACATACCTGTTCTACTACCCGTCGGAGACGAGCTGCAGTTCACGGACAATCAGCTGGGGCATGGATTACAAGCTGGCGAAGTCGCATTATCGGATAACGAAGCTGGTAATGTTCCTGTATTCTATTGATTATCTTCCTATTTAATCGGCACTACAGCATCTGCAACACTACCGCAATTTAATGAGGCTGCAATGGCGCAGCTGGAAGCAATGGGCTTTCCGGTCGTTCGTTGCCAGAAGGCGTTGCTTGCTACTGGAAACAGCGACCCTGAAGCCGCTATGGAATGGTTGTTCGGCCACATGGAGGATCCAGGTGTGTATACCGTTGGCGCAGCTATCTCGGGTGCTAACACTGCTTCAGATATCGATGATCCCATCCAGCCTACCTCATCTTCTGCTGCTGCTTTTGAGCCATCTCCCGAGCAAGTTAACATGCTGTCGGACATGGGTTTCACTCCTGCGCAAGCGAGGAAGGCTCTTCGGGAAACCGTACGTTCTATTGTCCTTTTGGCGGATGATATCTTCTGAGGTCAAATATTCTTATAGGCAGGCAACGCCGAACGAGCTGTAGAGTGGTTGTTTAACCATCCCGACGACTCTGGCGAAGACAGTAGTGCGCCGGCCGCCGCTCAACCCTCAGAACCGGTGATTGGCGGGTCAAAGACGGTACCAGCGATCTACAAGCTGAAGGCGTTCATCTCTCACAAGGGACCGTCCGTGCATTCCGGTCATTACGTGGCACATATCAAGGCCGGAGACCAGTGGGTGCTCTTCAACGATGAGAAGGTCGTCAAAGCCGATGATGAAAGTGTGAAAGATTTGAAGAAGCTGGCGTATCTGTATATTTTTGAGAAAGTCTGATCCCATTGTGGGGTTTGTGTGTACGATAGAGCGAAAGAGACAAAATATCATCGGTGTATTATTTTCTGGAAGGAAGGAAGGAAGTTGGTTTTATTAGTCGTCGTGGCTCCTTAACAGAAACGTAACGACGACGTCCGTACTACAGAGAGCTATCGACAAGCTGAGACGATATGTATTGTGAAATAATAAACCCGGCAATCGGCTATCTTTGAATGCCGGAGGCTCCTACTTTAATGACAACCGTCATCATCATGCTCTCCGTTGAACTCGGATTCACTCCACTAAGTGATGGCTTCACAATTCTCCACGAAGTTTATTCACGTTTCTGAGCCGTATCCCTATGTTTTTCACGTCGAACTATCCAGGTAAGGGCTGCATTTGGCTACGATAAGTCATTGTTGTAATCTTTATTCTAGAAAACCTGTGAACGCCTTTAATGTCGAGTAGGAGCACACAGTTAGGCTTTATATTCGCAATCCTCATTTTATGAAAGATTCTGGACTCAATACGGGGAAGTGTTCGAAAAATTGGCGGAAGAGGATGTTCGCGCTGTCGTCCTGTCATCGGCCTTGCCAAAGATTTTCACGGCCGGGATCGACTGTGAGTTTTCTGTTTCAGTGTATTCAATTGGCTAATGTTACTAAAGTGTCTGATTTGGCGAGCTTGTCATCTTCCCAATCCGACGACGACACCGCTAGGCTGGCCGTCAAGCACACGAAGCATATCAAAACGTTCCAGTACGCTATTGGCGCACCAGCCCGCTGTCCGTTCCCGGTTATTGCTGCGATACATGGCACCGTCCTCGGTCTGGGTGTTGATATTGTATGTGCATGCGATATCCGCTACGCAGCTTCGAATGCTACCTTTAGTGTCAAGGTGCATACATACCAAGCTCGTCCTAGAGGCCTGAAATTTATATTTTATAGGAAGCAGACGTAGGACTGGCGGCAGACATAGGCACACTCGCATATCTGCCCAAGATTGCAGGCAACATATCCCTCGTCAGAGAGTTCTGCTATACGTCACAGACTTTTTCGGCTGCTGTAGCCGAAAAGATGGGTCTGCTTTCTTCGGTTATCGAAGGCGGCAGGGAAGATGTTGTTGGTGCAACTCTGGAGTTGGCCAAGGTGATCGCTTCAAAGAGTCCCGTCGCTGTGGCGGGCACGAAGCATATCATCAGTCATGCCTTGGATAATAGCATTGCTGCGAATCTTGACTATACGGCGATCTGGAATGGGGGTGCTCTACAAACAAGGGTAGGTCTCGATTTCGTGTGCCTTCCTTCACGTCCATTGAGTCTTTTTTTCAAATATAGGATATCATTGAGAACGTGTCTGCTATGAAGGCGAGGCGCGCGCCTACGTTTGCGCCACTTCGTGCGAAGGTGACTTCGAAGCTCTAGCATTAGCGCCTTTTTGTTATTTGGACGCCGTCCTTCATCGTGCCTTGATGTGAATGTATAAATATAGTTTCTACAATCACTCTGTGAGTGCGTTTTTGCGTGTACTTCATCTGAACTGTATAGGAATTCGTTCTATGGTTTTGTGACCATAACGATGATATATATGAGGCGAGAATCAGGATTTAAGGATGTCATCGTCTTTTTTTCTATCGCGTCTTCAGGGACTTGAGGGATACCACATGCCATTGGCGGTGTTGATAAACCCATCATCTTTCATTAGACGTTTCTTCAACTACGACGGAATGGCAGTGCTCCGCTCATATCCGTCAACACATGCCACTTCCTTGCGTACCACGCTGCCGTCAGTAGGTCCTCATCATACCAGACCCCATCCGAAAAACGCCTCATGACCACATTTCGGAACGACAACTCACAGCCCCCCCACTCTTTCTCATGCAACTCCAAAAAATCCAGGCCCCAAAACGGCACAACACGTGCCCCAGCCCATCCCAAGATACCAACAATTTTCGTTGGATCGTCAGGGTCGACAAGAATATTCGATGGACCGAAGCCGACATGTTCAAGGACAAGACTTGTAGGCGGAACCTGATCGTATTCTTTCACCGCGTTGAGCACCCTGATCCGATTTTCTTCGTGGCGCTCAGGTCGTTCTGGAACGTCTTCGTGGCCTTCTCTCCGTCGATTCATCACCGCCGATATCCAATCCTGCGCTGAAGAAAACGGGCCGCAATCTTCGGGGCAGGGCAAGGGGGCAGTATCTGAGGGACGAAACGTCATGGATCCGACAGTGTAACTGCATTGGTGATTGCTCGTCTTCTCTCGTATGCCTCCTATCGCAGTAAACTCATTGCCGACAGTTTGAAGTATTTCGGTATACACATCCGCCAGGGCTGCGTGAAGGGCATGTCGGTCCGTGGGTGTGAGGGTGTGCATCCTGTTGGCGAGAACGTCTCCTTTGATCTAGAATACGACAGACTTGAAGGCGATGTTATGAACCCAATGATAACCTGACCCACGAAAGACGTTACGATCCACGCTCCGCCAACAAGGCCGTCAAGATCATCATCGCAGCAGATTGGTGTCGGAACAGGTATCGTAGGATCTTTGCATTTCAGGAATCGCAGTGTCGCCGCCTGTTGGGTCGGTGGTAAGTGCAACATTACCACAGAAAGATACATATTCTTACCTCAGAGCAAAGCATCTCCCCTGGATACTTAACGCTTCCTCGGGCGTTCGTTGTGGTGGGCCAATAAACGCGGACATGCACTTTCTTATAGATTTCCATAGTGGCAGTGTAGATCTGCTTATAATTCGTGAGTGGCATGCATAAGGGCATAACATCCACCCTATAATCACTCTGTAGTGTTTAGCTAGTATCCGTTAGTATTCATGAAAGATGAGATATTATGCAAGTGCTAACTTTGACCAGCGGGAAATAATGCTGAGCAGAGACATTGAGTCTTTCCCTCAAGTCTCTTTACGAGCGCTTCCAGGTTGATGTCCTTGGTACGAGCATAGCCAGAATCCGAAGTGCCCAAAAGTTTACTGAAGCCCTGTACAAATCCCATTACAGCGAAAAGACTCGAGATGCAGAAAATGAACGAAGAGCCGGCGTCACCAGGACGGAGAAAAGGAGAAAGAAATGTGAGTCCAATTAAGATGCTGCCACCTAAATACTCTCCCGCACTTGCATAGCCATCAAGGCAGACACAAAGGCTAGCAGGATGAACAAAGAAAGTCCAGACGAAAAAGGAATATGGTTAGTCACCGAATTGATGCGCAGAAGGGTACATTCCGTAAACTGTAGCGAGGCCAACCAGACCATTTAACTTACAGTCCATGCCCCGAGAAATCTTTAATGTGGTTGTCGCAAGCATGAAATGACGTAGATCGAGTATGGTCTCATGCTCGTAGCTGCCCATATCAGATGTTTCTCCAATTATGGGAACGACACCTTCAAAGTACCTGGCAGATCATACCTCTCATACTCTTCTGGCAGATTGCACTTCCTAAGTCTTCTTTGCCAATGAATAGTTTGCATAGTCAAGCTGCTTGTGACACGTAACCAATACAATGCAATTACGACATACTGAATGAGTCGGAATGACTATCATCTACACTGGTCCTCACCAACAATAATCCTGTCCTTGGCAGGATAGACGAGAATTGAATCTAAACCTAGTCCAGCTATCCGCGACGGAGGTGAAGATGACTTCAAGCCGGTTTCAAGGGATTTGATCCGGTGCGCCGTAACACGCAGACGTATATATGACTTTCCATCGGCACGACCAGCGTCACAGTCAGCAACGCCATTCTGGTCGGGCACATATGCGGGGCTGTAGATCTGAATTCGGTCGAGGGAATCAAGCATTACTCTCAGATCCTCGATTTCTAGATACCGGAATTATTTAAATTAATGTACGAAGAACAGCCATCATAAAGACATACCAAGTTTGTAAAAACAAGTTTTCCTGGTTGGCTGTTCCCATTTCGATGAGTTTGACTGCTCGGTCTCAATGCGCATAATATAGAGGTTCTGAATCCTTTTCATACGAAGGTCACGATCTTCGAAGTCTCGGCGCAACCATTCCACACACATGATACCACCAAAGATGGCCCACTCTGGTGCGTCTCCCACTTCACCCAATTGACCATTCATGTCAGGAGTAATGGGCTTCCGGAACAGAGATTTCATAATGGCATGGGCCAATTCGTGGAGGAAAGCGATCATGATGACGGATTGTACAATCACAAGTTGATCGGAGGGGGGATTGCCGGCTTTGACTTTCTGGAGAGCGGCGTCAGTGCATTTGGATTAAGAATAAACTAGGCGCACCTCTGCTAGGTCAATGTAGGCTGTTACCAGCTCACGAGAAAAAAACATCTCATTATTCTCGCGCCCCTTATCACCCTTGCGTACGAATGCCCGTGTCGAATATTTCTTTGTTGGATGTGGATTTTCTTCATGGTCTTCAGTGTCCACTAAGACAATTGCTGGCGGTGAATGTCGGATATAGGAGACAAGATAAGGCACCATTGAGTCTCCCGGGCGAAATTGGGGATGCGCCTCTGTCCACGCCCGCCTTCCTGCATCTGTCATGGTCGCAATGTTCTGGACCGCGATTCCAAAGATGACTGCAGTTCCCGCCAAAGACTGATCTGAACTCGACATCAGATGCACCAAGATCCGTTTGACGAACTGAAGAAAGGGGTCGAACTTCTGATCCTCGGTGACTTCGTTGGCCTTGTCGAAAAGGCGAACAATTCCAAGGAGTGAATGGTTGTTGGTTTTCGTCTGATCATCGATGCGCAGAGATTCTTCATAAAAACGGTCTAGTTTCGATTTTCGAGCTTCCATCAGGGTCGTGGAATGAGTGGACATGATAGTTAATATTTAAGACAAGACTGGAACAGCAGTTGTTCGCACATGGCCAGACATGTGCCGATGTGTACATCATCAAAGGGGCTTTTCGCAAGTATCTGTGACTATCCAATGGGCCTATACACATTTGAACGCTTCTCCAGCTGCTGTCTACTCTCACGATAAGGTTCTAGCAGGCGACACCGGGGATTTGACCTACAAATAGGAGCTTAAATCACCCTTTCGCGCTTGACGCTGTTCAGTGGCTTGTATAAAACACCGTGTATACGCTACGCGCGTGAATGATCGCTGGGCAGGTTGTGGGAGGCATTTGAGCTATGGGGTGATTTTAGCGTTAGAGCGTAGGCTACTCGGACAAGGCTTGCGTACCAGAATCTCCTTCTTGTAAGGAACTCGTCGCCGAAATCCCGATCCTGTGATCCTTCTAGACGATTTGACAAATAGATACTTTTGGCAGACAGTGCTTTGGGTGGTGTAGACGGTCGTCGTCTCTCCCAAAGCAACTTTGAACTCGATCCGTCCCAATTCCAGTCCGGCATGCACCATTAGGGCAATTTGTCTCCAATGCACAAGCTCGTAGTATCCCTCGGCGTATGAAGAAGGATAT
The DNA here is from genome assembly GCA_022818075.1 of Armillaria altimontana. Classification (NCBI taxonomy): domain Eukaryota; kingdom Fungi; phylum Basidiomycota; class Agaricomycetes; order Agaricales; family Physalacriaceae; genus Armillaria; species Armillaria altimontana. Next base: position 36,809 of record JAIWYR010000056.1, on the reverse strand, counting down.
AATCCAGCTTCGCACTTACAACATCTCGATGAGCAGTGAAGACCCCTCTAAAAAAGACAAACCCATTCGCAATACATAAACTCCGGGTAGTCTGCGGACGTCCCCTACGAAAGTCATCCGGCATGCTTTCCATATTCGTTGAGTGCTAGAGGCTTCTTGTAGTGATACGGCGTCACGATCCTCTTCCAACGCCCGCCTTCAGGATCCACCAGAAGCCTCTTCATGTGGCGTGTATCCGGACCTCCGTGGACGACGCGCTCCCACCACTCATCGCTATACTCAGGATTCCGAATGTTCGCCTCTCCAAAATCAATGATGACAGGGGACTGATCCCCTTCCCGAAGAACGATGTTCCTGGTGTGAATGTCATTGTGCAGCAGGCATTTCTCTGCCTCGATGGCACGAAATCCTTCCAGCACTGCGCCAGAAACCTTCTCCTGCTCTGAGATGTCGATACCCGGTTTGACATTGTCCATGCTGACCCCAGGGATATACTCGAGAGCAAGTTCCTTAACGATGTCGGCGATGGGATGAAGAGGTGCGAAGACGCACGACGCTATAGAGATAGGGAATATAGCGGCCTTGTAGCCGATGCAAAAGCCGATACGCAGATAGCTCTGTATTGTAGCCAGACATTTTCCCAATCCAGGTGCAGACCTCCCACATCCAATCTTCGCAAAGCTCTGTGTCAGGCCGGTTCTCGAAATCATGTATGAGCTCGAACCATTTGGGCATTACGCCCTCCTGAGTATCACGTATGGCGCGTCGTAGACGATCATCGATGGAGATATCCACGGTAGCTTAGCGTCGCCTGTTTTGGCACGGTTCCCTAGCCTGCGATCTCCAAGCTTCAAAATAACCTGCTCATTATCGGAGTGTCGCAGAGCAAGCAGCACAACGGCAGATGTGAAAGGCTCGAAGCGCTTGACGACCGTGGCAGCTAGATCCGTGTACTCTGATGATTCGGAAGGCTGGAATTTGAGATTGAGCGTCGTCCCAGGTCGATATAGGTCATCACCTCTAAAGATGAAGGTGAGCGTGAACTTAATTCCTGAAAATACAATTATGCACGTACGTCCATGGCAATAATATGTTTGGCGACGTCGAGGACGTTAAACGACGACGATGTGTAGCTATAGACAAATGCGATGTCCTTGAGAGACCAGCAGTCGGCCTTGCCAGAGACTGAAATTGCCAGTGTAGCCAGTGTTCTACGTGGTCCAACGTCAACGAACAAAGGCCCTGATATGTGCAGCAGATGGAAACGATTATGCGACTATCAGCCACGTCTGGCCTGTGTCAGGCTGAAATGTCTAGACCGAGCCTTCTTCAGAAAAAGATTTTCCGACGCGTTCGATCACGTGTACATGAGGGCTGGCAGATGGCCGGACGCTCGCACTGGCCAGTAGCCATCGCAATGTCTATTCCTCTGACCATTACCACCATCATCTGAGATTTCTTCTTAGCGATCCTCAATATCAAGTTCAAAAGTCTATTCCTTTCGTTAAACCGTATGTCGGGCCGTAGAGCCCCCGGCTGGCTGAAAAATGGAACAATATAAGCGAATTTCCCCAACTTCTGATTTCCAACCTTATGTTCATATCATTAAAGGTTGGACTGTTACTCGGTGAATTCCTTCCTGAACTTAAAAGAATTATCCGGCGCCTCATTGATATCCCCAGAGTCCCCTTCCCACAACCTAAATAGCAACAATCGCGTGTTATTGACCAACGAGTACGTTCTCCTACTCTTCGCCTATCGGTTTAATTAAACTTTCTCTCCAGTTTTATCTCGTCAGCTGTTGACGAATCTATAACTCTGAGCGTCTCACTTGGAATAGTCGATTCTTCAATTCTCTCCTCCCATATAGCCGTCGGATTTTCGGTAACCCTCTAGTTCACAACGGTCATCGGGTCTGCAGGCGTCCATGAAGAACGGGCCAACGGCTAGCCATACCAAGGTCTTCACCGAACATCTGGCTTTATCCTCCACCTATGTACTGTCTCCTTCGGCCTGTCTCAATCCGTGTCCAAAACTCTCTCAAACATCTCTATCTGATAGAACACCTCGGGATTGTCGTATCGAGAGTCCGACAGCTCAAACGGTGTAATATTCTTCTTCCATCCCTATCCATGAGTGCTCTCCTCATATCCCACGTATCGTGGCACCCTTCAACAGCGTCCTTCCCCTCGTCATCGCTGAATCCAGGTCTTCTGATGATGGCGAATCCGAAATCAATGATGACCGGAGAGTCTTACGAAATGACGTTACACACAGTTCTCCGCCTCGATGATATGGAATACTACCATCACTCGACTGGAGATTGCCTTAGCTTCCTGCTGGTAGACAGCGACGATCGGCAATTGCTTCTGCCTCTGGGCGAGGAATATCGACACCTGGTTGGAGTGCGCCTATGCTTACACTTTGGATATACTCGATGACAATGCCAGGAACGTAATCCGTGATAGGGCGAAGAGGCTCGTAAGAAGAAATAAGGAGATGAACAAGACCATAGAAGCGGGGAATGAGACGCTGCAGTCGGCACAATAGACGATATGCATTCACCCCGGCTCGGTGTTCCTGCATTCTCATCGTCCTCGTCGATATTTCCCACATCCAGTTCCCAGTCGTCAGGATGGGGCTGCGCCGGGTTCATTGAATCCATTACCACTTCAAACCAGCTGGTTACCGTCCCGAGTTGGATAACCCGCACGGCTGCTCGTAGACGCTCTTCAAGAGCTGGTGTCCACGGGAGTTTGCCATCCCCCATGTTGAGGCTGTGACGATGGCTCAGTCTACGGTCATTGAGCTTTAGTATGAACTGTTTGCTGTCGGAAACTTGTTGAATCAGAATAACGACGGAGGAACGGCTCCAAGCGTTTGACAATTTTAGCAACTAGAGGTTAAAACGTCGCAGAATTTTGAGCCAGGAGCTGCAGATAGATATTTGACCCAGGAAGGTACAAGCTGGAAGCTCTCGAAATGTATATGAGAAATGTAACTTCCTGTAATAAAAATTTCGCTATTGACATACTTTTGTGGTGAATGAGTCTGTTCTGAGTGTATCGCTGACAGCGTCAACCGCCGGTTACTGATCACAAAATCTATAGGCGTGCTACTTGTAAATAACCGCCTCGACGATGAAGAAGACTGACGGGCCAAAGTCTGAAGTCGTTCCACATGTCATGAAGGTGGATGGCCTATAGCGCAACACGCAAAATACTAGTATGATGCCATCAACCATCACTCACGACCGATCCAAGTTGAATGCAGATTTCGTAGCGAACTATGAAGATGAACTGTATCGTCGATTACAATGATGGATCGGACAGCAATCGAGATCTATATCTACGAGTGTTTTTGAAAGGACGACAGAAATTGAACAACTTGAATGCCAATGACGATAAAGACGACGACGAGCACCTTCGTACTAATATCATACCGCACAACGGCAACGACCTCTGTCTTGGTCGGGGCTTCGCCAACTTGAACTTCCTCGATGCTTCCCGTGGCCGCTTCCGAATCGTGCGATGCAGAGTCGTACTCTTCACTCCATATCTGATCCGGGTTGTCCGATATAACTGACGCGGACCCCGATATGGTACCATTTAATATCCATTCTGTTGCATGTTCCTCAGCAAGATACACCCTGTGCACAAAGATTTGCCCACCTCCTGTGGAAGAGTCGAGGATCTCAAGGAGTGGCCATCCAAAATACTGGCATACATCAGCGCCTTCACGCACAGGATCGAAGCCGTGGTCGGCATTTAACTCGGGTATAGTTAAAAGCACCATGCGAGGAAGGACCGGCCCCCATCTTGCCTTGAATTCGTAACCGACAACTTTGACAATAAAGACGTCTTCCACCTTCAACGAATCCACGCCACAAACTCGGGAACAAGATACGACAGGCCAGGATGTGATTGTATTGGTCTCATAGTCAATGACGGGGGCAGTTATCGCCAATGAGAGCGCGTGATGGTACTGGTCTTTGGCATTGCAGATATGACAGATGTCGTCGCCGTCCCAGTCGTCCTTTGGGGAAATTTGAATGTCAAATTCCACTTCTAAGAGTGTACAATGCAGTCAGCAGTTGTTTCAAGCTGAACCAGCTTCCCACCTTCAATAATATATGCTCCAAGTCCAAGATCGTCACCATATCCCCTGGAGCGAAGAAATGGGTATAGCTTGGAAGTCTGCGCGATCCACGATTGCAGAATCTCGTCCCTCGAACGCATACAGATGTGAATAAACGCACACCTGGACACATCGGACCATGAAAGCTCGATGGACACCGACCCACTGACAATCAACAATTAGCAGCATCAAAAGTTGGTCAACTGAATGATAAACTTGTCAAACGATAATTCGACGACTCCCTCCCCCAATGGCAGTTTTATCAAGCAGACGTCCCAATTCCACTCAGGCCGGACTCTCCCGACTAAAGTGTTCGGGACTAGGGGCGATAGTGGATCGGTTAATATACTGCCCGGTGCATATAAGGTCTTCTGGTACGGGGGGCCGTAGACAGAGTCGGACCGACCGTTTAGCTGGTATTGTGGGGGTTGGAGTTGGCGGCGGTCGAATGCTCGGGTTCGTGGCTGTGTCACGTCGCCGTTATATCCAAGTCGCTCAAGACAAAAGATTATAGCGGCATAACGATTCAGTAAATCCCCCTTTCGTGAACTTGAAGACGAAACCCATCTTCTGACTTGACTGTGAAGTGGCTCGGAGGATGGGCGCACCTTGGAGCTATGGCAGATGCAGTATTTACCGTATTCCAGTGAATAGGACAACTCGAATAGCCCCAAGATGTAATCAGTATAGCATAGTAGGTCTCCAAATACGAGTTTCTCATGCTCGTTGACATAGGGTTGTTCTTCTTCCTTATCCTTCGAAACAATTAGTACACAAAGAGATCATTTGTGATTTCACTGACCACGGTGAGTCGTACAATATAGCATTTATAACGTCTATACGTTATATCACTTGCCATTGTCAAAACCTCCGAGACCGACTGAAGGAATGGGTACTGAGCTGTGACCAAAGGGAACCCTTGCCGGACGTACCTGTAGGTCTTGAAACTGAATGAATGACACACCAAGAGGTTGGAAGCTTTACTCAAGAATACAGAGAATAGCCTTTACCAAATCAGAATAGAATTTCACAAAGCGCTTTGCAGATAAGTTATGCAGATAATGGTCAAAGGGGATTCTTATTGTGCCTGCTCGTGGGAGTTAGCCGCGGAAGACAAATTGAAGAAACAACACTCGTACTGTGAAATATGATTGCTGGGAGACTGGATGACCTGCATACACCAAAAATTTGCACTAAGTTTGGGTGTCTACTTTGAGGGTAGGTTTGCAGTCAGCTAATACACAGAAATGGAAAAACCAAACTTTGCTTTGATGAGGAAATCTAGGGCTCGATCAAGTTGCTAGAATACAAAGCATGTAGACTTTGCTGACGGCACACAGAAACATTCACTGACCTCCAGGTCCATTGTGTCCTCTCCATTATGAGAATGAGCTTGATATTCACGAATGATCTTTGGTGTATCGCTGTTCTCGATGATGCAATAACTGTCCTTATATGTAATATTGGTACGATAGTGTCTTAATGAATGAGTTGCTCGCTTAATTATGTGGATGTCGCCCGGAATGATATCCCAAACCTGCAAATGTTGAGTAACAAGGACGGAATGTCTGTAAATTTCATACCACTCCCTTATAAAGACCTCGTCGGGAAGCCTGTAATAATCTTGTCGAAAGATTTTCTATGTTTTCGCGCTGTTGAGTACCCAAGGTGCGTATTTCTTCAATATTGTCCTTAATGGTTGATGTGATAATCCTCTCTGATGCTGCCACAGAATCGGTCAGAGTGCTGAATCCTGTGGTGATGTCATCATGGATGTCGGAGAGAGCTAGTTGTGCCATGGTCATTGTACGGATCTGCTGCCCATTCAAAAGTGAACAACAATGATAACTGCAAGCCACCTACAAGGAAGTCTTCCTTAGCTGTCTGTACTCGTTGTCTGTACCTACTGATGTCATCAGAGATCTTCTTGGCTTTCAAAAGGCGGCGGATCCCGGGCAGTTTGCCTTCCTTATTTAACTTTGAGAGCAAATCGTTTAGGTATCTGAGAACGGAAGGCTTGGGAAGGCGTAGATAGATAAGGTAAGTCAACTTACGTCTGAAAATCGAGACAGGTATCTTTGAAGCACAAGGCGCTAGTTGGACCGTGATTGATGACAGTGTCCCTTACTATGACCAGTGTATTGACGATGCTCTCGGCCAATTCTTGCAGGTCTTGTCTATTCTTTGCGGCGCTCTACAGGTCTCTTTAGTGTGGAGACCAGAGAAAACATAATGACATACCTCGATGACCTCGAGAACGACTACCACGCATTGGGCAGCACCTTTGATAAAGGGGAACGGAGCCATCTCGCCTGCTGCAGCAGTCAACTTTGCGATTCTGAGATAAGAATCGATACAAGACATGGTGGTGGAACGGGAGGACGTACAGAAAAGTGCTGCACCGCATATGCACAACTTTATATACCATCACGGCGCCAATACACGGTGCATGACCAAAGCTATTGTAAGAATTTTTGAGAACGGTACGAGTCTTCTCGCTGCACAGGAATATGGCGGAGATGATGTATGCCATCATTTAAATGCCGCTACTGTAGGCAAGGCGATGTTGTCCACTGATCTTCTTGGGGAAACCGGTGTCCGAAGAATAGGCACCTGGTATCGCGTAACCCGAGTCTGCCTACCAGAATTGCCAGTCCTCGACATCGTCAATGCAAATCCTTTACGGCGCCATATCATCATTTCACCCAGTCTAATTGAGCCTCATTGATAGGTAATCTCGTTTTGGTCATCCTAGTCCTGCTGGATGCCTCGGCTCGCCTAACAATTGACTGTGCTTCCGCGTTCGATGCCATGATATATCTCGAGTATAGTTCCGCTTTGTATTCTTCACTCTTCGTTTCGGCTTTGAGACGATAATCGAAAGGTAGACGGCTCGTATATTAAAGGGAATACAGATAGGATCAGCCTATGTTCACGTATGTCTAGACACGGTTGGCATCAGCGAAATATTGATGCCATTAATATCGAAAGATCTTAAAGCTCAGAGTTGGAGGTGATGTTTGGAACCGGATAGATATTGCTTCTGAGCGGAGGGGATAGTTTATACAGTAAGACAACTATATTGAACGACGTACCTCTCTACTGGCATTTGATTAATCACAATCATGCCACGGCCTGCAGCGAACTCTCGGCTTGATACGCCACTGGTCCACTCTCTCTCTCGCTCCCTCTCAATCCGTATCCAAAACGCAATCAAACGTCGCCGTACGAAAGTCCTCAGGCATGCTTTCCACATATTCGTTGAATGCCAGAGGCTTCTTGTAGTGATACGGCGTCACGATCCTCTTCCAACGCCTGCCTTCAGGATCCACCAGAAGCCTCCTCATGTAGCGTGTATCCGGACCTCCGTAGACGACGCGCTCCCACTCCTCATCGCTATATTCAGGATTCCGAATGTTCGCCTCTCCAAAGTCAATGATGACAGGAGACCGATTCCCCTCACGCAGAACGACATTCCTGGTGTGAACGTCATTGTGCAGCAGGCGTTTCTCTGCCTCGATGGCACGAAACCCTTCTAGCACTGCGCTAGAGATCTTCTCCGCCTCCTGCTCTGAGACGCCGATACCCGGTTTGAGCTTGTCCATGCTAACGCCAGGGATATACTCGAAAGCAAGTCCCTCAACGACGTCGGTGATGGGATGAAGAGGAGTAGACTCGGAGGAGATGTGAAGACGAACGACGCCATAAAGCCGGGGGATATACCGGCCTTGCACCCGATGCAAAAGCCGATACGCAGATAGCTCCGTGTCATGGTCGGACATCTTCATCATCCAGGTGCAGACTTCCCACATCCAGTCCTCCCAAAGCTCGGTGTCAGGCCGGTTCTCAAGATCATCTATGCGCTCGAACCAATTAGGCTTCACGCCTGCCTGTATAGCGCGTCGTAGATGTTCTTCGATGGAAGAGGTCCATGGAATCGTACCTAACTTGTGTTTGTTGCTGCGATACCCGAGCCTGCGATCTGCAAGCTTGAGGATAACCTTCTCGTTGTCAGGATGTCGCTGAACTAGTAGGACTGTGGCTGATGTGAAAGGTTCAAAACGTTTGACCACCGTGGCCGCGAGAGGTTCGAAAGTGTCGGAGCCTTGGGATTAGATTTGAAAGTGGAGGGTCGTTCCGGGTAGATACTGTTCGTCGCCACTGCATACATAACGCAAATCAACCAAATGTAAACAGTCAGATGTGCCCGTCGATGGCGGGCGGCGTCAGGATGTGCGGCTATTCATGGTCGTCGCGGTGCATGAGCGCCACTGCCACGTGTTTAAGGAAACTTTGCCCGGCCCGGAATCGATCTCGAAGCGCCATTCAAGCGCCATTCACTCCACCACCACCACCACCACTACCGTAAAACAACTCGTGGGACACCTACTGAAGCCTTGTTCTAGTTGCCAGTAGGATGGTACGTTGGACGGTACCTACACCTTTTTGGTTCATCAGTCATTCTCGGCATGAGCAAAGGTTCCACGAGCAACCACCACCACGAAAACTCCATACCTTGCCATTTCTTCATCCCTAACGCTCCCTTTCTGCTCAAACTCGTCACTGACTTTGAACAATGTTCTCGTCACTATGTCTCAGCTATGTCTTACATGGCAGTCCTCTCTCTTTCCACAGCATTGCACCATTTCGACTATAGCACGAGTCCCTCGCCTTACCAGGGAAGATGTCATTGAGGGAGTTGTCTTATCCTTCGAGTGATATCGTTCAAGGAGCCGCGGATTTGCCTTCAGTTCATTTCCTCTTGTTCCACACATCCTTGCAACCTCCATCGACATCTATCACTCTGTAACGCCATTGCAGTGTGACAGCCTTATTTCTTAACCCTCGTTATCCCGGGTCGACATCATCTGCAGCTGATGTCGGCGAGGCGCAGCTGGTCTGCGATGATCAGGATCACCGTAGTTTGACAGGATTTAGAGGGAATGTGCACATTCGCTATCACTTCGGGCTCATGCACTAGTAGATAATGTTGCTACCACTGTCACTACTTTTTACAACGAGCCATCGAGGTCGGTAGGAGTAGTTTACTTCTATTTACCTGAGCTGTATCAGCGGAGATGGCCAATCAATCCAGTTTTCCAGTTTTCAACGATGCTCCGCAGTATTAGTGCATCGGGAATGGCGTCACCTTCCTCCTCCTCCACGACTCATGCTCTTTGCTCAAAAGAACCTTGCATGTAAAGCGCACATCCTGACAGCCTGCGACCGAATCTTCCCTCATCCTGGGCTCCCTCGTCAAAGCCCATCCAAAGTCAACCAGGACCGGAGATCTTTCCGAGTCACATAGAAGAATATTGTCAATGTGTACATTATTGTGCATGACACACTTTTTAGCTTTTATTGCACGGAAGGCATCTATGACGCGACCAGCAATCGCTTCCGATGCCTCTGGACGAGGGATATCGACATCCAGTTGGAGTGAGCTCATGCTTACACTTGGATGTAGCATAATTTAACAATTTCTCTGACCAATAGCGTTACATTTTTGTCCAAGTAGCTACTCTCGAAATTCACTACTACTTGTTTATGAGGTTGATCTTAGTTCCGCAAATTTACATGATGGAAGAGATATTCTTCGTGTCGTGATCTATATCTGCAAATGGTTCTAAGAGGACGACAGAATTTGAACAACATGGATGACAATGGCGATGAATATGATAATGAACACCGTGACCCGTATGCTGATATCGTGCTGCACAACAGACACGATCTCCATCTTTGTCGGGGTCCCGCCAGCTTGCACTTCCTCGATGCTTCCCATGGTCATATCCGTGCCACAAGATGTAGAGTCGTGCTCTTCACCCAATATCCGACTCTGCGTATTGCCCGACACAAGACCTAAGGACTGGACGGCACCGTTTAATGTCCACTCTGTTGCATCTTTGTCAGCAAGATACCCATCAGGCACAAAGATCTACTCACCTCCTGTTGAATTGTCAAGGATCTCAAGGAGTGGCCACCCGAAATACTCGCATACATCAGTACCTTCACACGTAGGGTCGAATCCGTGTTCGGCATTCAACTCTGGGATAGTTAAATGCACCATGTGATTCAGCGACCCCCATCGTGCCTGGCATTCGCCACTGCTAACTTCGACAGTAAAAATGTCTTCCTCCAACATCAAATCCATGTCGCAAACTCGGGAGCACGATACAACGGGCCAGGATTCAATCGTATTGGTCTGAGAGTTGATAGTGGGAGCAGTTATCGACAATGAGAGCGCGTGATGGTACCGGTCTTTTGCATTGCAGATACAACAAAGGCTATGCCTATTCCCGTCCTTTGGCAGAATGGAAATGGTAAAGCACACACCTAAGTGTGTACAATGTAGTCAGCAGTTGTTAAGCTGAACTAGTAGCTGCCCACCTGTAATGATATATACTCCAAGATTGACACCGTAGCCCCTAGAATCAAGACACTGTGAATGTAGCTTGGAAGTCTGCGCGATCCACGATTGAAACATCTCTTCCCCCAAACGTGATTGGATTCCAATGGCCGCATTCCTGGACACATCGTCCCACGAAAGTTCGATGGATACCGACCCACTGACAATCTCCCATTAGCACTATCAAAAATAGGTGGACCGAATGACAAACTTGACAAACGATAAATTTACAACCCCCCGCAATGGCTTGTTTCTCAAGTAAACGTCCCACTTCCACTGACGCAACCAGGGCGGGATTCTCCCCACCAAAGTGCTTGGAACTTGGAGTGATGGTGGATCGGTTAATATACTGCCCGGTGCATATAAGGTCCTTTGGTACGAGGCGCTGTAGACAGAGTCGAACCGACAATTTAGCTGGTATTGTGGGGGTTGGAGTCGGTGACAGTTGAAGGTTTGGGTCCACGACAACTGCATGTTAATATTTCGCGGTTGACAAAAGATAATAGCTTTATACGGATTTAATAAATCCCTCTCTCGTGAACTTGAAGACACACATCCGCTGACTTGCCCGTGATGTAGCTCAGTCGACGGGCGCACATCGCGACTATGGGGGATGTGAAATTTGCCATAATCCGCCGGCAGTACATATGAACTCTTGAATACCTCCATGCGATGAAGAGTTTCGCATAGCAGGTCTCCAAATACGAGTTTCCCATGCTCGTTGAAATAGAATGGTTGTAGTTCCCTGTCCATCAAAACAATTATGACGCAAAGAAACTCCTTCGCGACCATGGAAAATGCTGATGAATGTTGACTTGTACAGCTTGCCAAAGCTTCCGAGATCGACTGTAGGAATGGGCATTGAGCTGTGGCCAAAAGGAGCTCCTGCAGGATGTACCTCTAGATCTTGGATCTGCAAACGATACGCCAAGAAGTCAACCGCTTTACTCAAAAACACCGAGAATACCCTTTACCAGTTCAGAGAAGAATTGTACGAACTGCTCTACAGGCAGGTTACGCAGATAATTGTCAAACGGGATTCTCCTTGTCCCTGCCAGCGGGAATTAGCAGCGGAAGACAGATGGAAGCCGCAACACCCCTACCATGAAATATAATCGCAGGAAGATCAGGTGATCTGCATACACCAAAGATTTGGGGTAGGTTTAGATGCCTATTGTCAAGTAGGGTGGAATTCAGTCAGCCACACTGAGACGGAAAGTCAAACCTTTGTTTCATGAAGAAATCGAGGGCCTGATCAAGCTGCTAGATACCAAGGATGTGGGCTTTGCTGATAGCATAGGGCGACATTCACTTACTTCCAAGTCCATTACGTTCTTTCCATTACTACCGTGAGCTTGATATTCACGAATGATTTTCCGTTTACGGCTGTTCTCGACTATGCAGTAACTGTCCTGATATGTAATACCGGTAACACAGCATTTCAATGAACGAGTCGCTCGCTTGATGATGTGGATGTCGCCTGGAATGATATCCCAGACCTGCAAATGTTGAGCAACCAGGGCGGAATGACTGTAGATTTCATACCACTCCTTTATAAAGACCTCGTTGTCGAGAAGCCTGGGATAATCTTGTCGAAAGATTTTCTATGTTTTCGCTCTGCCGAGCACCCATGATGCGCATTTCCTCCGTGTTGTCCTTGATGGTTGATGCGATGTTCCTTTCTGATGCCTCGACGGAACCAGTCAGCGTGCTGAATCCCGTGGTAACATCACCACGGACATCGGAGAGAGTTAGTTGTGTCATGGTCGTCGTACGGATCTGCTGCCCGTTCAAGAGTGAACAATTATGATGACGATGACAGTAAGTCACCTGCCAGGAAGTCTTCCTTAGCTGTCTGCACTCGTTGCATGTAATTACTGATGTCATCCGAGATCTTCTTGACTTTTAAAAGGCGGCTGATCCCACGCGGTTTGCCTTCTTCGTTTAACTTCGAAAGTGAATCGTTCAGGTATCTGAGAACGGAAGGCTTGAGGGACGAAGAGAGATAGTCAATGCATGTCAACTCACGTCTGAAAGTCGAGGCAGATAGTTTTAAAACAGGATGCACTAGTTGGGCCATGGTCGATAACGGTGTCCCTTACGATCACCAATGTAGCGACGATACTCTCGGCCAATTCTTGCAGCGCCCTTCTATTCTTTGCGGCGCTCTGGAAGTCTCATTAGTGTGGATAACAGGGATGAATAACGACGTACCTCGATGGCTTCGAGAACGACTACCACGCACAGAGCAACACCCTTGATAAATGGAAACGGGGCCATCTCGCCCGCGGCAGCAGTCAACTTTGCGATTTTGAGACACGAATCGATACCAGACATGGTGTTGGAACAAGAGAACGAACAGAAAAGCACTGCAGCGCATACGTACGCTTTTATATTGTGCTGCTACCAATACACGATGCATGATCGAAGTTGTTGCAAGAGTTCGTCAGAACCGTATGTATCGTTGCATATAAACATAGCAGAGATGGTATATGCAGCCATCATTCGAACGCTGCTACGAGTAAGGCGATGTCGTCTACCGGGTTTCTTGGACAAGCACGCGACATCGCATGGTTTCATTTCAAGCATGCCAGAATCGCCAGCCCTCCAATCGTATGCAAATCCTTGGCGGCACCATACCATCCTCGGACCTGATTCATTTGATTTTCATAGATAGGCATTCTCCTTCTGGTCGTTCTTATGCCGCTGTATGCCTCGGTTCCACTATTAATTAGTTCAGCCTAGCCGTGTGTCCGAGTTCGATGCAAGTTCGATGCTATCCCCATATATCATTCGATCTTGTATGTTCATGAGTCATTTTTGGTTAAGATGGCATATCCGGATCCTGCACCGGTAATACAAGGGATCATCTGGCGTTTACATGTGTCTGGACGCTCAGTTGACATCAGTGAAGGATACAGCTCGAGCACTCTTTAACTTACATTTGACACTTCACAGACAATTTGGGAGCGACCGGCGCTCGTCTCGCTAGGTATTACCTTGCTCGACACCAAGAGTATACGCCCGGTATTCTGAACGAGTGCCCGTTGATCATCGGTTCTGGCTATGCAATAACACCGTAATTTCCGCATCGAAGAGCGGATCGTAACATCGAAGTGTTGGAGGAGGCGATTCTGCTCCATCGGATCTCTCCGGTCTGTCGCAGCTGTAAATAGATCTTATCAAAAGAAAATTTAGAGCACGAACCTTTACAGAAATCTGCCGTAGAAGCCCGTTGAAAGCTGAATTTTTTTAAATAATATTTTTTTGAAAAAATAAGGTATTCTGTTAATTTCCCAACGGCATATATACTAGCCCAGACAATGCAGACACTGTCTTCAAGACAAGAGAAACAAGTAACGGTTCCTGGGTGAGAAATGGTAGTGCGACACGTCTGTCAAAGGTTTTAGGTCGTTCGAGGTACTGGGAACGTTCCAGTGAAGGGAATTCGGGTTTCTGTCCCGCGAGAGTCGTGCTCCTCCTTCGTAAATCGGAGCAGATGGCTGTCGATAGGCAAGCAGTGGTGGTGTTAGTGGTGTTACCGGCACAAGGTCACGGTCTCAATAGCCGTGGCCACGAATACCGTTGTGATCACACGGGAAAACCATAAGCAGATAGCTAGATGATGGAGTCCGTGTTGTATGGACCTGGGATCGCAACTGCATTTCCCGGCACTAGTCGCGCTCAAAACCCAGGCGAAATGACTGGAGTGTCCCCAGTACGTCGATACAAAGATGCCGAACGAAATTGTATCCGACGGGAAATTTTTCTACGTGGACTAGGTGACGAAGCGGACTGAGATATATGACGGGTACGCCGTTGGCCCCGAAGAGAGAAGGACACCAGCATGACTATACACGGGTGTGAGACATGTCGCACGGACCCGTGTGTGAGGGCCGTAGTGCTCGGGTCCATGAAAACGAACGGGACGAGACGGCAAGCGCAATATACACAAATGTGGGGTCAATACACGGGAACATGGAAACAAGATGGGAACGCAGGCGCAGGAACGAGAACGGGACACGAGAGCAGGACAGGGAAGAAAAGGCCGAGTGAAGCAGAGGAGACGGAAGAGAAGGAGGAACTCCATCGAAAAGTTAAAGATAATTGGTTTGATGCTGCCAGGCCTGTGAGTGCCATCCATGATCTCGACAGTCCTCTGCGCAGCATGAGCAGCCAAAGACATCGATGCACAGACTTGCGATCCCTTATGGCCGACCACGGTATCGAAATGCTCGCTAGCTGTACTGCCGAGGTCTGCAGGGCAGGCAGGCAGGCAGTCTGAAGAGCAGAATTTGTTCATCATCCTGATTTGAGTTGGTACCAGCCCAACAGTGTTCCTAATGGTGTTCGGCCTCGTTGTCCCGAAGCGATATCAACAAAACCAGTTTGCGACTGACTTTGTTTCTTCGTCGACTATGGCGTTGTAGGATTTCGATGAGCAGAGCTACAGGGTCCGCTTCAAGAGACGTCCAGAGGGATACCTTGCAGGCTCTGTGTCGACGAGACACGGGATAGAAGAAGCGAGCATCCGATACCCGCTTCGTATCAGTGTCGATTGAGTGACGGGACTATTGGGCGACTAAGTCCAACATGGAGGTGTGGGTCGGAACTATGGCTGCGAGAATACGCCAATTAGGTCCGATAGTGCTAGGAAGGACTGGCTCATAGTCTCATAGTATGTCGGTGTGGTAGTTACGTAGAGAGTGGTGATTCAACACATTTCAACTTGAAACAGTAGTGGCATCCGGACCGTATCCGGACCGATTGCCGCCAATCAATCTAGTTTTCCTGCCCCAGTTTTCTACCATCGCTTTATCCATTCACGCTCGATTCTGAATGTACTTCGAAGCTCGCCTAACCAGCTGGTATAGCGTACTTTCCCTTGCGCACTTCAGTCGCGAGTCAAACTAGGAGGCGAGGACTATGCATCAGCAGAGCGGTGATAGAGAAAATGTGGTGCGTAATCAATAGGTTTGCTTGTAAACTTGCATTGATAATATTCGCAGCATGACAGCCTATTTCTTCCCCGACAATGTCTCGCAGACGATTTGACGTCGTAATCTTCGCTGCCTGCCGACCTGGACAAACTCTGGTCACAGAAGACCTAAAAGAGGGCTTAGGAGTACATGCTGTTTCCGTCCTCAGTACATACGAGCTTGCCGGTGTTTGAATGAGTCAAGAGCATCTAAGGAAGAGATTTGCGAGTTATTCAAAGGCCTTCTTGGTGCGCCGTTCAAATGATCTCCTGCTATTCGTATTAATACTGATTATTACAGGGCGAGAAGCTTCTGCCCTGACCTCTTGTAAGCAATACGCGGACAGCTGAAAAGCAATGGTGTGTTTAATTATCCAGTCGTTAGCAGTTTCAAGGCTTATCTTACCTTCCGGATCCCGCTTTGTCACAGCGCAACGACTAGCTTCGACGTCTTCAGTTCATGCTGCACATACCTGCCACCGCCAATCCGGGACGAATCCTAGGAAGGAGGATGGACTCTGTTTGTAGGTGGATTTTACGGGTCTTGTTTTGTTGTTAACTGACTGGATATACTAAGCTTGAAGATCATCCGAGGGGAAGACTCGAGTTGTTGACGATCGTGGTATATAATGCACATCTCGTTGGGCGTCCGGCTTCAAATTTGGGGTGCTGATGAGCACGACCTGGCTGTGTATTGCAATGGTCTCGTTCTGCAGGTGTACATATCGATTCTATCATTCAAGTCGGCCCTTTTCACTTCGTTCTTTCCGTCCACTGATGAAAGATACGTAGAATCGACTCTTTGCTGTCTCTGCGCACTTATCTGGAGGCGACGCGTCAGTGCATTTGGTGTGTCGTCTTTTCTCGTCACCAACTTCGACGCTAACGTTTACACCTATGTTAGTCCACCAATTGGCGGATGTCCTCTTGATTATGTGGATCCCCATGTTGGAGGAGCCGCCCAGCTGGCATTTCCATGCCGTATGGTCGAGACTGCTGCCATGGTCAACTTCTTAATGGGAACTTCCCAGCACTACCGTCGTTGTTGACTGTCTGTGATGACGCATGCTGGAATCCAACTGTCGTATCGACAAGAGCAAGGATCATACGAGCACGCGAAAGCAACCTCTAAGTATTTCGGGGAGCATCGCACCATTTTCTTTGATTCTGCTCCGCTGGTCTCCCCGTGGCGCATATACACCAGAGTTTCGTAGATAAGCGCGAGAGGAACAGTGACTCGGAAGAGGACAAGGCGCGCACTCGGTATATTCGGACCGGAGCCCGGGGAGCCCGTAATTTCTAACCTCGATGATGCAGTCTAACTTCTCGTTTCCCTTCGTTGTTCAATCTCCCTCGGAATACAATACAGACTGAGTTGTTGACCCTGGCAACCACGGATCGCGGTACCGACCACTGGCACAGTCTCTTCTTCGTCGATGGTACTCGTCTGGGACCAGCATTCAGTGTTCACTGTGTGGACGCTGTCGTGTAATACTACCTACCTGCCTACCTCTTCTTCGGAGTCTCCGCGGTTCAGATAGCACAATTAAAAAATTTCTCTGACAAATAGTGTTTCATTTTTGTCCAAGCTACCACTCTTGGATATGCTTATCGTCGATACTTGTCCCGGAAATTATATATCATGATGGAAGAGACATTCTTATTGGCGAGATCTGTATCTACAAATGGTTCTGAAGGTACGGCAGAAGAACAACTTGAATGCCAATAACAATGAATATGATAATGAGAGCCCGTGTACTGATATCAAGCTGCAAAACGGGAACGAGTACGGTCTTGTTCGGGGCCTCGCCAGCTTGCGCTTCTTCGACGCTTCCCATGGCCACGTCCGTACCATGTGGTGCAGAGTCGTGCTCTTCACCGCATATCTGATCCGTATTGTCCGATATGACTGAAGCAGGTCCTGAGGACTGGGATACAGTACCATTTAAAGTCCATTCTGTTGCATGTTTCTCAGCAAGATACCCGCTGTGCACAAAGATCTACTCACCTCCCGTGGAAGAGTCCAGGATTTCAAGGAGTGGCCACCCGAAATACTCGCATACATCAGCGCCGTCGCGTGCGGGATCGAATCCGTGCTCGGCATTTAACTCGGGTACGGTTAGATGCACCATGCGATGCAGCAGCAGGAGCGAACGCCATTGTGTCTGCAACTCGCAAGCGATGACTTGGATAGTAAAAATGTCTTCCTCCTCCAACGAATCCATGCCACAAACTCGGGAACAAGATACGACGGGCCAGGATTCAATTGTATTGGTCTGATAATCAATAACGGGGGCATTTATCGACAACGACAGAGCTTGATGGTACCGGTCTTTTGCATGGCAGATATGACAAGGGCCGTCCTTGTCGCCGTCCTTTGGGAAAATGTAAATGGTCAAGGTCAAACCTAAGTGTGTACAATGCAGTCAGCGGCTATCAGATCATTTCAAGCTGAACCAGCTGCCCCACCTTCAATGATATATGCTCCAAGATCATCGCCATAGCCCCTGGAGCGAAGACATGAGTGTAGCTTGGAAGTCTGTGCGATCCACGATTGCAGAATCTCATTCCCTGAACACATACGGAGATCAATGACAGCATAGCTGGACACATCGTCCCATGAAAGCCCGATGGACACCAACCCACTGACAATGAACAATCAGTACATCAGCAATTGATCGATTGAACGACAAACTTGTCAACCGATAAATTTACGGCTTTCTCCAATGGCCCTTTCGTCAAGGAAGCATCCCACTTCCACTCATGCGACCAGGGCCGAACTCTTCCGACCAAAGTGCTCGAGACTCGGGGCGCGTCTGGTGCGCAGATATATAGCGGGTTGCTTAAAACACTGCCCGGAGCATATAAGGCATTTTGGCGCGGGTTTTGCTGGTATTGTGGGGGTCGGAATCGATGCCGGTTGAAGGTTTGGGTCCACGATATCTCATCGCCATCACTTCGTGCGTGACAAGAGATAATAGCGCTGTAGCGATGTAGCAAATCCCTCTTTCGCGAACTTGAAGACGGCGTCCGTCCGCCGACTGGAACATGAACTTGTGGGTCAGTTGATAGGCGCACATGGGAATTACGATAGACACGGTATTTGCCATCATCCAGTGACAACTCTAAAGGTCCCAGGAAGTAATCAGTATAGCATAGCACGTCTCCAAATACGAGTTTCCCATGCTCGTTGATATAGGGTTGTTCCTGTTCCTTATCCTTCAAGATGATTATTACACAAAGCAAAGAAAATCATTTGTGATTTAACTGACCGTGGCAAATACTATATATTCGTTATGACTTATATGCCTTGTATCACTTGCCACGGTCAGAACGTCCGAGACCGACTGTAGGAATGGGCATTGAGATGTGGCCGAGGGGAATTCCAGCTGGACTTACCTGTAGATCTTGCAACTGCGTGATGATACACACCGGGAGGTTAGAAGCTTTACTAAAAAAACCAGAGAATACCATTTACCAATCCAGAATATAATTGTACGAACCGCTCTGCAGGCAAATTGCGCAGATAATGGTCAAGAGGGATTCGTGTTGTGCCTGCCCATGGGAGTTAGCAGAGGAAGACAAATGGACGGAACAGCTCCCTTACCATGAAATATGATCGCTGGGAGACTGGATGATCTGCATACACCAAAGATTTGCGCAAGATTTGGGTGTCTACTTTCAAGGGTGGGTTTGCAGTCTGCTAATACACGGAAATGGAAAAGGCTTACTTTGCTTTGAGGAAAAAATCCAAGGCTTGATCAAGTTGCTAGAGATAAATCATGTGAACTTTGTCGACGGCACAGGGTAATGTTCACCCACTTTCAAGTCCATTCCGTCCTCTCCGTTATTACCGTGAGCTTGATATTCGCGAATGATCTTCAGTGTATTGCTGTTCTCGACGGTGCAATAGCTGTCCTTATATGTAATACCCGTACGATAGCATCTTAGTGAACGAGTCACTGTCTTAATTACGTGAATGTCGCCAGGAATGATATCCCAAACCTGCAAATGCTCATTGTTGAGTAACAACGTCGGAATGACAATAAAATTAAAAATACACACCACCCCCTTATAAAGACTTCGTTGTCGAGAAGCCTGTAATAATCTTGTCGAAAGATCTTCCATGCTTTCGCCCCGTTGAACACCCAAGGTGCGTATTTCTTGAATGTTGTCTTTTATGGTTGATGTGATGTTCCTCTCTGATGCCTCGATGGAACCAGTCAGAGCGCTGAATCTCACAGTGAAATCATCATGGACACTGGAGAGCGCAAGTCGTGTCATGGTCGCCGTACGGATCTGTTGTCCGGTCAAGAGTGACCAATTACGATGATAGCAAGCCACATACTATGAAGTCGCCCTTCGCCATCTGTACTCGTTGTTTGTAAGCACTGATGTCATCAGAGATCTTTTTCGCATTCAAAAAACCCCGGATTCCACGCTGCTTGTTCAACTTTGAAAGCAGATCGTTGAGGTATCTGAGAAGGGAAGGCTTGTGGGAGGCATAGATAGTTAATGGTGGTTAACTCACGTCTGAAAGTCGAGACAGATATCTTTAAAACACGAGGCACTAGTAGGGCCATGGTCGATGACAGTGTCCCTTACTACGACCAGTGTAGCGACGATACTCTCGGCCAATTCTTGCAAATCTCGTCTATTTTTTGCGGCGCTCTGCAGGTCTCGTTAGTGTGGAGACCAAAGAAAAAATAACGACATACCTCGATGGTTTCGAGAACGACTACCACACACTGGGCAGCACCCTTGATAAAAGGAAACGGAGCTATCTCGCCTAATGTAGCAGTAAACTTTGCGATTTTAAGACACGAATTGATACCAGACATGGGGAAGGAGAGGATATACAGACAAGCACTGCACGACATATGCGCAACTTTATACGCCATCGCGGCACCAATACATGACGCATGATCGAAGTGGTTGTAAGGCATTGTAAGAATACTGCGAGCCTCCTCGTTGCACAGGAGAGTGGCGGTGATGATATGTATGCATCCATCATTCGACTTCCGCTGGTGTAACGTCCGGTTTTCCTCGGTGAAGCAGAAAATAAGTCCCTGGCTTCGCATGACTCAAGTCTATGCTTACAAGAATCATCGGACCTAGTCTATTTTTCAGTCCCGTAATTAGGCAATGTCCTTTTGGTCTTCCTCATCTTGCTGTATACCTATGCTTGGCTATTTATTAGTGGTGCTTTTGAGTTCCATGCCATGAGATCCGAATATTGTTCAGCCTTACTTATATGTTCATTCTTCGTTTTGGCTTTAAGACGGCAATCGAAATATATACAGCTCGTAACTGAAGCTCATGCAAATAGGATCAGCCTGCGTTGACACGTCTGGCATCAGCGAAGGATACAACAAGCACTGTTTACTCACATGTGATGCTTCTCAGATGCTGGGAGCCACCTCACCAAGGCATCACCTCACTCAGCACGTATGGTATTCTGAGCGAGGGCCTGCTGATCCGCAATTCTAGAAGCTATGCGATAGCACTGTAAGACCTCGCTCAAAAACTATACCGGATCCAAGAACAGATCAGTCGTGCAGTCTGTCAGAGCTGTAAGTAAACCTTACCAAAAGAAGAATTGGATCACTAACCTTGACAGAAGCATGCTGTAGAAACCCGCTGCTCACAAGGCGGACTTGCTATCACCGTTTCAACGGACCCAGCCGAGTTCGTTGTGGAGCGCGCTATCTTGGAGATACGAGAGAAAAAATCTGCATTGATGATTAGTAACGGTTCTTCAGGAACTTGCACATGCGAGCAAATGACAGTGTAATGAATCGCATATCTGACGTGGGTATTTGATGAATACCATGGTTGTGAAGGGAAGAAAAAATAGCTCAATTATCAATTATAGTGACTACTCGCATTCCCAACCACTCACAGGTAGCTTGCAGACTAGCTTGCATGCCCCTGATGACTGTCTGGATCACCTACATAGCCTTCAGGAGGGCCTGCCGTTGTATGTTGTTAGACTAGAAGGACATAGCACGGCTGAAGGTGCCTGTTAATAATAGCCATAGATCGGTCGCAGAAAGCTTCTGGTCTTGAACTGGACTTCGAATCTAATCCCAGGTACTTGTATAAAGCAAACGAGATCAAAGATGGTGAGAAGGGGGCTTTGTTTGAGAAGTAAGTGGAACCCCTCTCGTGTTATGGTAAGGGCCTTGGGGCAACGTTGCTTGCCAGAGGCTGGACACGTAAGCTGTTGCTTGCAGCAAAAGGATTCGCTTATTGTCCGGCGAGGATTCGAGAAGATGCAAGATGTGCGAAGTCCCGACTGAGTCGGGGTCGATCAATCACGATCATGCCACGGCCTACAGCGAACTCTCGGCTTGATACGCCACTGGTCCACTTTCTCCCTCGCTCCTTCCCAATCCGTGTCCAATACTCGATCGAACGTTGCCCTACGAAAGCCATCCGGTATGCTTTCCACATAGTTGTTGAATGCTATAGGCTTCTTGTGGTGATACGGCGTCACAGTCCTCTTCCAACGCCCGCCTTCAGGATCCACCAGAAGCCTCCTCATGTAGCGTGTATCCGGACCTCCGTGGACGACGTGCTCCCACTCCTTATCGCTATAGTCAGGATTCCGAATGTTCGCCTCTCCAAAGTCAATGATGACCGGGGACCAATTCCCCTCACGCAGAACGATATTCCTGGTGTGAACGTCATTGTGCAGCAGGCATTTCTCTGCCTCGATGGCACGAAACCCTTCTAGCACTGCGCTAGAGATCTTCTCCGCCTCCTGCTCTGAGACGCCGATACCCGGTTTGAGCTTGTCCATGCTGATACCAGGGACGTACTCAAGAACGAGTCCTTGGACGACATCGGTAATGGGATGAAGAGGAGTAGACTCGGGGGTAATGCGAAGGCGAACGACGCCAAGGAGACGGGGAATATACCGGCCTTGCAGCCGATACAAAAGTCGATATGCAGATAGCTCTGTGTTATGGCTGGATATCTTTCCAATCCATGTGCAGACCTCCCACATCCAATCCTCCCAAAGCTCAGTGTCAGGCCGGTTCTCGAAATCATGTATGAGCTTGAACCAGTTGGGCTTTACGCCTCTCTGGATATCACGTACAGCGAGTCGTAGATGATCATCGATGGAAGATAGCCATGGCACCGTATCCACGTTGTCGTCGTTGCTAGCGCGATAACCCAGTCTACGATCTGCCAGTTTTAAAATGAGTGGTTGGTTGTCGGGGAGTCGTTGAACAAGCAGCACAACCGTGGAGGTGAAAGGTTCGAAGCGCTTGATCACTGTAGCAGCTAGATCTGTGTACTCTGAAGATTTGTGAGGTTTAAACTTGAGATTGAGCGTTGTCACAGGTCGATATAGATCACCGCCTCTGAAGATAAAGGCAAAGATCAACTTTGATTCCGGAAAATACATATCTGGACGTACGTGCGTAGCCGTGATATTTGCTTCAGGCTTGGCGACGCCGACGACGCTGGACGACAATAAGATGTAGTTACGGACAGATACAATGTCCTTGAGAGAGCAGCAGCTTGCCTTGCCAGAGACCGAATATGCTGTTTCATCTATCTGTAGCCAGTGTTGACGAGCGAAGGCGCTGATATGCGAAGACAACAGAGCAGCAGAAGTGATGCGACCATCAGCTACGTCGCGCCTTCATTGTTTTCAAGCTGAGACATCTGGACTAGGGGGAGAGAAGAATGAAATCAATTGAAATTTGTCGACGCGTTCGATCACGTGTCAGTGAGGGCCAGTGAGTCGCAGCGACCGGAGTCTCGCGGCTCGCTCGCCATCGTAACGACCACTCCTCTGACCATGACCAACATTATCTGAGATTTTATCTTGGCGGTCCACCAGAGCAACTTCAAAATGTCTATTCCTTTAAAACCGTATGTCTGGCTATGGAGATCATTACCCGAAAATCGGACAATATAAGCGCGTTTCTGATTTCCAGCCTTATGTTCGTATCGTCAAAGGTCAGGCTGTTGCTTGGTAAATTCCTTCCTGAATCTAAAATGACTGGCCAGCGTCTCACTGATATCACCAGTCCCTTCTTAAAAACAATCGCGTTCTATCGACCAACGAGTACGTTCTCCTAATCTTCGCCTATAAGTCTAATTCTCAAATTTACTTTGTCAGTCGTCGAATAATCCATCGCCCTCAATGCACCAGTCATTGTTTCGTACCATCCGACGATATTCAAGCATTTGCAAGCTTCATTTCTCTGCTGTGCAACGTGCAGGGGAAGTTGTCTCGGCGTCTTTACCACACACATCATTAGGCTCAGTCTGGGGAGGCGTGAACGACTGGCTTGCCAAAGGGCTTGGTACCGGTGAAGTCAGACCGTTGGTGGGCGAGAAATTCGATGCAAGTGGGAAGAATGGCTGGACGAGTAGCTGACGCCCGTGAAAGAATATCGTCCTCGCTCAACGACTCCGAGTTTCCCTTTCACTCATGACTACGAAGTTCATCAGTGCTGGAGATGAAGGTGTTCTTATCAAGGTACTTCTTTTTTCGTTTCATATCTTAAGATAGTATCGTACTAATATACGCACAGAGATCTTAGGTGTCAGCTCGCCGGCCTATCGAATTAACTTTGGCTTACATGATGGAAAATCCTTGAACAGGTGGCCTCCCTGGGACCAAAAACGGATTTCTGAAAGTCATTTCAGCCACCTCGAACATCATCTTCTCGCACGTCGACGGAATACTTCCGGCACAATCCATCCATCGGTTGAACCACATATACTTGCTTTAATTCTGAAGAGAAGGAGTCCGGCTGTTCATACACGCGAGTTCATCTACAGCCCATCTCCCTTCACCATTACAGGCGCGCCCACAGCTACATCACAAGGCAGGCTACGATGTTATAAGGAGGGGATATTTCCTTGACACCATTCAAAGGCCGACTGTCCGCGTCAGCGACTCCTTTCGCCGCCCGTTGAGATCTTTTCAGTGTAGAGCAGAAGCCCTTTGCCAAGACGCTCAGGCTTGTTACGCTCAACGCCGCAGGGCGAAAATCAATCTCTTGCAAGAAAGGTATTTAATTTCCTGGAAGCATCGATGACATTCATACTAATCTACGCTACAGAATGCGACATTAGTTCACTTGTCTTTGTCTTTACACATATAAGGACAGACAACTGAGGAACGACCGTTACTCTAGCAACGACGATACCCTGTCTGCTCCTTCCCGTCCTCCCACTCTGGAGATGGACGTACAACGAGTGACGACCCCATCACTAGTGCATTGTGTATTGACCCTAGCGCCAATGTTTCCAGCCATCGAGAGCAAAGGATATGTCTTGGTGTTGGGGTCTTATCGTACTACGTCGACTGAATCGAGACAATGACCCTGTCTCAGTTTGAAACAGAAGCCGTCGAGCACCAGTGTGTAGACGTTTACAATGCACCGCGACTCTAGACACCTACTGTCATTCCTCCCAAGGTCGTATACCATCCACGAACACGCGAAAAAGAACTAGAATCCTATTTTGGGGCCTCCGAACCCATCGATGAAGTAACCCGAGCACACCACGACTCGCTCATCGGGACTATTTCCCTTTCGTCCAACTCAACAGACGAATCTTGGTGCACCTAACGGTATCAGTTCAACATTGTAACGGGACTATAGGCAGCTACACGATGATGGTTTCGATCCTGAGGCGAACACACAAGGGCAAGGCTGTATGGAAGGATCTGTACCCTACCCTACGTCCTTTCGTACATTCGAAACTCCCCACATGCGATTGTATTTGAGGAACGAAGCCCCCCTGAACGTTCCCGGGGATCCTGGCGCGACAACGGGATACTCATTTCTCGTGAGCTTGTGGCTGCGTACCTGGTCCGTTCAGGTTCTCCCCTCTTTATCGTCTCTGATAGTGTTCCAGGAAATTAAATCCAGCAAGAATCCAGACGACGAGCATTCCTTTGTACTTCTGCAGACGATCATCCTAGTCACGTTCCTCCACGAACTGACTCATACCCTCGTGAAGAAAGTTTTCAGGGGTCGTCTTGGTTCGTTCTTTGAATTCGGAGACATGCTGCGCGACGTTGGGGAACATTTTGAGAGATTCATATTCAATGGCCGGCGGTTGTGTCGACTGGCTCCGGGGTGTCTTCGAGTCGGATCCGAAGAAGATTCAAAATATATGTTCGCAACCAATTGAACCCAGAGGAAAGTTTTACCACGTCTGTGAGTGTATCGCATTTTTGGCTCATCTGGCTCCTATTGATCCTTTTTCAGTAATGGAGGTCCTGGTAATCATGCTGGATTCCATCGACTGGAGCGAACTCTATTGCCCAACGTACTTACCGGAGCAGAACCGTACCGACATTATATCTGCCGATAGCGAGTGCATCCGCTTATGCATGACGCCCGAACATTCACCGCCGGTGCTTAATCAGTGGACGGCGCCTGTACCTATCACTGAATTAGGATCATCGCTAAACCGGCTTGTGATTGAAAACAGGCGATGATATTGTCTCTTCGAGACAGAACACGATATGCGACAGTATAAGGATGCATAGTAAAGCATATCATATAGGTTGGACCATTAGGTGGATACGCATCACGTACGTGCAATCATTGCACTGCATTGGTGTTATAGCACTCGGCAAAATCTGAAATCGAGCGCGAACCAACTTCTCTGCAAGCAAGGAAAGACCGCGATTCCGAGCGAGCGAACGCCAGCCAGTTATTTCGGCTTATTCCTCGCGAGTACGTAAGATGCTGGCGAGATTACGTATGTGTCGATATTGCGCAAATTTTTGACTCGGAGGAAGAGTGCTTCGTCAAGAAGATTCGCGCTGTAGTAGTAGTAGTAGTAGTCCAATGAGCCATTGTGGAACAGATGGTTTTGTGCCTCGATGCCGCAAGAGTCCTTCAGCCTCTCGGCCTCGGCGTGAATATCCGGTTTGAGCTTTGCTTATAGTGACACTAGGGATATATTCGAGAGCAAGTCCTTCGACGTCGGACGACATGATCGTGTTGCGAGTAAAGATGTCATAGCCGAAATACAATAACAAGTTCCGCGGGGACCTCATAGCGCTGGTTACCTTGCTTCTCCAGGTCCATTTCCCGCGCTTATTCAGCCGTCAAGATCACGTGCAGCGAATCCTAACCATGTACGTCACTCTGAGTCTAGGGCTTGCCAACGACCGCTACTGCCCGTACACCCAAGCATCCAGCCCCCCAGGATCCCTATTCCGACGACCTGCAACCCTTCCAACATCCCATGACGATGCCCAACATGCCCCACACCGCAATCGGCGTCAATGGCATTGGTGTGATGATTTCGCAACTACCAAGGACCTCCGGAACGACTACAAACGAACCGCAGCGACAGTGGTAGCGACCAGGACGACCGCGTCGACGGAAGGATAGATGAGGAGAGTAATGACATAAGGCGTGGTAGAGGGTGGTTTGGCTACTGCAACGGAGAGGAGGTGGCTGGGATGGGTATTGGGACTGAGGGCGGGATGGTGATCGGGCCACGGACACCGTCGGTGAACGACGCGACTACCCTCGTATGTCGTGTTCGTCTTGTCAGTGGGGAGTCAGAAAGTGAAGCCGTCTGTAATTCACTCAACCGACGAATGTCTGGGATACTTGCGCTTTGATGTGAGAAATTACTTGTCTCGTCTTTGCTTCGTATCTTTCGTTTCATCATTGACAATGGTCTCTCGTCGCGGAACCTAGAGGATTCTTCGTGCTCACCAGAAGTCGACGGAGATGCTACGCCCAATCACTTGTGGTACAGTACAAGGGGCAACTTCTCCATCTCCTCCCGTGATCATTCCCTCGAATCGGAACTATGGACCGCCAAACCTCCGAGCCCTTCTTTGGATCGAGTCGGCAGATGTCAGGCCTAGCATCGTTCGGATCCCATTCATATTTCCTCCGATTGCCGTAGACTAGTTGGCACGAATCCAATCTTCGTACTCCTTGCTACCATCCCAAAGTTCAACCACATTGAAGCCTCGAAGAAGCCTCGCACTCTCGTTCTTTGCTTTGACAGAACTGTCGGTGAATACGAGGAGGACTTTTGCCTCAATGCGCTTCAACGCCGTGCACTTTCTGACGGCTGACTTCAATCATAAAGACTTAACGGGTGCTCCTGTCACAACGACCACTCCAATAGACTTGGCTTTCACTATCATCTCAGAATGTCAATCCCCATTACCTATGACTCTGCCGACCGTCACTTAAAGTCAGTGATGACGGAAACGAAAGCTATCAGTGAGTATTTTTGAATGGTTGCGAGGATCAGTTGCTCACGGTACTGTCTTAGCTATGGAATACAGGACTGGTACGCTCCGGTTATGATAATAACCGGTATTTGTAGGTATTTGCTCTTGCCATATATAGCACCATGACCCCGGAGACTTCCTCACCTTCGACATTTTCAAATTGCTGGAGTTTAAATGTTTATTTTGGACTCGCGTAGTAATTGATTTAATTTTGTATTTGACATCGGCTCGGCCGGGACCGGCACCGACCTCCCGGTCAAAAACTCTTCAGCGGAGCAGGATGTTTCCAGAACGGGATCGAAGTGACCAATCCCTGCCCAGGTGGATGAGTAGAGACGTAGAAGTCAGAATGGGCACAGAGATTATGGAACCGGTTCTTCCCCTTCCAATCAGCACAATGTTGGAAGGTACGTCGAATGTATACCGCCTATTCAGACACCATCTTAAATTGGCGGAGACATCTCAGATTGATAGATACAAAAAGTCCATATCCAGAATGATATCAAACAATGAATTTTTATAACCACACCGTTCGAATAAGACGTGTGCAATATCAGGTATGGTACTCGGTTTGCAGCCTCCTTCGACTGGCAAGGTTTTTAGCAGTGACTTCTAATGTCGTAATCAAGTTGACAGGCCTGAGTAGTAGTAGGGGCAGATCTCGCGCACAGCCATATAGTACTTTCCAATGTTTCCAAGGTGAGCTACTTCTTTGGCAGACATCGCTTCCTTAGCGGTCTTTCGTCTGACGTCTTGAAATTCACTCCTGCGCTCAACGTAAGTCACAGACGGCGGATGAGGTTCATAGGAGCACCTATAAGGGTGGGCCATGCGAGAATTTGCTATGACCAAACCTGTCACATACTGCTCCTTGGGCTTTACAAGTGAAACCTACGAAGGTCAGCGCTGCAATAGCTCGACAATCGGATGCGTGAAATCTCTGCCTTCAAGAGGCTGTCAACAGCTTGGCCCACCCTGACCCGAAGTCCAGACCGCAAAATCGGGCTAAAGGCTGTCATCTTGTACAACACGTGTAAGGGTCTTTTAGTCTTCCCTGCAAACCTGACAGAGAAGCGGTTCTGGAACGTACCCTACAATTTGGATTTGTCAGCCCAAGGAAATATACATGTTTCGACGGCAAGAAAGATATCTAGTCCTGCAACGTAGGATAGAATCCTGGTCGCAACATCGTTTACATGCATGGTTCTGACTTTCTCTGCTGCCAAGATCCTTAGCTTAGTTACCCTGCTGGCACGGAGAAAGAACCACACCCTTGACGGAGGTTTTCTTCTCCCGAGTGTGAACGACTAAAATGTAAGAGCCATGTCCTTCGAACCCAATCAAGGCAATTTGCACGATTGTTCTGATAGACAAGGTGACGTAAATTAATCATCGGTGCAGTGTACGAAGCGTGATTATTATCGCAACTGTAACCAAACGGACGAGGGAATAGTGTGTCCCGTCGATGATACAGAGGCATTTGTATGGATCCTATTTGCGCTTTCCTAGTCAAGCTCCATACTTTGCTTCCTTATACGGGGCCTACGTCCGAGCCTCCGCCATAGTGTATTGATATCTTGTGCGATGTCCGCATCGGACATTTAGCGGAGCCGCCATAGGATTGTCAGGTGCAATGTCTGTAGGTTCTTGGCTGTGAAGGAAAGTGCGAAATCAAACCAGACTTGCCTGGCTTCAAAGCAGACATGTACTAACATGCATTAAAACTGTATCCTGTGTGCGAAATTCCCTAAGATCGATGATTTTCCGTTGTACCCAACAACTTGACGCATCCGCCCACCACGGAATGGCCCAAACGTAATGAACCCTTGCTTGCCCTGATTGTCACCTTTCAAAGTTACTTACAGAATACAAATACATCACCCCCATCCCAATTCAGGCTGGCATTCGCCGTGAGGTAGTCGCTGTATTGTTTCCCTTTCGATGAATTTAACGGAGCGCATGCCCTGTAAAGTGATGATGCAGATTTTGTTGCCCGTGAAGTTCCATTGCGGACACGTCCAAATGATCATATAAGACAAAAGAATGACCCGCATGATGACATCATGTTCAGGACAAGTGAAGTGCTTTCATCGGCGTGTGGACAGTGTCGTTTCCCGGTCGCTTAACAGGTTGACATGCTGTTCACGTACCTGCAGGTATGGGCAATTTCTGTAAATCCTCACAAGCACGTTCGACGTCAAGAACACTTATCATCTCCCGATAACAGTCAGTCTCTAGAGTACTCCCAATTTTGCGCTGCCAAGACATGGGATCAGACACCGCTCCCATCTGTTGGCTTAAACGCCAAGAAACATCGACTTTGAAAACATTCAGGTTTGTAGCCACTTTTTCACAATATCTCTGACTCATGATAATCGTTGTCAACTGGCAGAGAGAGGTGGCAAGAGGGGCTGAAAAAGTTTCAGAAACGCGTACAAGTGTCACTCAAAAATCTCAAAAATCGGCGCGATGGACAGTAAGTGACTGTCCTGCATTCACTTCAAGTAACTTAAAGTAAAGTAGATGAGCCGTTTCTCACAGTTCGAATACACCTGGTTATTGTGTTCAGGTTTAATGTAATTGCCCTTTGGAATGCCTACAATGGTTCAAGAACTTGAAAGGATCAATTTCGGTGTGCATTTAGGCCACAAGTCGAGTATATATATTTGACCGGTAGTAGCGTCTTTCTTGTATCTTGAATTCTTCGTTGCCACAAAGTGATGTCGAGCATCGAGACGGATGATGTATGATGTAATCAAGGGAATGTGTTACAGTCACGCTACAGTCACACGACCCACCCCATTCCTGTCACAGCCCTTTCTGGTTCCAGAACGCGGCTGAGATAATCATGTCAATTCTCCAAATAATTATACACACGGAAGAAAATGTTTTTTCGCAGCATTGTTTGCGTTACAATCAAATAATCCGACACCTCATGAGCTGTATTCAAGCGCCTTTTCCTCCCACTCCTGCACGACCTGTGCATCCTATTCTCCCCACCGACCACAAACGGTATCGCCGTACCGTGAAAGTGTATGCCATTGCGATCTATATTTGGACTTTAACTCTGAAAAATAGGCAGCAAACGGCATGAAGCAGTATACACCATTCCTCCGCAAAAATTATCATACACAGTGTGAGTCAAACACATTGAATACTTCGTATCGATAATATCATCTTCATCAGTCCCTCTTTACTAGCATGGACAAGTCATGTTCATCCTGAGGGCAGTCGATATTACAGCCGGAGGGAACAGGTACGTGCTTTGCTCATCTTTCACTTCCGGAGGAACTGAGTTGTGGCACGAGTACTGCACAGTAGTCACAGATGCTAATGTCACACATGACCCAACTTTAACGATAGTCAATAAAGCCTTAAGGCATATCTGTACCTCCTGGGAATCTATCCACCACGCCGATGCACTCTTTTGTTCTGCAAACGTCGACCTCGTCCTCGACATCGTCCTGGATGGCGCAGGCAACCACATTTGCGAGTACTATCTCGCGTATCATCCGACACGGGTCATCTTCTGGCCGGAACAAATGAACCCATCCCGGAGTTTGTTGTTTAACATGAAGGGCATTCAGTCGGAGGCGCATATTGGTACTGTCATTGACCTGTTATGATTCATGATCTAAACGTCATCCAAGGATATGCAATGACCGCTCAATATTGGTACTTCGATACTTCGATCTTTTCCTAGCTCATCTGTGTTCCAGGCACCACCGCGGATTATATCCCTCTCTGTCATGTCCAGGACAAGCTGTATTGGATGAATTGAAGGACATGATTCTTCATGGCATCGGTGGTGAGTAAGTTCCGCGTCAATAGTTGACAGAATTGACATCCTAAGCCCAGATCATCTAATATCGGCCTCATCTACTGCATCATATGGACCGGACAAATTAAAGACGATGTTGGACATAATAAATTCCGGAATACCCGACCTTCAAAACGCGCCAGGAGTGTGCAGGATTATATTCATTCTAATGATGCATTTCGGTGAATCTTATACAAATTTATGAAGATGTAACCGCTAATATTCATATCCCAGCGGAGGAGAAGTACGCTAATCTTCACGGGGAACAAGCCATTCGACTGAACAGCGGAGTTTCAATATTCCATAGCGCACCGCGGAAGGTATCTAGAAGATTCTGCATACTTAGTTTGCTCCTTTTCAGTGCCCCATGAAGGCATCTATTGGCGATTGAAACAATGTCAATCAATGGCATTGTCTCTCGCCGGGCATGGAATCAATTTTCCTCTGCAGTTCAGAAGACGTGTTCAGACTTGACCGTATATGTAAGTCTGAAAGTGACCCTGTGTGGACTTTGGTTTGACATCTATCGAAGTGTACGGTCCTTATTGCCATTGATGTTGGTATCCTTGCAATCCAGTCTGTGGACGCTGGCCCGAATACGTCGGGGATCAAAATAACTTTGTACCTCTCCGTGGTTGCTTGCCTTGGAAGCCTTACCTTTGCTTTCCTGCTACAACGCAAGCATCAGGACATCTTGCAGGTGTCATTTTCGGATTCTGTTCGTCCAATGACTCTTTATTCCCTGCCAACTGACATACGTGTGCGTAGTGCCAAATAAACTGTGGATTCCGTGACAACTGCGATACTTTGGAAAACATTGCTGTTGTTCAAGGTCTACCATTTGGCTTACTATACTGGGGGTATGTCGTATGTATTTGAAGTTGAATTCATTCAAATTTCCCAATGAACAGGACAGTATTCTTCGTCAGCGCCTTCCTTATCTTTGGACTGTACACTGGTCCACAGGTGAATAGGATACTGTTCAGTATCAGTTGGGGGATACTGGGAATTTTGTTCCTGTTCTTTTGGTACTGGACCTCAAGCCGACGTAGCACATGATTCGCGAGATGACTGCGGATTGGAGGAACAACGTATATCTCCGGGCTAGGCACGGAATAACGATTGCGCTTAAGCCCAATGGGCGATATTGACCAAGCTTAATGACTTGCCTTCTACTTTCCTTTCTGGCGTTGGTGCATCTGTACTACTAGCTTCCAGTTACCCAGTTTTTTTTTGAATCCTGTTGGTATGTGTTGTACCTAATCCTACACGCCAGCGTATGGTGGGATATTGCTACTTGTCCGTATCTTGTCCTTTCTTCCTGTTCTACATTCCTATGCATTTTAAAAGTCACCCGGTTGCTAAATATAGCTCTAGATGTTGATGGATTAGGTCATCAAAGCATTGAGACGGATGACTTTATTTCAAATTCCAAACACATTGAGGAGCACAGCCACCTTGAATCACCTTCTTCACTTTGGGGAGAAGCTTAAGGGTCACTCGGTGAGTCTAACTACCTAAATTATACAATGAACCAATTTATCTAACTCTCACCCCTCACCGGCTCTTCAGTGGTTCTGCAGCAGCTAAGGTCGACTTCATTATTTACAATTCTCATTCCTGACTGCAGCCGGCAGTGTTGCTGTATGGCAACTGTTTGGTGCTATTATAAACACTGGGATATTCTGGAAGAAATGAAGTCGAAACAACGCCGCAATGTATCTTCCTCAGTATATCACATGCTGCGTTATATGTTCTTCCGAAGATATACTTCGAAGCGCACATGTCGGACATTTTCAAGGTCAGAAATCGTTATCTGTGTGCCCATTATTTTCAGTGATTTAAGTGTTTCCTTAAAGATCATTGTTCATCAGTGTAGTCCGGGGATTGATGCCTGTTGGGGTTTTCGCGTGGTCTAACTTTGAAAGAATTGTTAGTACGTCGTTGGCAGCAATTTACCTATTATAAAACCCGAATCAGTCCACAGGATAGTCTAGATCTTTCCGGAGGTGGACATATTTGTGTAACGGCATCCCGATTGCAGCCGTTACAATTTTTGCTCACTGGCGCCGAAGAGATGGTCCTAGATAAACTTCTTTAAGTATCTGAAGTTGGAATTTGGTTTTATGCTCCGTCAAGGGGTATTACGTATATCACGTTATTCGGCGATCAGCGCATGCGTTGGAACCGCATCATTTTTTGTCTCTTAACTCCCATCATTGTTTCCGACACGTCGTTTATCAATTCCCATACATATACAATGGAGGAATATCCTTTCAAGATATGGAGTACGTTCACAGGTGCAACGGTGTAATCGCTGACTGACCACTACCAGAGCCGTCGAACCCCACTCCCCGTTCCCTGTTTCCGGAGATCGATGAAGAAGACTCAACGGAGTCATCTGATTCATCATCGGACGATGAAGGAGACTTTCGCGATTCCCGTTCGAGATCGAACTCTCAGCCATTTACCCTTGCAAATTTTCACACTGGCCTGAGCGGATCGTTGAAACGAAAGGCCAAGGTCGGTCCGCATATCTATCAAGCAATACCACTTGACTGAATTGACAAACGCAGGGTTCAGCCATTTCCAAGGTCCATCGAAGTAAGAAGCCTCATAGCCAGTAAGCATCTCTTGTCAATAATGAAGCGTATTTTCCAAGCTTTTCTTAGCAATGCTGCTGTACCTGACAGTTCGCAAGAACATGTTGGGGAGGGAGGAACAATTGATCCTGAAGAGTTGTTCGTAACATTTATTTTCTGCAGACCTCTGTTAACAATTCCCGTAGGATATTGGAATATCCTTGGGGCATCACTGGTGGGGTGAGCATCAAACGAGAAGACTTCGATCGCTTGAAACCGGGTGTCTACCTCAATGATAACCTCATAGAGTTTGGATTACGGTACGTATTTCTCAAGGTCTTTTACCCCCTGTTCACAACTTTCTGTAGGCTTTTGCAAGAGCGATTGGGACAAGATAAATTTGCAATTAACAAAGACATTTATATCTTCAGTCCGTTTTGGTTTCCTAAATTCGAAAGGTGATAGCTTTTGTCTTTCATGTCACCACGGATGTATTCAAACACGGTGTTAGAAAATATGATGACGTGCGGCGTTGGACATCCAAGATCGATATCTTTGCGAAGACATACTTGATCATACCAATACACGAAGGGTATGTCATTATCGTGTATTTCAGAGACTAATCAACATGAGCTTTCCTAGCATCCATTGGTATCTCGCTATCATTTGCAATCCTGGCTGTATGATTCTGCCAGGTGAACCCGAGAAGGAGACTCCGGTTGAAGCTGAAGAAAGGAGTGACACTGGAAAAGGATCTGCCGCAGGGGAAGTGTAAGAGTATTTACATGTGACATTTGACGCGCTTTGTTGACGGTGATATTTCAGTACCCAGATTTTTACACTTGATTCGCTGGGCTCGGAACATCAGGATACCTTGACGGCATTGAGCAACTTCCTAGTACTTGAGGCATCTGACAAGAAAGGAGTGCAGACGAAGACGCAGCCTATCACACAATCCACCTCCGTAAGCGTCATAATGGACACACACAGGAAGCTTACCATTGTACAGGTGCCGCGGCAGAAGAATTCTTACGACTGCGGTATATTTTTATTACACTTTGCGGAAACATTCATGTCGGAGCCATCAAGGTACCATAAACTCCTGGTAAGTTCTTTCTCGTTGACCACTATGTATTGATGACGTTGTGTATACCCTCCAGTCGAAATCACCTTCACACCTTACAACCGGTAGAAACCTGGTCTGGCAAGTCGACAAAGTTAACACCCTGAGGGAACGTTTAACCCGTCAGATCTTGGAACTTTCAAAAGGATGGTCAGCTTATATGACAACACACCCCCGAGACGTTGCTTCAGGGGACAGTCCTATCGAAATCGTTCAAGACACCTAAATTTGTATACTCCTAAACATGCTCGTCGTTGCTTAAAATCTTTTCATGTATACCAGAATGACGTTGCATTATATCTTTCGGATCACTCAGTTCCAATCGTAAGTTAACTTGAGCATGGCGAAAATGCACTATTGTATCATGTAAGGATATTTTCATTCCTCCATGTCTGTAAGTCTGAATCTGCGTTACAATGTGTCTGCGACTCTACACTCCCATGTGTTGCATAAAGTTTGTGAGGGACATCTCTAAATTAGGCGCCTCTCCTGATATTTCAAACTCCTCCTCACCCGAGTCATCGCTCTCTTTGTGCGATAATGTGCTTCCATTCCCTTCAACTTCCTTGTCCTGAAGGTCTGAGTGCCATTTATTAAGGTTATGAAAGGAGTATCAACATGTGAGTCGACTTGCCTGTGATAACCAGAGGATTGAGACCGTCGATATGTACGGTGCCTTGTCTCTGGTTTGGGTCGGACTGTGTTTTTTCGTAACAATCATCATCGAAGAATATATCCCATTCGTCTACTGCGATGATTCTATGAGCATGGAACTTTCCCAGAAGCGCAAGATAGATATTCCAGACGCAGTCTTGCTTTATTTCGGGATTCCCTAGCTCGTTCATAAACTCCTCGGCGCATTGTCGAAAAGATTCAGGTACGAGTTCCAGCACGGGATGATCAATTGGTGCGTAAAGTTGCCTGGCAGTCTGAATAGATTCAGGACTGAAAGTAACCTAAGAATAGACTTTCACAATGTCGTTGAAAAAGATCACCTCGAGATTTACCTTGTAATCTTGAGCGTCAAATCGCTCCGGAGCCTGCTCGATGAGCAGCGGGACGCCATTTGGGCGGGCTATCTTTCGATTGTGTCTCTTCTTGGTTGTGTTATTTTTACGACATACTCGTCGAGTTCATGTTGAAGCCACGGAATAAAATGTAACGAAAGACCAAACTGCCTTAACTGTTAGCTGATATCCACCTGAAAATAGATACTTACGCTTCCAAAGGTACCTTAGGATCATACCATCCTTGGTCCACACCATGTTGCAGCAGGCCCTCGTAGCCGAAGCTAAATGTCGCGCGGGAGTACACTCCAAACTATCTCGGAGGAATATTCATCTTCTCCGCCATCCACGATGTTGTACAGTATTGTATAACTCTGGATCAGCCCATTGTCTCAGGAAAGTCTGAGCCCGAGCTACATTTCCATTTCATTACCGACGTCGCTTTGGGTTATAAGCGGGCCGTCTAAAAAGTTCCTGAGTTCGAAGACATGAAGGAATCGTTT
>JAIWYR010000055.1:0-209258 GCA_022818075.1 Armillaria altimontana | reverse complement strand
TTGGCAGACGTTTGCCCCTACCCATTAAATTAAATTAAATTAATATCATATTACGCTGTATCAGACCTAGAGAGACTTGACAAGCAAGGTAAACACTCGGATTAGGAAAAGAAGTCTCAACTTCGTGGCGTCGAGAGCATGAATGCATGACCGCTGAAGCCGTTTTATTTCTCCTTCGTTGTGAAACCTGTCGAAGTAGTATTTACTCGTGTTCCCACGCTAGTGCGTGTGACTTGCCTGTCATCAAATGGAGAAGTCGCTTTTTTGCATATTAGTTCACATGTCCACAAACCACGTCGCGTCGATCCTTTTCCCTCGTAATAAACAATCTTGCCAATGGACAGGGGAAGATCATCTTCTCCCAGACCAGTATCTCCATAAAGATGATGTCAAGGTCATACAGTGCCCCGCCCCGTTTGGAATATGCTCTTGGCGAGCGTCACAAGGATCCAGCTTTCACACTAACTTCAATTCCCGTGATTCGCCGCCTCTTGACTTCACAAGTTGAAGGATGGGGTCACAAGTACTTTCCAGAGCGCTGGGAACGTTCCCCCCAGACCTCTGTTTACGTTCAGGACCTCCCCCCCATTGTCCTTGGTAACATGGGCCAAGATGGTGCCACGTTTCTTCGTGCAGACCGCAGTTTCTTTATGTCTCGACCGAAGAGGCGAAGATCACCATCCATCTCAGCGTCTAGCAAACAACCGAAGCGCAATCACAACCTTGATCGTCCTTCAACAACGATCTATTCTCACCCTATATCTGTTCCTAGAGTTGGAGGTGAGGAAGAGACTATATTCGAACGTTTTGGGTTGGTAATAACTGTACGTCGTCAGCTTCGTCCTTACAATACAATTACCTCATGGTTTCTTCGAAGCTTGAAGATCAAAGGATCTTACACGGTTGGAACAACTGTGTAACGAACTCTGCGCAAGTTCTCCCTCCACCCCTAATCGCCTTCATCATCCTATGCTACGAAAGCTTGATTTTCATTTCGCGGTCAACAATTCCATCGAGACACTCCAAGATTTCCGGAACTCTCACCTTTTCATCTATGGTATTGAGGATCCCTCCCTGACTTGGTCCCTGTCTTCACTTCGTAACATTGGGGACCTCGATGTACATCGAGAACTTCACGGTTCGAGTGTTCTTTTTCTGTAACACACTATTTTTACCCGATGCACAGATCATTCTGGGGAGGGCTCTGGCACTGCCTCCCTGTCTTTACGCGGGTTGTACGAAGAAAGCCTGGAGGAGAACGGCCGTGTGTTGAGTGCCCTCTCTCTGCCGATCTTGCCCATCCACTACAGTCGTGAGTGCGAAAGTTCACTTTATGTTTCCGAACTTAAACTTCTTGTCGCAGGGTGCTTTCCACTGACATAAACACTTTCACAGAGACTTCTATGCACACAGAGCACATCTTCGACACCGAGTTTCATCCCACATCGGCTACCAACTTCTGGTTTGTCGCAACGAAAGGTTCCATTGACCGTATTAAGCCCTACAATCTTGGGGTTAGTACTGTTGTTCAAGTTCTCTGTGGCCGTCAACTGTGGTACCTTTTTCGGCGTCGTGTGGGCGACGGGTATATTAGTGCACTGAAGGACTGGAATCCTGATCTTATCACGGACGGAAAAGGATGGAATACCACTTTAGTAGTCCTCGAGCCTGGTAATGCCCTGTATGTTCTTCCTGTGATATATTTTGACACCTGCTGATAACAAGTTAAGGTATATTCAACCGGAAACTCTCCATGCTGTAGTAACCCTTGAACACTCCATTGTCCGCGGCCAACAATTTTACACGGCAGTAACGTTGTCGAAAACTGTCTCTGGATGGGTCGGGACTTGTATGCGAGGAGTCAACGTCAATGAACGTGTTTACACACAACTGCGGGGCATCATTCTTCGTCTCATGGTTTATTATAACCGCGCTCTTCTTAACAGTGAGTTTATTAATTGAATACCATTGTGCTTCACTTATTTTGTGCTTATAGCCAATGATCCTGGTATTCCTGACATACAGACGGGTGAAGGCCTTTTTGACATCGTTGCGTTAGGCAACTTATGCCTATTCCTCTCCGCCTTGGAGAACTTCACTCGCTTGAAACCGTCTGAGGCCAGCTCCGCACTCCGTGAATCAAGAAATGCGTACTGCGACCTAATAGACCAATTGCGAGAGAAATACTCTCTCATACTTCTCTCCTACACAAAATCCACTCACACGTATGTGGAGCTCTGTCACCACCCGCTGGTGTCTCATGACATCGCTGACTTTGCGAAGAGCTCTGCTATTTACTTTGGGCGTTCTTTAATCTTGTTTGCTAGAAAGGCTACAGGTTGGAGACAGCCTGACATTACGCGCTTCGAAGAAAATGTGAAGAGCTGTGTAGATTTCTTTTTTTCGACAGATTTGACAGATGACTTGTTGAATGCAAGTGTTGACAGGCAGGACAGGAGCTTGCATTTCAATCACCAGATCCTTGTCTGGCCCAAAAGTGAACCACTTAGTAGGTGGTTTCCGTCACAAGTATGCTCTATATTTATTTCTCTTCGTGCAGATGTCCCAACTGTCAACAAATGGGCAGATGATATTCTCCGGGAATCACAAGGCATTACGGAAGGTCTAGAGTGAAATATACCTATTTAGTACTTCGGCCTATGTAACGTGTATTCGAGCGCTGTGAATTTGACTGCTGGCCTTCCTCTTTGACTACAACTGGCTTCGGGCTGCAGACAGGTGGCGTTCGAGAAAATTCATGAGGTATCATTACGTGTTTCTAAGTCGGAGAACAATAACAACAAAAAAGTCACAATCGGAAGATGGCAAATGGTGTCAAGCACCTGGACGCTTTGGTGGAAGAGAAGAATCACTACGGCAATGGCTCCACATACACCCTGGAGTTTTCTTGGAGCTTATCTTGAAGTGTAACGCTGATTGGTCAATCATAATATGATCAGCTCCAGGAGAGCGCACCGGTCTTATGTTTTCATTGCCGCAGTGAATACATAGCGTACTTCTGATAATTACTGTTTCACACGGTCCTCTTCTAGAAGCTCGACAGCATGATGACTCAGCGAATCATGTGACAATAGCTGGGGAGCTCGACAGCTTGAGGACACGGCGAATCATGTGATAGTACCTGTAGAGGTTACGTCACCACTCATTCGGTTCGGCCAGTGATGTGCAATGCAGCTTTCCGAACTGCATCGCCCCAGATTAATTTTTCCGATCAAACCCACGTCTTGCATGTTTTCATTAGGGTGAGACTTGCAAAGGATACCGACCCCAGCGTTAATTGGACCAAGGCGATCTAGGGGAGTGAACTGATTTGTTGTCTTGGCTACACCCTACAGTTATGCTACCGCGCTGTGTAATTTGTTTGGAAGGGATGTTCGAACAACGTCTAGGTAGTTATTGGAT
This sequence comes from Armillaria altimontana, assembly GCA_022818075.1. Taxonomy (NCBI): domain Eukaryota; kingdom Fungi; phylum Basidiomycota; class Agaricomycetes; order Agaricales; family Physalacriaceae; genus Armillaria; species Armillaria altimontana. Next base: position 205,835 of record JAIWYR010000055.1, on the reverse strand, counting down.
AACTCGAACCCTACGTCAAGTGTACCATGTTAGTTCCTCTGCTGATTGGGGGGTTTATTAGCTGCAGGAATTCAGTGGAATCAAATCCGAAGTTTTTCAGGTAGGTTTAATAATTCCTGAAGCTGTTAATAACATATTGTTTAATATTGGGCTGCGAGCGGCTTATTTATTCACCAGATTATCAGTTGAAAATGTAGAACGGCTTAGATATTATCTCAATCGATCTCGTCTATGTCCCTCTCAGGTCCCTCGGTATTACTAACAAGCCTCGATGCTGTTGGCGACTCGACCAATGCTGCAAAGACCGCTGCAGTGCCTGCCTCCGAGGCTGATATAGGAAGAACTCTCTTCAGACATGAAGCATCAAGATTGATGTCTGGATCAAGTTCGAGCGTGTCTGGCGTATTGTCAACATCAACATCGATTATCATATCTTCGTCCTCGTCTTCAGAGTCAATCATATCCACGAGACGCATGGTTTCTGATGCTTCCTCCGATCCTGCTACTGTACCTGTGGTCGGTCTCTTCTTGTTTAGATCATCTTGCATGTTGCGGAACTTGACGGTAGGTTTTGCCTTTGATTTTCCACCTTCCCTCTGTGAAAACTCGTCAATAAATATGTACCTTCTACCAGCTAAAACTCACTTGGTGGATGCCGTACCACTGCCCAACCTGTATCATATTGATGAGAGTACTAACCTTCTGGTTACTCCGCAGTGGGGAGTTGAACCAAGTGACCTTCGATTCGGTACGTTCATCTGACATTGACTATAGTTTTGCGCCATAAAGATCTTCTCTGTACCGGTTAATTCAATACCAGAGTTGCGTAGTCAAAATGGAACACAGTATAACTGACGGCAAGTGTCCGAGCCTTTGGATGCATTGCCAGGTCTTCCCACCGTTCTAACACTGTTTCGATCCAACAGGGTCGGTGAACGGATATATTCGCCACGAGAGTATGCGAGCAGGTGGGGTGAAAACGCTTCAGCAATAACCTTTACGGATTTGGCCTGCTGAACAAGTCGTCCAATACCAGCGCTGGATGGTCGACGCCCATAGGCCTCAACCTCATTACGAAGTATGACTTTCAATTCTTTCTTGACACGCTTGTATGCTCTCGGACATGGCGCCATATCAGCTTCAGCATTCGTCGCACCGGGAATTGTTATGTTAGGACCTGAAGTTACGGAGATAAGCTTGTTAAAGTCTAAGTAAACGATACTGATGGCGTAAGAGTAGAATAACTCACGTGGATCAAGGTAAGGTAAGCAGCGATGAAGTACATATCGTCAGGAGACTCGTCAATGAGCGCCTCAAGAAGATGTGAATGATCTTCTTGGCCAATTCTTGTTCTTGTTCGATGCCTGTATCTTCAGGACGAGAGAAAATGTCCCTTAGCTCCACGGCAATTGCCAGCCAAAACATGTAGACATCAGCGGCATTTGTCTGTGCCGCTTCTAACGCCCAAAGAGAACAAGCAAGAGGGCCAATTATAGTGGAATGCTGCTTCAGGGCTAACTGGAATTTCAGGTTAGCCCGTCGCCCACTGAACGCCGTGACATCCTTATTCTGCGAATTCATAAGAACGTCGCCAATAAATGTATGGTGCCAAGAACCTACCTTGATCTTGATGATCTTGTCAAAAATCAAGTCTCGGATGAAGGGGACGCAGCGTTCAAGGGACACACACACGCTGTAGTGAGTTGCGAAGCGTGTTTTACCGATTTTGATCAGGCCTTTCTGTGATTTCTTCCTCAAGCCGTCGCTGTTCAAGCTGCGTCATCGAGTACGTCAAACGACTGAAGTGCTTTAGTATCTTTAAGAAAGAAGGTTCATCGTCTGAATGTAAACGTGAGTACAATGCACACAAGATACAACGAATCATGGCAAATACTTTTTGAAACTCGGGAAGCTTCGATATCTCTTTGATCGTGTTATGGAGATAGTGGTAACAATCAGGCAAAGTGAGAATAGCGATGAGAGTCTCCTTCGCAAGGGACTTTCCTTTCTTCGTGTTTCCCGTGCTGTCTGAGCAAAGACCGGAGAAGTTATCTTCACCGATCTCGCGACGCTCTAGTTCAAGATTAGGAGAAGAATACGCCACGGGAGAAATAAAGGATACACACCAAGAATGAGAATGACGTCTCGTACCCATTCGGCGGTGTGGTATTCATCGGAGCCTTCATATTCGCCATAGAAGTAACTGGTGATCTTTGGTGGTAACGTGCGTGGTGTAGACAGACTGCGGCTTTCGCGTGCTATTTCCATCGAAGGTAAGTGTCAGGTTCCGTTCTCGTTCTTTTTTTAGGATTCCTTTGACTTTGTCGGGTACTCTCTGGGCTTCCTGCGGAATGTACTTCCTTTTGAATGTATCCAAGGGTGTCCATTTGTACTTCGGATTCGTTACTGCCATGAAGTCCTTCCACTAATCAGTATCGAGAAGGTTAGGTACAAGTCCACAAACACAGATCAGTTTCATGATACAGAAATCGATCTTTGGTCGAAGCTGCTCGCGTCCAGTGTTCGTGATGTCAAGCGAAGGCTTTGGCTGGTTGCTGGTGGATTGGTTCGGTTTTGTGAAAGACGGTAACAATGCTGAAGTCGTTCCAGGAGTGGGGGATTGGGCAGCAGATCCATCTGCAGCGGCAGCCGTTTCGAGTTGAGCACCAAGCAATGAGGAGGCGGACTGTTCGCTTGCGAAATTACGCAGCTCCTGGCTGAGATGCTTACACTCGTTTGCATGCCTGAGCACCCAGTCTTCTTGAGTAATACCCGCGTGAAGGAAGGAGCATGCTTCGGCTACACAGCCAAACATACTAGGCTTCTTGTCAGCAATGAGGTACTTGACACTCAAGCACCCAATTGCCATCGACGTGGGTCTACCTTTCCGTCCTGAAGATTCTTTGGGGGGAACGACAAGCGTAAGTCTGTCAAACCTCTTTCCGAGTTTACACTTCTATGGTAAAGAGTTATAACAAAGCGGGAAGCGGGAATTTTCTCAACGCGAACCTTTGTCATAAGATCATCCCCATCATCGGATTCTTCGGCTTGCTTCTGCTTATTGGAACTACTTTCAACGGGTAAATCTGGGAGCTGAACCAGACATTAAATATGCTCGCATGAGCGAAAGAAAGCAGTATCTACCAGTTCGTTATGAGCGATAGACTTTCACACAGCCAGCAGATATATCCTCTACCCATTTGACCAAGATTTCTTTGGGATTGCCATCTTTATCCTTGTATTGCTTGCTTTAAAGAGACATAATTTACGACCGTCTCAAATGATTGTCCATACTTCGTCGCTACCTCTCGGCGCCGCTCATTTTCTTGCTGCTACCTACCCTGATGACTACTCGGGAGATTGGAAGACGAGGCAGTCATAGTAGGAGGTCGGGAGTGATGATTATTGATTGCCATCACTCGCCGCAAGCTTCGCGATCACGTGGTATTCACACAGGCTATTCTTCTTCTTCTTATTCTCGTCACGGTAATCACCTCACAAATGTGTGGTTTTGTCATAAAGAAGATCCAGCAAGATCCAGGCAAGGTTGTACACGCCTCGGCACCCGGCGGGCACTTGTATTTGAAATCCAGTTGGAACTTGTTGCACACGACAGTGTATGTTAAATTCTAGGTTGGATGTAATCTACAATACAATTTTCCATGGGTAGGGAACTATAATACAGTTTTCTCTATGGGTGTGATAAACACTTAAATAGTCTAAGTGAGTGTGTTTCGACGTAAATTAAATATATATGATAGGGGGAGATTTCTTTCTGGGAGGTATCGTAGAGTATTGGATCAGGTCGTAAGGGTCTATGCTACAGAATACGGTACAACTATCTACAAATGAGGGTCAGGTCATGAAGACGTCAAGAAATAAAGTGCTGCTGCAAGAAAGAATGACCGTTAAGCACATCTACAATTTTCTAGCAACGTCAGAGGATGAAAAAACAACGAAAACGGAATTACTCGCCTTTAAACATGATAAGTTCCGACTTTCGTGAGGAAATAATGCATGACAGTGTTATCGATGTAGTGGTTACATGTGTGGTGGTCCACTGCGTTCCCGATGCGGCAATGCATAGCCCAGACCCTCACCCCGTGACTAAACCCGCGTATCGTCCGGTGATCATCCGAGCCGTGTTCCGATTGCCTGATCGAGAAGTTAAGCCCCAAAAAAGCCCTAAACGAAATGACCGCCATAGTGTAATGACGTACAGGAGCGCCCACCGACGCGGCATATACCCCAGACGCCTCAAAATGAGTTGCTTGCCTTGCCTAACACATCTGGCCACCTCCCGCGCCAAAATCCTACGTTGTTCTGGAGTCAAGTCTTGGCCGTGTCTGCTGTTGATGAGGACTGTGATTTTCATAGCGAAAGAAGGGGCGGGAGGGCGGTAATTGGGCTCAGAATAGCAGTGGGGAGGGAGGGGGGCGCTGGCAGATATCGATCAGTGATCAAGATCGTTAAGCGCCCAATCGATCAGGGACTTAGGGGCCAGGGACAGGATCAAACCGGTTTGATTGCCGGCCACATGGCCAAAAATCAATAAAATAGTCACCAGCCGTGATCGTGACTCATGTGTTGCCGCGTGCACCAGGGGAACATCGGACCGTATTCCGATCGGGTAGGGGCGATGTTGTAGACTGCGCATATATGAGGAAGAATCGTGGCTGCAACGAATACCCCGTCGCATGTGAGATGTTGTTACTACTCACAGGATGCGTGTGAGACGGCGGATGGGATTGGAGATGTGCATGCACACGCGTATACCGTTGTGCATGTATTCATGGCCACGATTGTGCGGGGTATAGGACCTCCACACGCAACGACGTGCTGCTTGCTGCTTGCTTGCTTGCTTGCTTGCTCATCCTCGCTCATCCTCCTCGCTCGCTCGTCTCGCCTTCAGAGGAGGGTGTATCATGTGGCCGTGTGCCCAGTGCGCGTGCTAGTGTAGTTGAGCAGGACTCACGGGTGTGCATGTAAGTGCCACGTGGAGTGGATGCAGCACCGTATGTGAGGGGTCCTACACCCCCGAAACATAGCGTCTCCGCTGCATGCACAGGAGTGATACGAAGTAGACAAGGTAAGGTAAGGTAAGGTAAGGAAAGGTAGACGACTCATGTACAGTGTTATTCCCTTGCACGCCTCGTCTCACTGCCTTCGCATACCTTACCTTACCTTGCAGTCGAGCTCGACATCTCAGACCTCCCCTCCATGTGGGGGTGTACGACCGCTATTGTTGACGCTCCCTCGTCCTCCTCGCTCATCTCGTCGTGGTTTCTAACCCTAGACCACGAGTTTAAACTGCAGTCTAGGAGTTCTGATCTGGCCACTATAGTGAACTGCCCATCAATGAACTCTACAGGTATGATCACATGATTCACCGAGTCCTCGAGCTGTAGAGCTCTACAGCCATCGTTACATGATTTGCTGAGTCATCACGCTGTCGAGCTACTATAATAGGAACATGTAAAAGAAAACAGTGATTATTACAAAGGCCGTGTATTCATTCTTCTCTTGCACCAAAGTGTTCAGGTGCTTGCTTGCTTTGTTCTACAACTGATGTTCAGAGGAGGGTGTATCATGCGGCCGTGTGCCCGGTGCGCGTGCTAGTGTAGTTGAGCAGTACTCACGCATGTGCATGTACGTGTCACGTGGAGTCGATGCAGCACTGCATGTGAGGGGTCCTACACCCCCGAAATGTAGCGTCTTCACCGCATGCACAGGAGTGATACGAGGTAACGTAGACGAGGTAGACGACTCGTGTACAGTGTTATTCCCTCATCTCGCTCGTTCGCTTGCTCTTGCATCATGTGGCGGTTCCGTGCCTGTGTTGTGCAGGAACGTCCACACACGTGCACGCAAGCATCACGTGGAGTGCATGCAGCACAGTACGTGAGGGGTCCTACACCCCCGAAACACGGCGTCTCCACTGCATGCACATGAGTGAGTGAGTGATACGAGGTGGACGAGGTAGACGTGTGCAGTGTTACTCCCTTACTCCCTTACTTACTCCCTTACTTCCTTACTTCCTTGCATGCCTCGCCTCACTGAGCTCGACACCTCCCCTCCATGCGGGAGTGTACGACCGCCATTGTTCAGGCTCCTTCGTGCATCGTGTGGCAGTGTCCCCCCGTCCCTGTGGTGCAGGAACGTCCATACATGTGCATGCAAACATCACGTGGATTGGATGCAGCACAGTACATGAGGGGTACTACACCCCCGTAACACGGCGTCTCCACTACTGTGACTACATGTACAGGACTGATACGAGGTAGACGAGGTAAGGTAGACAATGCATGTATAGTGTTACTCCCTTGCACGCCTCGCTTCGCTTCACCGTCTTCACACGCCGTGTAGTCAAGCTTGACACCTCCCCTCCATGCGGGGGTGTACGACCACTATTGTTGATGCTCCCTCGTCCTCCTCGCTCGCTCGTCTCACCATCATTTCTAACCCTAGACTGTGGTGTTAACCCAAGTCTAGGGTGCTATGATTTGGCTGACCTCGCAATAGAGTAAGCGAGCGAGCGAGCGAGCGCGCTAAGGGAGACAACATAAAGGTCATGCACTGCTATTCATAGTAAAAAATGACAGAACCGGGGCTCGAACGGGAAACCTCCGCAAAAAGTGCCATTTGGGCTCTCGAGTGGTATGTACCACGGTGTATCCAATACACTACGATGGCACATGGACAGTGGCGACAGGAACTTTCTTTATTGGAACGTTTCTTTCTTTTCTTTTCTTTCCTTTCTTTCTTCTTATTGGAGCGTTTCTTTTCTTCTTTTCTTTTCTTCTTCTTCTTAGAGGAGCTTGCATGAGTCGGTCACGCAAAGTCATGTCAAGAAGAAAGAAATGAGAAATGAAAGAAAGAGCATCGCGTGGAGTGAGCACAGCACAGTACATGGGATGTCCTACACCCCCAAAACACGGCGTCTCCACTGCATGCACATGAGTGAGTGATACGAGGTGGACAAAGCTGTCGAGCTCTACAAAGCATCGTTACGTGATTGCTGAGTCATCACGCTGTCGAGCTACTACAAAAGGACAGTGTAAAACAAAACAGTGAGCACTCATAATTAGCAGGCCGTAAGCAAGCAAGCAGACCGTAATTGTATTGTTCTCTTGCACGGATGTGTTCAGGCGCTTGCTTGCCTGTTCTATATGTTCAGAGGAGGGTGTATGATGCGGCCGTGTGCTCCGTACTTTGCGTAGTTCAGCAGTACTCATCCTTGTGCCTGTAAGTGTCACGTGGAGTGGATGCAGCACTGTACGTGAGGGGTCCTACACCCCCGAAACATAGCATCTTCACTGCATGCACAGGAGTGATACAAGGTAAGGTAGACAACTCATGTACAGTGTTATTCCCTTATTCCCTTATTCCCTTGCATGCACCGTCTCACTGCCTTCACATGCCTTGCAGTCGAGCTCGAGCTCGACACCTCCCCTCCATGCGGGGGTGTACGACCACCATTGTTCACGCTTCCTTGTGCATCAGGCAGTGGTATCCCCGTGCCTGTGTGGTACAGGAATGTCCACACATGCGCACGCAAGCATCATGTGGAGTAGACGCAGCACAGTACATGAGGGGTCCTACACCCCCAACACATGGTGTCTCTACTACTGTTACTACATGTGCAGGAGTGAGACAAGGTAGACAACGTAGACAATGTGCGTACAGTGGTGTTCGTTTGCACGCCTCGCCTCACTGTCTTCACATGCCGTGCAGTCAAGCTCGACACCTCCCCTTCATGCGGGGGTGTACGACCGCCATTGTTCACACTCCTTCGTGCATCATGTGGAAGTGTCGTACCTGTGTGGTGCAGAAATGTTCATACATGTACATGCGAACATCACGTGGATTGGATGCAGCACAGTGCATGAGGGGTACTACACCCCCGTAACACGGCGTCTCCACTACTGTGACTACATGTACAGGACTGATACGAGGTGGACGATGTAGACGACGTATGTACAGTGGCATTCCCTTGCATGCCTCGCTCGCTTCACTGTCTTCACACGCCGTGCAGTCGAGCTCGACATCTCCCCTCCATGCGGGGGTGTACGACCACCATTATTCACCCTCCTCGCCCTCCTCACCCGTCTCACCATCGTTTCTAACCCTAGACCATGGTGGTAACCCAAGTCTAGGGTGGTCTGATCTGCCTGATCTGTCGAAAAGAGTACCGCCTGTTAATAAACCTGCCTTTCTGTCCTCGCGGAGATAATTTGCTGTGACCCTTGGCTGCAGGAATCTTCGCGTAGCAAGTTGATCCCCAGGCTCTTAGATGACCCACTGTCTGCCGTTTGCCACTCCACTCTTCCTCCGGTACTTTCCCTGGGTGCCGTGATGATGGGAGTAAATTCCCAGCTTTGATTGCGTAGTCACACGCCTCGGCCCACCAACCGTCGGACATTTTCGCTTCTAGCAATAGCATTCTCTTATGGCGGGGTTTATAGCTAATTATCACCCTGACCCAGTCTTGAACCCTCACTGAGTCATGACTTCCGACCAGCTCACAGGCCTATATAGTGTCACACACTTCTACCATGGAGCCATACTCAGGTTGCTATTTACTAGACAGCCCATCATAGCATCTATTTACACCTACTTTGGAAGGTCAACTCTAAATAACAGCTGCCGAACCATCTGATGCATCCCGTCAAAAATCTCCTGCATTTACAAAATTGAAGATGTATAAAACTAACAATATTGTACTACATTTACGCTCATGGCAGCCCAAAACCTGTACACCTTCCTTTCCCGAGGTATTCAAAGTCCTACCTCCCTCCGGGTCCAACTTCGTACATCCATGTTATCATCCAACCTAGCAAAGTGGTCAGCACAATTGGAGAGAATAGGGAGGGAATTACCTTCATTGAACTGGCGTACTCGCAAGGACAGCTTTGCTCTAACAATTCCTCTTGAAAATACACGTCTTCGTGGAACCGGAACCATGCGGGAAACTCAATGGTTGTAGCACGCAGGTGGGCAGGCGAACGGGCGGCAGATGATGACTGCGGGGTTCAGACAGTGCAGGAGACTTATCGATGGTACCCAGTATGCCCCCCCATAGTGACATTGCTGTTTTTGCTGTCAACAGGGTGAAAAACCGGTTAGAGAAATAGTACTCACTGTGAGATGACAAGAACTGTGTTTTCGAGCCTCATACTGCCGACATGCGACGACGAGAGCAATGAGGAGTCTTGCAAGGATCCAAGAACTTGCTGTCACCCCAAATCATGGAGATGGAGGGACCTAGGGAGACTTGAAGCCCTAGAGGAACTCGGTAGCCGTGCCGAAGACAGGTTGACTGCCGAGGTAGGTTGAGACGACGACGGCGACATCGGGAAAGCGCTGGAAAACATATTGATGGTACCGACAGGTTCTGGCGGTGGTTGTACTGCAGTAGCAGTCATTGCTGGAACGCCGCAATGACAGAAAAGACTTGTTGAAGGTGGTTAGAGGAGGGGAGGGGGGATGGTACATATTGAGCGGGGATGGCGCCTTCATGACGCCTATGTGGACCGTTCTGATAGCGTGCTTCATAGCGTAGTATAGTTTTTGTGGGCGTTATACCTGTCCCAGGGTGGTCGATGGCCCTGGAAATTAGTCGTTCGCCCAAGAGCTTGATGAGAGGAGTGTGCGTACTGACGGCGACGGCGGTGGCGGCACTGCGATAGGTGGGGGGATGATTATGGTCTGCGACGCAGCTAATGCTCCTCCTGACGGTAGCGAAATCAATCCCGTTGCGCTAGATGCAGTGCTGGAGTCGGCAGTTGTCGTGGTGGGTGGTGTGAGGGACATTGAGGGAAAAGGCGGGGGGGGCAACCAAACGACGAGCTTGAAGACCATAGAACCGGTCTTGGGCGTCCCTCCTACTAGTCTTGCTGCAGTAGATACCGCAGCAGAGGTACATGACGTCGTGGAGCCATGTCGCCGTGTTTTTGAAACAGGGGGTGTTGCCATGAGTCGTCCTGTCATTGTGGGGGACGATGAGCGTTGTAGTCGTTGTGGAGGGTCGAGGAGGGTCGAGGTAGCCCGTAGGATGTTCAACCCTAGCCATGTAACGATCTGATGATAATATGTCAGCTGCAGTCAGAAAAAAAGAGAAAAAACACACCACAGTACCTAAATCGACTCAGGGTGACGACGGTTGAGTTTAGACAGCGACGCGAGACATCGACGGTACCCACAGTCGCTCCTGGTAGTGATGTTGCTATTTTGAATGTCAGTTGTGTTTAAAAAGGTAGGGAAAATTCGTACTCACTGTGAGATGCGACGAATTATGTTTTCGAGCCAAACACTGCCGACGTCCGACCACGAGGGCGACGAGGACCGTTTTAATGCCCCCCCTACTCGTTCTAAGTTCGATTAATGGAGGAGGGGGACTTGAGGCCTTGAAGAAAGTCGCCCACCCCATGGAAGGCAGATGGGAGGGCGATGTTGGTTGAGATGATGACGGCGACATCAGGGATGCACTGGAAACCGTAAAGACGGCACCGACAGTTACTGGTGGAGGTTATACTGCAGTCGCAGTTGTCGTGGGATCGCTTGAACGACGGAAGAAATCGTCAACGTCATACGGAGGGAGGAGGAGGGGGGCACATCGAGAGTGGGCAACGGCGTCCTCACGACGGCTACGGGGATAGTTCAGACAGCGGAATTCATAGCGTATGATAGTTTGTGGGCGTGTTATGGCTTTCCCTGGGCGGTCCAAGTTCTAGGAAATTAGTCGTCACCGTGAGAAGCGACTGAAGGGAGTGTGGAGGGAGATGGCGGCGGCAACGTGACAGCGGCGAGCATGCGAACGCTCTGCAACCCAGCATGTGCTGCTCCCGAGTCTGGTGAAATCGTTGCCGCTACCCTGGGCGCAGTGCAGAAATCGGTGGTTGTCGTGGTAGGTAAACTAGGTGAAATTGGGGATTCAACGGTCGGCGAGCCAAAGACGAAGACGGAGGCCTTAAAAAAAGTCCTCGCCAAATCTTCCAGTGGTCATGCTGCAGTATATACCGCAGCCGAGGTACTGGGCGTCGTGGAGCCATGTCGCGGTGTTTTTGAAGCGGGGGGTGTTGCTGCGAGAGTCGTCCTGTCATTGCGGGGGAACGGCGAGCCTGGTTGTGGTGGGGGAGGGCCGAAAACCTCCACATGATGTGTATTCCATCGTGGAAACGAGCCTGTAAGAACCCGATGCGAATCAATGAGCTGCAGGAACCAAAAAGACAGAAATCACATACCTTGGTAGCCAAAGCGAGCCACCGGCGAACATGCGGGCCGTCGAAATGGTCCTAGCCGTGTCTCCTAGTGACCGTGCTGCAGTGTATACCACAGCCAAGGTGCTGGGAGTGGAGCTAAAACGTCGCCGTGGGGTGCTGCGAGGCAGTTCCGGTCTTCAGGGGCAAACAGCGGGCCTCCAAGTCATCGGGGAGCGTTGACGACATCCATAAAGCGCTCTTCGGTCGTTGAGAACGAGACTATGAAGATCCTATGTAAATTCGTTAGCTATAGCATTCAGAATGACAGAAATAATGCACCTTGGAACCCAAATCGACTCCCACGTCGATTATGCAGCCCTGCCGCCTCACAGGTGCTGCCATACGCCTGCCAGTGACCAGATGGCAGCCCCTCGATGTCCTCCAACCTCGCCGCGCTGTCTCAGAGCGAGACGGCGCCAGCGAGGGGCATGGTCGGTGCCAAGTGGCAAAAATCCCGGAGCTGCCAATTTGGGACTGCAATTTTTCCACGTGGCTCGCGATGCCGGGCCGTTGCGTGATATTCAAAAGTGCTCTTTCCTGGGTCTCGCTGGGTGGATTTGTAGTGGTGAGAATGTTGAGGATCGAGATAAGGAAGGTCTTCGTCCCTGCTTGTAGGGTGAGAGAGGGACGTTATGCATGCACCCAGACCGTCATAGCCGGTAAAAGGTCAGAGAGATTATGCTTGAGGTCGTCTAGAGTCGAGTGGGCGGAGGTTGTTTGGTTGTTTGTGCTCTAGAAATTGATGAATTGTAACTTTAAGCTTCGTTCCGTTCTTCACACGTCCTAGAAGGTCGAGATTGCGCACTCGCTTGGTCTGCAGTGAGCGTCGAGCCACAGTGCCTTTATCGTACGCTGACTGGAAAGATCATAAGGTAAGGACTACATCTATCTACGAGGAAGTATGCTAAGCGAACGCGACTCCTAGCATGCCGAGTAACACCGTCGTCGCAACATCGATGAAGCAAAGGCTGAAGTTGGATTCGATTTATAGCCAGAGTGGATATACGCTGATGAGATCGCTGTAGGTTGAAACTGAAGATGTGGAAAGCAAAACTGAGAGCGTATTTGGAACGTCCCGGTGAGTGTGGTCGAGCGATGGTGCTATATCATTTGTCTGACTGAAATACAGGGCTCGCTTGTCGAGCAGAGACTCGTGAGGTTGTCTTTCTGTCTTCTATCAACGCGTTACTGATATCATTCTCAGCGTCACCTCCTGAAAGTCCATTGGTACCCACACCCATCGATTCTACAGAGAACGCCAACGTTGTCGTCGTCGTCGATGCCGGTAGTCATGACCTTGACTAATCAAAGTGAGTAGTAATGTTTACTCGAACGATATGGCTTGGGCCTTCAATTTGGTAGTTTCGTCCGGATGTTTGGGGGAATTGGGAAGTGGAATACGTAGTTGACAAGTTGTTCTGGGGCAAAGTGTTGTTCTTTTTTTGTTTTCGTGGTGCAAGCCATCACAATGTTATCGGTTTGGATGTGTACACGTTGGGCTATCTTAAGAGGCGTTGCGCTGGATGTTGTATGGGTGGCGGAGCTCAAGGTCTTAAGACGTGATGCTGGATATCGTTCCCTTCTTTCATGCCAAGACCCACGCGCCATGTCACGACCGCAAGCCAAAAGATTCGATTGATTACACTGCTCAGCCTGCTGGTATTGGCGACGGTCCGATCTGGTCTTAAGACTTGCAGGTGATATTGGTATGTCTGTGTCTTGAGATGGATGTGCAATCAAAGGCCAACTGCAGTCAGATCTCGTTTCGTCTTCATTGCCGTGTGGCCATTCGTAGATTTCGCAGTGTGCGTATACTGGGACAGAGTTGAGAATACCTTAAGATGGATGGGGGTAAACCAGACGTATACCTGAAGCCTACCGCTTCATCTGTGCCTCAGTGGTATATCGGTTATATCCTGGGCACTTGGAATATGTACTTAAATCTTTTGCTCCTGCTTTTTGTTCAGGCTGGGTGTTCGAATACGGGTCGAGCCATTTAATTTATGAGACATGACACTTGAGATTGTACGGTTGATCTTGGGATTGATTGCACATGTATCGTAAGCATCACTCTAAGTCGCTGAAGGAAATCGGCGTATTGATTGTTGAATGGCACAGTAGGCGAGGTGTTTACCTTATATGAATTATCTGTCTTGAGATTAGTATCCGAGTTATGGACTTGGCTGATATGTATTAGTTTAAATATTGTTTCCCTATGTACATATGACATTTACCTTCGCGGTGAATAATTATGGATTTAAAATACGCCCGCGAAGGGAGGCCCAGGCCTGTGTGACGGGGTGACTCGCTGCCGAGGAATGCTGATGGTCACGTGACACTCCGAGCAGAGGAAATACTCCGAGTTCTGGCAGTCCCGCAGTTCTGCCGACTTGGCCAGAGCCGAAACTGGACTCCAAGATGCCCAGGTTGCAGAGCCGGCTATCTCGGAATCCATTTTCGCGGTGGCCTAATTGGGTTTCGCTTGCATGACGTAAGCTTTTCTCTCTTTTTCCGTTACCACCACCAAAGGTCAGTAGCGCCGCCTAGCTGATGATCTTTGGCGGTGGTTCGACGGGTTGGCATCCGGCTGAGCGCCTCTATTCTGCTGTATCGTAAAGTTTTCATGAAAAAGCTGATTGGAGATTTCTCAAGTTTGAAGACTTGTATTCAACGCGTGCTCTCACTGACGCTTAGGTTTCGTGGTGGGCTGTATGTCCACGGTAAGTTCTTCATCAAAAGACTTAGACTGAACTGACACATCTGCGGTCAGACAACCAATTCTCTCCTTTCAGAGGGAAGCGATCGCAATGAAGAGTATGCTGGCGAACTAGGCAATGATTCATGTACGTTTTATTGACAGTTCAGGTACAATTTATTGACCAATGCACTTTACAGGTGTTCTGGGCAATGGGTACACCAATGCCGACCTTGTCAAACCGCCAGAATGGCACTTCACCGAGGGAGAGGCCGTTCTGGGACCCGGCTCAATCATTGGTATTGTTACCCATATGCAATCGACGGCCGTGGAGATTGAAATGGCGCATGGTCCCGTGTGGTGTCGATGGTACGACATCGTGAAGTCCTACGAGCTGGGCAACTATGTAGAGGTGGTGGGGGGAGAGATGCGAGGTCGGCATGGCTTTGTCCAGGGTGTCGACGATGAAAACTTGGTCGATATCATGGAAGGCCACTCCAGTAAAGGACAAAGGGTACGTCGACTGCGTGATGACCGTTTGCATACTTACGCCGTCTCAGGACATGCTCGTACATCGTAATCTAGCAAGAATTATCCCCCCGCCGACGGTGTCCAATGCTTTCGTTCTTCCTCCTGAAGAGATGGCCAAGCAAATGCGCACTGGCCCGGTGCCATGGCATGGACTCCAAATACTAGTACTTCCAGCTACCGCTCAATCAAAAAAACGTCGTTTTGATCAGCTCAATCAACCGTCTCACCTTGGTCGTGAGGCCGATGTACACAAAGGAAAAGTCGGGACGGTATTAGACGTTGGGATCAACCAAGCGACGGCTAGTGGACTCAACGTATGTGTCCGTCTGGAGCAAACATACTCTGCCGTGCATGCTTATCAGGCCGTGTGGGTGGATTACGACGAGGTTGTTGAAGAGACGTATGTTCGTCGTGTGAAAATTCTGTCAAGTTGCAGTAGCTGATATCGTCTATCAGAACAGGACTCCCGTTACGATTGTATCAGCCACTGCACCACAGTCAGCGGGCGTTCCTACCATCTCGGGAGTATCGACGAATGCGAATCGAGGAAGACAACGTTGCACGTGGCCAGCTTTTAGCGGCTCAAGTCGCGTTACAATTGCGACGCGCATCTCCCCCTCCTCCCCGGTCAATAACGCCACCACATGACGGCCCATCCGAGCACCTTGGATCGGGAGATGCCTGGGACGTGAAGGCTCCAGAGCCCCCCACCCCAAAAAAACATCATTGGAGTAGACACCCGGCATTGGCGGGGCGAGAATTGCGAGCCCATGTTCCAAACAAGTCGCAGCCTCAGAAAATCAGGCTGGACGTTTCTGGCGACGGGTGCATTATGAAACTCGTATTTCGAACAACGGTGACAGACATTGACAGTGTGATGGGTGTAACGCCTCTGGAGCCAACTGTGCGCGATTTCCATCGCTGGATGGTCATCTATGGGCCTCACATTGGCAAGTATGTTCGTGGTATCCGCTATGTCCAAGGTTCCAAGCCCGTGTTGTGGACAGTTCGGGAGATTGCACTGGCGGAGCATGAACACGACTCTCTCATAGGCGAGGCATTCGATGTGCGTAATACAGAGCTGTGTCAAGTGGCGGACAGCCAGCAAGCATTTGATATTAACAACCAGTGGGCACAAAGCGTTCACGAGGCGCCTATAAAGCTGAAGAGGGCGAAAAAGTAGCCTGTTTTCCATTATGTACGATGTTAGTTTACTTCTTGAATTCTGTTTTACCATTTGTGTCGACGTTTAATGATGTATAGAGACTGAAAATGTGAGATGTTTAACACTCCAAACTGGACCGCAAAATCACCAGAGCAACAATGGCTGCAGGGCAGACTCCATAACCCTAAGTCCCCCCCTTCTCGCGGCTAACTTCCTAATTCATATTGATAAGATCGGCGGCTTATAGATAACGCTGCATGGCTGGTATATTGCAAGCCCAGCGTCTGCACCTCCGGGACCTTGCTCGTGGTCGTTTGCTATAGAACGTACGTCACACATAACTACGATGACCTGAGTGAATTATTGAGTCCCAGGGCCGTCTAGCCAAACAAATGTCAACTCGTGGTTTATTTGTTTGGCTGTATTTGGCAAGCGCCTTGGCTGCCTTCAAAGACGGAAAAGAGCATTAAAATATTACACACCGGTGGTAGTATTGCTTAGGGTGCACCGCGAATGCATGGACAAATTATTATAGCGTAATAAACAGATATTGAGGCATTTTGTCATTCGTGTTTGCTGATATTATTAGCCTGACTTTGACGTTTAAAGTCAGGGATTATAACACCAGGAGATCCTGAAGGATCAAGGTGGGCGGAGCGAAGAGGGTCTCAATACAATTGGAGTAGCATTTATTGTGAGTCTGCAGATTGTTAGCGATTTAGTTTTTATAAAACCAGAGCCTTATGCACCTTGAGGGTCCAAAGCATGGTATTCCGAAGGTTGTTGCATGCACACATCAGCAATCACATCATTTACAAGAGCGCAGAGGAGACTAGGCGGCTTCAAAACTCGTGCCGATAGAGCCGCTTACTTTGCCTCAAACCAACAAAGAGGGGTCTCTACACGCTAGATCCTGGGTAGAATCCGGCCGCGTAGAGGCACGTCTTCTTCTAGCTGCTGATCTCTTCCGCCGGTGGATACAAGACGGTGTCTGTCCTAACAAGACTTTTGGGAAAACTCACAGAAATCAATAGCTTGGGGAGAGCAGGAGGGAAGAGGAACGGCCTGATTCCAAGTGGCAGGAGCTGGGAACAGAAAGAGCATCATCAAACGTAACGATCACCATTTCACGCGTTGTGTTTGTCTATTTGTCCCGTCCCTTGTGACATCGCAACTGGTCTCACGCTATGGCTAGTCACGTGTTCAGTGGCTTACAGGGTCTATCTTGCGGATGCCCTCAGTGCATGGCACAGGAGGAAGAAGCGGTCGACTAATAATGGCAGCAATGGCGAAAAACAAAGGGCCAATTATCCATAACAACTCTTACCGGTAAATGAGCGAGCGCGCAGGCTTCGCATGACGTAATTGCTATACAGCTGAAAACCGGTACTATGGTGCAGTATCTCGCTGCTACCTTGTCTGTAAACTCGTTAGCAAAACACATAGATAGAAACATCTCAGCTCACCATGCAATCACAGAGTCTGATCTCGTGCTGGAAGCCCATGAGAGCAGGAAACGTTGCCCATCTTGCAACCATTCACCTTGCATACAAACCTCAGTCATTGGGGAGATCCCCATCTTGTTCAGTAAAAATCGTTCGCATTCTGTCTTAAATCTATCATCCGACATTAATTGTACCTTGCAGCCGTACCCCAGACCGTTCTGCGTAATCTCCCTCCCCTCTGCCCGCTCTCGAAATCCCCCTTTTCTTCGAACGGTTGTCCCAAATTTAACATCCATCGCCACCTCATGAGGGTCTGTTGGTGTTGTCGAGTAGTCGTGCCTCGAAGCAGAAGATGGCGGGGAAAGGAGGGTCAGGGCCTGCTTGCTGGAAGCCCTGCCCGTTGCGTGGATATAGAAAACTACCCGCCGTGAGCATACTAGGGAGGGTGAAAGATTGCGGAATCATTTACCTCAATGGCAATGGCCACAGGAAGGGACCCCGTTGAACAGGATTTCCCTCCTGTGATAGCCTCATGGTGGATAGGACTGCGGATGTGGATGCAAATACGCTGTCGTGGATGGAAAACGTCCACGAAAGTGAGCGTTCTAGGACGTGGCAGTAGCAGCGTGGTTGCGATGACGACGACGACCAATGACACGGTCCTCGTAGCTCCGCTGGTATGTCGTCTCCTCAAAGAAACGGGCTCCGCTGCATTTTAACGCCGTGAGAACGTTGGTCTTGGTGGTAGAATGAGGGGGAGCGCGCTTCAGACGACCACGGTGGCGACACGTTGGAGATGAGAACCGTATAGATGGTCGAAGCAGTTGCGTTTGGTAGTGATACTGCTGGTGGAGTCGTCGCCGCTGGGTCTGAGGCCGTAAGAGAGTCGTAGTCGACGTCGGATGTGAGGAAGGGGGTAAAACCGTGAAAACGTCGTCCGCGGCACGAAGATGACGTCGGCGATGACGAATCTGGCATCGTAGTTCATAGCGTTTGATAGTGATAGTGGGGGAGACATCATTCCCGGGCAGATTGAGGCCCCAGAAAAGTCGTCGTCGCCGTTAGAGGCAAGGAGGATGATATTGGGGGGAGACGGCGCCTACCCTGCGACGACGGCGGGATTGGTGATGGTCTACATCCCGGTCGTTGCATCTTCCAAGGGTGGTGACATCGTCGTTGCTGTGTTGGAGGCTCTGAAGAAGTCGGTGGTCGCCGTGGTGGGTGGAATTGGTGAAAATGGGGAAATCCGCGGTGACGGCAACCAAACGACGAGCTTGGCGACCGTAGAAGTGGTCCTCGTCGCGTCTCCCAGTGCCCCTGCTGCAGTAGATACCGCACCTAAGGTACCGGGAGTGGAGGAAAAAAGTCGCAGCTGTATTGAAGGAGGGGGTGGTCATGCAAGAGTCGTCCTGTAATCGCGGGGGAACGGCGAGCCTGGGGGGCATGGGAGAGAGTCGACGACGTCCATAGAGTGCTCCTCGGTCGCTAGGAATGACCCCGTAACGATCCTATGAAAATTCGTTAGCTGCAGCAATAAAAAACAGTGAAATCGCGCACTATGGTACCAAAATCGACTCCCACGTCGATTATGCAGCCCTGCCGCCTCACAGGCACTGCCCAACACCTGCCAGTGACCATCTGGCATCCCCTTGAGGTCCTCCTAGCTCGCCACGCCGTCTCAGAGCGAAACGGCGCCAGCGAGGGACATGGTTAGTGCCAAGTGGCAAAAATCCGGCACCTGCCAGTTTGGGCACGGATTTCGCCACGTGGCTGAAGATGCCGATCGATGCCGGGGTTTCCGTTGATGTTCAAGCGCGCTCTTTTGCAGACGCGTTTGTGGGTATTCCAGTGCACCGAAAAGAGGAAAGATGAGGGGATTTGTTGTCACGGTCTGGCACCGCGCCATGGTTGGGCATTCTCCTTGAACGAGGAGTGCTGAAGGAGGGGTATAGAATGTTGCACATGCATTGTACCTCTACAGACATGCGAGCAATCGACGTTGAGTGCGATCGCTCTGGCAGTTCCGTACCGCGCACGTATTGTGCTGCATCCGTGCACGTGCATGCAACTGTCACATGCAGTGGATGCAGCACAATGTGCCCGCAGTCCCAGCACTGTTGCAGCAAACAAGGTGCCCTTACCTCTCTCGCTCGCTTCTACGGCCACTTCACCCCATGTCTCTCTCCTCTCTCTCCTCTTCTCTTCTCCTCAAAGTGGCTGACGGCCTTTGACGTACCGCCCATCCCAAAAAAAAATCCTTGACGGCCTTTCTGACGGCCTTTCTCGTACCGCCTGATCAATAAGCTTCGAGTGTGACAACGTAGTCGATGATTGTGTTGTGAGCTGAGATGTTCCTATCTATGTGGTTTGCTAACGAGTTTGAAGACAAGCTAGCAGGGAGATACAGTGCTGTAGTTGTGCATTGCCGCGAAACTTCTCATTTGCAAGGGTGAGTTCTAACTGAGGATATGCATGATTGTCCGGAAATATGGCGGAGGTAATGAATAAGACTTTGACAACGAAAATGGCGGGATATGACCGCGGCGTGATTCGGCTGCTTCCCTGTAATTGCACTGTCAGTAAGTTGCATTCTCTGACTGATGTCCGGTAATAAGAATAAGAATAAGTCGAGATGTCTAAGGCAAGAATCTGTCATCGGGAATGCGAAAGAGGTATGTGTGATGTACGTACGCTGGAAAGTACCTCGGAACTTCACATCTGCACTGAAAATCGTCTCACAAACTGAGAATGTCACGATAACCTGACTATATGCGTGTTCCGAACGTGATCTGTTCCTTGAAAAGCGATGGACAGCACCGAGAAGAATGATACGTACCTTTCCCTATTCCAACGAGTGCCCGAAAAAGTTGACTTCTCTCTAATTTTGCCTGCGTTGTCGTCGTCGAAACGTTGACTACATCGATATCGCGACTACCGTGGAACGACGTGATAGCTAAAGACAGACTGTTAGTTGACTATGAGTAAAACAGCATTGTCCAGGTCTACTGACGCACCATCCGAAAGCATAATGTTGGCTATCATCTACCTCTGCTACTTGGAAGCGACATCGACATCCACCTTCGATGCGACGGTCTTGCATCAAACGAGGACGGTGTACCCGAGAATGAAATGACCATCGCCAAATCGTGGACAGAGAGAGCACCAAGGGCGTTCTCTACGGCGATGTTAGGAGTTCTCCATGGTCAGGGATGGATAGGTTTCATGGCCGACTCTTCGTCGTCAGATCGGGGGCAGCACGGTGATTGTTGTGGACAAGAGGGACATCGAAGTCTAAATAGTTTTGGACCGGCCCGCCATCCTACACTGCCGGGTGTCGACTCCCAGGAGACAGCGTGCGCCTGCCATTGGTATACACTACTGTAACTGGTAGTCACAACGTAGGCATTCTTGAAGAGGTGATATCGGAGAGGCACATTGAAGCCAGAGGTGCTATTTCCGATAGTGAGTCTAACGCTGTGGTCTAAACATCCGTGAAGAGACAACATAGGGACACTGGATAGCGAGCTGTGTTAGGCTCGTCAATTCATACATCAATGGCGTTGGAACTGGTGCACGTACCTGTCGATACAAGGAAGCCGAACAACTGAACTTCAATAGAGCGATGAGTTTGTCTGAACGAATGTACAGATACACCGCTCTTTTCATGTCTTCGTTACCTGGTGGTAGCCAAGGGAAATCACCATTGACATGCTAACACGGTACCAATGCGACTGATCAACCTCCTGCACATTAGCCCACCCGTTAATCATCGACAAAAGGAGGTGTAAGAGTCCCATAAGACTGGTGAGATAAAACAGAAAGAGAATACGGATGATCAGGCCTTAGAAGACGAAGAGGGAACGTCAGTCGTTGCTGGGCTGCTATCTGATGGGGTGGAATTTGGCCTGATCTTGGACTGCTGAGCGACAGAACAATATCGTCCCCTCAAGTTCGTATGCAGCACAAAAGGAATATGAGGAAACAGCAATTTTATTCGGTCCTACGTGCATACAACATATATCTGATGCAAGGTGTTAGTGAAATTGTCGTCAGGTAAAATGGTAATAGCGTACAAAGAGGTAGAGAACGTCACGCCTAATCGGTCCTTCCTGATACGGTGTCCTAGACGACAAAGGTCAGGCAAGGAATTTTCGACGATGACAAGGAGCAATTTACCATCTAACAATACTGAGTGATTGCGTAGAAAGCCCTGGGATGTCATGCTCAACTTGTCCGACGGGGAATACGGGCCTTCGAAGACTCGGGAAAGAAGCGATGCGAGAATTCCTACGGCGCCGAAAGAAGGGAGGTTCAGCCCGGGAAGAAGCTTCGAAAAGGGTATAAAGACTCACCGATGTCATCCCAGGAACTGTCTTCAATCCTTGTGCCAACATGGTCAGAGGACTAGCCATCTGGAAGATAATCGCGAGTTAGGCAGCTCATGAAACAAAGCTAGAAGCTGCAGACAGGAAAAATCAATGGATAGCGGAGGATATGCAAAGAGGTCACGCTTAGTTATCCCGGCTGGGTACGAGCTCCATGCTCGCCTTTGTCTGCCTTTAACGCGTCAAAACCAGTGGTAGAATAGAGGTCCCATAAAAGAAAATGAAGAAAAGGTGCAGAGAAGAGGTGGAGTGTGTGCTTGAGTCGCAAGGTGAAGGAAGGAAGGGAACGAAGGAACGCCAAGTCGGAGCCTCAATCACGGTGGAGGTCCCCGGACACCAGGCGTGCACGGACCCTCGACGCGTTTCCGTGGGAAAGCCTGCGCAGTGCGATCTGCGCTCGATGTACGGCTGCTTCATTCCATACAGACCACCGTTCCCTTCTTCCCAATCAGCTGTATATCTATGCTTTGTGATACAGGTTTCTTCCCGTTAAGTTACCGGCTCCAGTCAGTTACAGGGACCGCTGCTTTTGCCATCATCGACTTCCGCTCTCGTCATCTCCCAAGAATTTCTCTTACATCATCGACATCCTTTCGCCAATTCATGACATTCTGAAATGCTCAGTCTAGATCCAACTCTGACGATCTGAACGTAACATTCAACCCGTCGAATTGAAGACGCATATTCCTACCTTTTGTAATGAATGAGACTGGTATCTCATCCCGTTTGTCCCGGCGTTGACACTAACAAGATTCACACCGTTTCCAACAGAGCCAAATGGACGATGCCTAAAACTCTCCTGCCCAAGCCGTCTTTATCTCGCTCTGTGTACACGATCGAAGGATTGAAGGAAGACATGAAGCACGTACCTATGCGTGCGAACGTGCCGCAGGCCTACATTCTAGCGCTGCCGTTGGATCCCTACTTTTAGGTGCACCGCATTGCTGCGTACAGCTGTAGCCGGAGACTATTCAATTCAATGGGCGCCTTTTTCGAGGTGTGTCTTCCGTAAGTGTTCTATCTTTTCCTTCAATCTTCTGATCTCACATGGTCCTTGTATAGACCACGGCGAGCTTGGCTTCGTTCCTCACAGCTGCCGGCTTCAATATGTCAGTGCAGATAGTCATATTTTAAGTGTGTTCATCAGGATGTCATATTGCTGTAACGGACCTTGATGTAAGTCGAGCGCTTAACTTGAAAGTGTATCTTCCTGATTTATGAAAGCTACAGGAAGTTCTTTGATGACGGAGGCTATTCGAATGCTCGGGCGCTTAAGCTTAAGGATGGGCCCAGCGCGTTGTCAGTCATCATCGATCATCCTCCATGTCGATCTGCGAGGCATTGGAGCGCCTGATGTGCGATCATTTCTGGTGCTGCTGTAGTGCTGTTGGTAGACCTGCGAGGTATTGCTATCAAGAGTCGCCGCGAAGATCCCTTTCTGTGCGCATCTACTACCTACGGTATGAGATTTTTGAGGTGTGAAGCCTCTTCGCCTACGATGGGCTCGCTGCGAATCACACCCAAATTCCCTCATCGTCTGGTCCGGGTGTTGCAGTGCTGTAGTGTGCTAGACACTGCTTTTGATGGCGCTTTGAGGCATTGCCGAAAGGCCGTATCCGAATCGCCATCCTCGATTGTGAGAAGCGGCAGGTATAAGGGCGAGCTTGTCCTTGGACAGAGAGCCCGTAATGCCTCATCATATTTCATCGAAGACGACCAAGAAAACGGTGCGCTTTGCCGATTCGCCCAATGACACGTACTCATATGGTACAAACCATATGTCTTCATCAGTAGCGACTTGTTCATATCAGAGGCTATTTCAACTGCCACCTACTAGCCGCCACTCACACATGCATCATCATTCTCGGTCGCTAGATGATACTCCCTCACTCGATTGTAACAATTCTTCGCCTCCATCTTTGCCCAACTTCTCTTCTCCAGAGTATTCCCCATATTCTCCTCCAACTGCCCATACTGTCCTCCCTTTTCCCTCGTCTTCACCTTGGCTAGTTTCCACTCAACCACCTCCAACACCTGACGGACTACGACACCCAATCCCCCTTCCGCATGTCAAGGAAAACTTTCCGGAGACATCAACTACGTTCGAACTTCATGAATCTCTCCGTCCACCACGCCTTAGCATCGACTTGTCTCAGGACATCTCACCATATATCTTGACACTCCGAGATAAACCATATACGTCTCCTCAGGACGTTCACGAGAACATGATCCTTGTATCAAGGTACCTTCCGTGGCGGATCCACATATCACCGAGTTCGGCTGGAGACGTGGTCGTGGCCCTCTATACGGCGTTGCGTACAAGGGTCACCAATGAGGAGATGAAGGCGGTGGGAGGTCAAGATGTGATGAACACTTTTGCGAAACGGGTAGAAAGGGCCGGAGAAGAGGAGAGAAGGAAGGGCGTAAGGAGGGTCGACTTTTTACTAGGATATACGAGGTTCGTTGGGATAGAGCCTAGTACAAATGAGCCGGGAGTCTGGAAGATTTGTTTGATGCCACTGTCGTAGTGCTTTTGCAGTCGCTTTCCCCCTGAGATCTTGTCTGTAATTCTGTTTCGTTATTGCATGGTTGATTCGACTGACAATCATGTGGCTTCTATTGCACATTATTTGCGTCGTACTCAAAAGTTACGCGGTATTACGTAGGTCTCCATGTTACCTAGTCGTTCATTGGTCACTGGACGGACGTTTCGAGTCCGCTACCACCTGAGTATCGAAAGTTCGCAAAAGCTATGCGTGGAAATAGAGGTTAAATGGCTATGGAGGATCATATGATTTTGATGTATATACGAGTTTACAAGTAAAAACTGATTAGTATCAGCGCTGGAAGCACATTATCAATGCGCACACCCCCCTGTGTTCCGCGACGACAACAGGTGTTTGGTAATCTGGGAAATGGTCTATTCATTCCACTGCGAATCGACCACATTGAATTTACTAGCAAAAAGGGTAAATGATTGTCGACCAGGACAGATGTACCTACGAAATTTGTAACGACCGTTCACAGATATGCGATATAGACGGCCAGCTCCATTTTGATTTGATGAAACTTCAAACGGATCCCGAAGTCCCGGAGTGTCATTCGAGAATGTGACTTTTCCAGGTAGGCCTACTGTACTCTGTATTATACTGGTTCACCGTCGTTTGGAATCAGAAGAATACATAGAAACAAGAGAAACCTTTGACAGGGTTTCACGGGCTGGTAACCAGTCCTTCATGACAATTGCTACCGAACACGGAGCCCGATGCGAGCAGGGATGCGGAAGGTCCTAGGATCAAATCGTCAGTGGTACAGATAAATCGCCCAGTTTTGGATAGAACTGGAGG
This sequence comes from Armillaria altimontana, assembly GCA_022818075.1. NCBI lineage: Eukaryota > Fungi > Basidiomycota > Agaricomycetes > Agaricales > Physalacriaceae > Armillaria > Armillaria altimontana. Next base: position 181,006 of record JAIWYR010000055.1, on the reverse strand, counting down.
CTCAAAGTCGGAAAAGGAACTGAAGGAAACGTGTTCGCAGCCTTACAAGTGTAGTTCGTCCTTGTCCTTCGGCCGATTGCTTACTGACTGTTGCCTACAATTTACCAGGAGCTCGGAGGGCGAATCCGCATATATCAACTTCGACCGGCATGAAGTATCTTGCTGTCTTCAGATACTTCATATGGTGGGAGGGCTCCATACAATCGCCGTTGCTGCGAGAACCTCCGGGAAGAAAAACACACCTGTCTTTCCTGAACCCGACGAATTCTCGGTTTGTGAGGCGCGCGAGCCGTTCTTTGGCTATCCTGATGAAGTACAGGATTCGATCCTTCTTCTGGGAGTATTATGATACAGGTTCGAGGCCTTACGGAGTTAGAGGACCTTTGATGGCGAAGCGAAGCTTTCTGGGAGCATGATCAACGGAGGTAAACCATCTGATGGAATTGTGGCAAGCACCTCAGTCTTGATTTGGCTTAACGCGCTTCCAACGATTCAGCAGAACAAGCGTACACCTGTTTTTTCTTTCTGATCATTTGCTAGGTATCCGGCTCAATGTCTTTTCCTCGTCGTTGACAGACCTGCACCTATTGCACCAAGTAAAAAAGGGCTTATCCAAAAATAGGCTGAACAGAGAAATGCTTGTCCCGACTTTAGCTATCGATGACCAAAAATCTGAGCACGTCGATATTGGGTTTTTGGAGCAGACGGTAGTGACGACGTGCTGGGGAAGCTACTAATGATGATTTTATAACGATTCCGTGCGTTTTTCTGTACGACGTCTTCGAGGTTCGATGTTATTAATCGAGAGGGGCAGCGAACGGTATCAGTCCGACATGACACAAAGATATCCCGCCCCAGGACCACAGGCATAAATTCAAAGCAGAGCCGCTAGCACTAATTGAACCGATGGAGAATGAACCGTAGAAATAAGAATGAGGATATCTCCTCATTTGTGGAATATTTTACACATCGTTTCAGCGAGCGGGGGAAAGACTATACATCGTGAGTCTGATGCAAGTCTCTTAGTTTCGATCCCACAATTACAAATAGAGACTGTGTTAATTGCTTTATGAGCGCTGAGAACTTGGGTCTGGCTTTTTCATGTGACGATAGTCTGTAAGAACAAAGCTACAGAATCCGGTACTCGAAGTATGAAAATATTATCAACATTTTTCAACACTGGTCGGAGCGTCTTGCGAGTGTCACCCACGGTCTCTCCAGAAAAACCACATCGTGCCTAGTCCCGACAGAAGAAGGATTTAATGACAGTATGAAGCACCTGTGTGGCTGGGCGATCCATGGTTGCCCTGACGTCGGGCTGGGGAACAGAGCCTGAAAGTGTCCTCGTTCCAAGGTGGTTTCGCGGTATCCGCCGCTCTGGGACGGCCCGGTTAATTCAGTTGCGGGAACAAAGTGCAGCAAACAAAGACGCGTCTTTCCTTCCGACCACAATGAACACCTGATACATCGTGTCCATTTCTTCTGCACCGCTGCTCTGTGCCGACTGAACTCCGTACTCGACAAAGTCAATATCGCCAGAAGGCCTCGCTGTAGCCGAAGTCTCTCCGAGGCAAGATTTTGGTCCTTAATGCAACCCGCAAACGTCTGTTCCGTTCTGGAAATTTTGGGGAATTGGAGTAGTCGAGTTTATTCAAATTTGCGTGAGCACCAGTATCTGGGGGCTATCCAGTAATTGGTACGTTTTCTTCACATTTCTTTCGGCTATATTGGATGAAAGAATGGATCTCTCCAGCAGTGCTTCATCAAATCATATCCAAGACTCCGAGTCAATAGCCCTCATTCGCCACGCTCGCCCCAAGTGTACTTCGTCTGAATGGACTGACTGGCCAGCCCCATTTCGCTCATCGAAGCTTTATCCACCCCCACGAGCCATGGCTTAGGGTTAGCTTGCAGAGAGCGATCCGTCTGGCTGAGGTCCCCTGCAGTCGCATCGCTTCTCTTCCCCGTAACGTTCAGGTTGAGGTACGTGCCTCATGGACTGCCTTCACAATATATTCAAATCTCGTTTCTAGCTCGTCTATAGCCATAGTCGCTCTGAGCGCTGGCCTGCTCAACACAGTGGCCTTGTAGGTAGCCTACCATGTACGTACATTTCATATCCTTTGTCTCGCTCCCTGCACTGATGCTTTCTCAGGTATTTAATGTTATTCATAATCTACTATTTACGGATTTGAACAATGAACGGGATCTAAGGATTATCGCAATACCGACGACAATTTGTATTTGATACGCCAATACCTCACTCGCACCTTGCATTCAACAAATCACAAAAAGCATATTCGGGCCACTCCGTCCTGTTGGGCTGCTTCCCTTGACGCCACTGCAACAACGGCGATTTTCCTTCATGAACAAGCTAGCATTAGACATCGCCTCCTGTCGATGAAATGAATGAGCCAATGCCATCATCGGATTCCGATTCGGTGCTACCTTGCTACAATGGGAATCCTCGATTTTCGATGATTGCTGCGGTATCTCTTCTCTACTGATGTCAGGTCTGCATTTGTTGATTCTGAGAGTTTTATGCGAAAGAAGGGGTGTGGCTGCGATGCAGAAGAATGGCTTCCAGAGTCTTCTTACTATCGAGCTTCGGCCTTCCATATACTTATTCCTGGCGACGTCGGAATTCCTAGCGGGTACTCAGCACTAGCGCTTCGCAGCCATCATATTTAGATCCTTATCACAGATTGCACCACTCATCATGTCCATCGATTTACCACCAACACAAATGACGCGACACCGTTTGGAAACTGCACGTTCCATACTTTGACACCATGCTATGTGCTCTTAAAACGCTTTCTGGTAAGTCTTCGCTCTTCGAACAGGCACTGAATTTTTCTGAACTGCCTCGCATCGCCTACAGGAGCTTCTTCATCCGCACTCCACGCGGCCGCTCATCAAATCAACAATCAAACAGTCAAATAGCTGTTTCCCCTCCGCTTCTTACACCTCACATGGTTGATTTTTCTCGACGGCTGATACTTGCATCGCGGTGTCCGTGGCTTCAAAAGGTGCCTCTTAATAGGTTCCAGGAACCGCTGTCATAAAAGCCCCGAAAGACAGCAATGCTCATCCGAGTGTTCTCACAGGTGTCTCGTTTGAACCAGTGGCCATCTCTGGTTCTCTCCATAATACCTCACCATCCTCACTCTCGTGAACCATTCCTTCCGCAGTACGTCCGTCTGTCCAAACCACCCATTCAATCGACTGATTATCAATGAAGGTTCTCCTTGTGTCCTCACGCTGAAGCCTAGAAGCAGAATTCCCCCGCACAGAGTTTTGGTGCGCATCTCGCAGTAATCTAACCTAGCTGTAGGGAATTTTGAGTACTACTAACAAACATTCTCCCAGTCTAGTCAAGTATGTCATCAGTATTTCGCGGTCTACCACGCCGCCTGATGCTTGTCAAAGTCTTCAAATCGGCTCCATGTATCAGCGTTTCTTGGCCATTCTTATTCTCTCATCTATCGCTCGTGTTTCTGTGGCGCACGTATCTCCCGACGACGATGATGGTGTATCCGTGTGCATTGAAGATCGACGAACCCTTCTGAATATCGTCTGGAGCTGCCTCGCTACGATATTTGCATGCACTTGGCTAGCTGTACACCCCAATGTTCCGGGTCGTAACATCACCTCAAAAGGAGCGATCTCCTGTGCCATTGAACATGCGAAGATTATGGCAGTCGCGATATTGGCCCCAGAAGTCATCGTTGCATGGGCTGCTGAACAGTTTATTATTGCGTGGAAGGTATGTCACCGTGAGTACTTCCCGTGTCTTCGGGAGCTATCAGACTTATGTTGGACACGACAGGAACAAACATATCTATCGCGTCAGTGATTGACACTTGGAGGGGCAGAAAAGACAAATATACGCCAAATCTGACGATGACCCACGGTTTTGTTCTCACTATGGGCGGCTTTGTTACACAAAAGCAGATCCTATTTTTCCATCGTCATCGCTACCCTCCACAATCTTTCAAACCGTACCACGTCGTCCAGGACCATGAATTTATCAATCCTTCATCTCGATGATCTCGACTCCCACCCGCAGTTGACGACTAAACTAGAGGACATCAGCGCAGAGGCCATAGAGGACAAAAGTAAAGGCGACGGGCTCTCAAAAACGATTTCTATCCTTCAAATATCCTGGTTCATCGCACAGTGCGCGGCTCGAGCCGTTCAGCATCTTCCCATGACGCTACTTGAAATGACGGCCCTCGCGTTTGCGGGACTCAGTATTATCACTTACTCCCTGTGGTGGTATAAGCCACTCAACATTAAGTATCACATTTCGCTCGACGGTGACCACAGATTGGTGTCTGAAACACACCGTCTCCGAGAATCTGCTTCTCCCGCAGAGAGTACCATGAAGAAGAACGCACTGTCATGGAGCCGTCTTCGAATACAACCTGTAATAAACGGGTTGGTTGAATGGCTTTTCTTGGGTACACTGCGTGCTGTCAGCGGGGGGATTGGATACGACATCGGGGGGATCGTATATGATATCGAGGATGGCGGTGACGACATCGAAAATGGTGCCTTTCGATTTTCCTCAGGTACACGCTGTCAAGCACCGTGGGTGCGGATTGGGATCATGGTCGCCATAGGGTCGGTCTTCGGTGCATTCCATTGCGCGGCTTGGTCATTCTACTTTCCTTCACACACTGAAATGGTGCTATGGCGGTACGCGTCTATGACGGCCTTGGTTGGACTTGTTGTAGCATTTCTTCCCACTAGTCATTTGCTAATAGTTAATACCCTTCCGGGGTGGATGAAGCTACCGCATTCGTGGACAAACCTCCGCCTTTTCATTGGTTTTAGGGAGTTCATTTGTACCCTACTAACCAGGACTGGTACTGTTGGATACATCGTAGCGAGAATCATTTTGATCGTCCTTGCTTTTATGCAGTTACGCTTCCTTCCACCACTAGCCTTTCATACCGTACAATGGACCACTTACTTGCCTCATATATAACTTCAGTTACTTTCCGCTTTTCGTACAGACTTTGAAGCTTTCCTTTCGTATCAAGTAGTCTTATCTCCTCCGGCTCGGCTTGTTTTCTTTGGGGAGTACTTGCACTTTGAAATCATAGACTGTACTTCGCTAATACCGACGTTCCTGATACTGTTCCTGACAGCAAACTCGCGACAGAGCTGGTTTATGGCAAGTAAAATAATACTTCAAGGCTTCTCCGAACCCATGAGGGTAATAAGAACCGAACTCCTACCAACTGGGCCAGTGCGCACCGACCTAGACCGACTCCTGTGAAGGCATGGATTTTCTCCTCACACTATCTCTGACGCTCCTCGCCACATTCTCGTTCCATCCATAAGTTAACGCATTCGCGAACCCTACAAACTGCGTTGATGCCTGCATGATCTGTAGGACCTTCGAAGAATGACCGGACGCCTCTGCTAGGCGATTGCACAATCCAGGTATCCACAAGACGATGTACGCAATCGGATACGCGTTCAGCAACAGAATCTTTGAGATGTGCTTGTATCGATCTGTAGGTAGATTATTTACCGGAGTAGAAGGTCGAGAAACAACGGTAGAAGTGGGAGAGGGTATAGGAAACTGGACTTTGCTATTCATCGCAACGGAGTTGTTCGCTTCGTTACGGTGAATACTTGTCGAAAGATCTCGCATTTGTACAGCATCTTTAGACACGGAAACCCTATTAGGGTCGTGCGATCGTTGGCGGAGCCTCATTCGTGACAAGAGCGTGGTGCGGGGAGAATTTACAATGACATCATTGAATCGCTTCTTCAGGTGCATGTAAAGGTAAGTGTATAGACCTGCCCAATGAAATCCTTAGATCAGCACAATAGACCTGATAACACAGACGGACCAATCTCGATAAATATGAAAAGAAAACGCCAAGCGTGAGTTAACACATAGCGTAGATACGCGGGTTCGGGAGTAAGCCAGCTATGAACAAATATGAAACTTGACTCTTGGTACTTAGTAAGAACCTATACGCACCACCAGTTCCCTGAAACAGCCGTATAGTATCCCATTCCGAGAGCAATGAAACCTAGTAACACAAATCGTCAGGCAGAATTGATCTATAGAGCAATACTGGCGTACTAGTCACTAAAGGCATCACCCATGTGCATGCGCATACAATAGTAACAAATCGCATCTTGTCCTTTTTTGAATCTCCTAACCAAGACTCATGGGTAGCAGTGACGAGCAAAACTGTCACTACAGCTATCGCCAAAATAGACGCATCGGTCGCCTATGATGATCCATCATTCATAGAACGCAAAGATAAGCGCCCTATACCTACCTGGACGGAGAGCTGACCGATGAACCCGCTTGCAGTACATGCTGGAGATTGGGTGAGTGGCCCCGTGGCTAGGACTACTGCGCCCGATATTCCGTTGTTCACTCCATTAACAAAATCTAGGATACTTCATCTGAAAATGTGCCCCGTTGAGAAGAGGATCGGTGCTTACCGGCAATTGCGAGATTCATGATTAACGGGTGCCGATAATGCTTCTTCATCGGAAGGAAGATGTAGCAAAGGATGATAAATCCGGATCCCATGGCTGAAAGGGCGCTGCCAACGAAATTGGTGATGGCGAGGGCAAGCTCGAAGTCCGGAAGAGCCATGGCGAACGAAGTGAGATTCACGAGGCTCCCGAGGTGGGCGTAACTCGTCCCATTAAATAAGAAACTCTTTTTCTCATCAATAACACCCTGTCAAAGTAATGAGTTATAGATTCTGATGAAGGGAACGAATGATTCTTAGCGATGCGTTTTGGAGGAATGTACGCGCGGTATGATTGTCAGTGCATCAACCGAACTCTATTCGTTTTGACGGCGGGATAATTCCCACCATTCATTGAAAACTATTCCGTATTCCCACAAGTACATGGAAATGTGGACGACCATGAGGCGCTGTATGAGGAATAGGCATTGGCGCTCAGCTTAAACATCCCGTGATTGATTTTAGCGCTCCTGAAGGAACGTTCAAGGTGTCAGTTAGGATGGAGATTAGCTACTTCCGGAGGAACGACGCCATTTTACTATTGATCTTTGAGCTAGAGAGTGAGATGTAAACGCAGAAGGCGATGGCACGTCAGAGTACCGTGATGAACGCCGAGCTCAGAGCTGATGGATCATGGCCGTGCTTAAACTGATCATGATAGCGACACTTGAAGCATTATCTGAGGAATATTAATGATAAAAGCATCAGTCGCGATAGCGCTCCAAGCCTAAACGTCAAGAATAAGATGTTATTAACCATGTCAGATGTCATGACCTTCTACCTCGATATTGCCCAACGTCACTCTGGTCATGGGGTCGATGTTAGTTGAGGCTGTCGATCCCCATTTTATAAAAGACTGGTTGATACACGTCTGGCTCTTCGCATCAGGTCGCAGGTCCAGGGAAATTGAGGCGTAATCTTCATCTGTTACATAGAAAAAGTTCCAGACAAATACAGCAACGGCAGAGTGCAGAAGCCAGCGTGCTCACCATTGAGCCTGTATTTCTGGATGTTCCGTAAATAAGAACTCCAGAGAATAATGTAGGGGCAATGACGACAGAAAGAAGTGAGCGCGCTTGACAAATTGTATTGGTCAGAAAGGGGAAAGTAATTGGACTAGGCTTTCAACAGCCACAGTGTATCATTACGCGTAGGTTTTTGTAGTGGAACGCCTGTTTGGGGGAGAGATATTCGTGGTGAGTCGTGACGGTGGAAGGGAAAAGTGGAGAATCCATTTTTGGACATCCGAAAGAAGCCACGTGGCTCTCCTGATCTTTTCGACCGCGACTCGACGACGATAGTTTGACCCCCGCCAGACGCCTCGGATTTGCCCTTCTCAACAAAGAACAAACAACACTTTTGGGGTATTCTTTTCTTTCTCCCCCGTGTCTGTACGCAAATGCTAGCCCGTTTCTGAATTTGTACCATTCCGCCAGCCATTGGTGTTTGGATCATAATCAGTATTCCTTCAGCAGCTCCGACGCTGCAGTATTCACAACTCCCACATGTAATATTCCATGATGGGCTTGTGCCCGTTGAAAACTTCCTTGCCAGTTTTGTCCAGAAATCTGAGCGCCTCTTACTGATGTGACTTCTTTCTCCGGACTATGCTCGGAAATCGCGGCTCTGCATTTCTCTTGAGAAGACGAGCGGAGGATACAGATGTCTCATACTACTCATTGTTAATGTAGGCTTTCTGCTTTCTATTACTGCGGAATGGAGACTTACTTCCCAAATTTCACTATTTAAAATGCAATGAAGTCCGCCGAAATTGGAACTTGCTTCCTCTCCTCTAAGACGACCGCGCGGGATCTTTTGACTCTGCCGTATGACATTCTCCTGCATTATTGTAAAAGACTTGATCATCGTAATGCCGCGCATAAAACCAGTAAGACGTCTTTCAAGGTTCGCGTAACAACTACTCATTGATCCCATGTGAGAGTTACATTGTACACAGAGCCCGCGAACCTCTCATAAAATCCTTTTCATGCAAAAGAACTAGCATCGTACCAACAGTATTCGCCCACGGCCGTTGTAGTGGGACAATGAAAGCACTAACCTTCCTGTGTTTTCTTTAGGTGTTGTCAAGCATTTCCCAAAGCCAAAGTCGATAAATTCTGCGCAGAGATATTTAGTTGCTCGCATGATATCAGATGAGCAAACCAAGTGCCTATTTCCCTCAGGTGCCTGCCGTTTCCATTCTTCATCCTGGACTTCGTACCTATCTATACCGTAACGACGTGGGCCGCTAGCCACTGCATCCGTCCGACCCAAAAACAAGCGTGTGTATCATTTTAGAGTTTAATAAACTATAGTCAATCCAAATCCACACTAACCTCGCCACATCCGTTCACGATTCATTGTAGCCTGTAGTCTCCATCATAACAATGCAGGAAGCAGCCCAGCGTTTCAAAGTTCGTTTCACTCCTACCCTTTTTGTTTCATCAACTAAAGCGGTATGGCACAGAACGCTATGCTAGAGAAGATCAGGAAATGTAACAATATCACTTATAGCCTTAGCGACGCTGGCAAGTGAGGTTCCGAATGAAGAGGCCTACTTCATCCGGGATGACCATTTGATTTGGATTGAAGGGTACATTTAGATTCATCAACATACAGCACGAGTGAGTCCTTGCAGTTGAAAGTCGACAATCAAAAGAGTCAATCTAGCTTTTCCATGCATCATACAGCGCCTCGGGTCTTCAACGTTAACCATTGGTCTGGGCTGGTAGACCGCTAAGCGAAGGTATGATCTATGACTTCATGCACTGACCACGGGGTTTGCGAACATGTCATGGACTCATGATCGTTCCTCCAGAAACAAACCTTCTCCTCAGTAAAGGACGACGGTTTCTCCGAAGTTATCCCCAAGGTTATTTTCCACTGACAGGTTCCAGAAGCAAGTTCTCAGAACGGCCAAGTCTCCTGAGAAGGGGACATTCTCTCTCGCGCTCTGGGACCGGCCTTCAAGCTCTTCGTATCATTTAATTTGCCGTGACCAGGGTTCCTCCACATTTCTTCGAGTTATGGCAAGGGATCTCAAGGCGTGGCTGCTCCGCCTATTCTGTGCTCCTGATCAGGATACGATTATATGGAATGCTTAACCTAGATTTCGTAGCTTTTGCCAGACGGAACGACCACGCTTTGGTCCACACTTGGCCCACTGGTATACGTACTCAAGCCAGATATTTTGATGTACGTATCATTGGCATTGTTCCTTCTATGAAATCTCAGCTGATGGACCGTTCTTACGCCAAGAACGAATAAGAAAATAGCTCAGAGATCGTGTCCGTACACAACTCTCAGCACCTGTCGAGAAATATCGTGCTTATTATTCTCCGCTCTTGAACCATAAGTTTCATTATCTTCCCTCGCTTAAACAAGTAACTTGAATGTCCGTTCTCTAGTCAGGAAGACTTGAACTTTCCCTGTCATTGATACTTATCTCGAACGTTAAATTTACCATTGAAGGGCCAGGTAGCATCTGCCTCTTTCCCGTTTCAGGCTCCTTTCTGATATCTATTCAATTCGCAAGGTTAGTAAAGTGATGAAGGATGGGCACATAGAATTCTGCGTTATTCAAATGCGTGGGTGCGTTAGTCTGCGTTCTCGCACCTGCGTTTGCGTTTGCGTTCACACGCATGAGTTTCCATAAAAGGCAGTTGCGTTAGTTGAAATGCGTTTGCGTTCGCATGTGTGACATCATCTGCGTGCGTGACACAACACGTCCCTTCTCTCAGACACCTATCCCTATCTTTAAAGGGTTTCCTGTACCAATATCATGCGTTTATAGATTCTGTAACTGAAATTACTGATTCTGGCATGTTAGTACAGGACGTACTCGTACAGCGTGGCACAATCAAAGATTGATCGGCTATTCAAATCAGGACCCAGGCTCTACCTCCATGTCCCTATCGTATCTCACGTCGCGTTGCTCCATTCTTTTTGTCTAGCTATCTCATGCCAAATGTATTTTCTTCAACTGGCATAGTGAAGGGAAGGCACCCATCTCTCGTTACAAAACAGTCTTTGAATCTCGACTCTCGAGTCTCCTTGAATACACTGATCTTTCCGAATGGCGTATTTCCGTACACTACAACTTTGCTGACCGACCAGGGCTCTAGAGGTTCGTCTTGAGGCTCGTAGTCTCTCGCCTCGACTTTCATTACTAAGTCATTCTATCTCTCCTTTGCCATTGTCTGATTTTTCAGCACTGGCAGATACGTACCAAGTTCATAGGATAGCATGGAATAAATTTAATTTCATGATACATTCGTATACTTTGCCAGTCCAACCTGCCAGCTATTGCTATCAAGATTATCCAGTATCCAATATATGGCTACATTTTTCAAATCATGCCAGAAATCATGCCGCGGCCGGATTCCGTTGCTTCGAGACCTTACTAAAATTTTCACGGGTATTTTCGTGAGTCTTAGCGACATTCTTGAATGATTCTGCTCTAATGTACATTTAACAGAACAAAATCAGGCGTGCCTTAGCCACCTGGCTCCTACTCCGAGTCTGAGGACGTAGATCACGAGGAGAACCGGTCTGCCGCTCCTAGCGCTGGGGAAATACCATCGATCGCAGTACCTAACCTCGACAGACTTGTTCTTATCTATAGTCTTGAAATTGGTACGTCCTTCCACACTGATACATTGTGTAGAAAATTAACAGCTTGTTTTGTTGATTAGGGGCTGTCGTTGGATATGTTAGTCATGACGATGGAAGGCCTAAAACTAACCCTTCAGTGGAGGTTACTCGTACAGGAACAAATCCGCACGCTCCTTTACCGCTCGCTCAACACAGGAATGGCGGCCCTGTCCGTTTCCGAGACTCATCTACAGGTATTTCGGCTTCGGATCAGCAAAAAACACTCCCATTACCATCCTTACCACCCACTGCTCGTCTACAAGGAACGCAACATCCCATTCCAGAACCCTCAAAGGCAAATGTTCCCCACGACTTCACCCGCTGGCCGGACGTCGATCTTTCTGATCCTGCGCCTTTGACTGTGTATATACTCCTCGAAACGCAGCCAGTAGCAGAGGCACGCCGAGAGATTGATGATGGCGTAGTCTTCACTGCTCTCTCGCACATTCCTGGCGGCTGGAATGGCTGGCCATCAGGCCTCTTTGCAATGGATGTATCACTCGAAGACTTCACGCAAACCAAGAACCTCCAAGTAAATTGTGCCTCACGTAGTAATGGCGGCGATCCTGGTGGATCTGAGACGGCTTTGACGATTCGCAATGGCATGATCAGGAACGGACGATGTCTCGGTGTCCTTCACTGCGAGAATCCAGACTGTAAAGTTGTTTGTCATCCTAGAACCAGTCCAGACGTTCGTGGGAGTTGCAGGAAATCATCAGTGGGGATTAGATGTGGGTATGCACCAGGGTGGATGGTGTCCTTGGACCTGCGATGGTCCGGAGGGAGAGAAACAGGTGCGCGAAGAAAATGAGTCAGAACTTGAAGTCAGCCCATTCCAATTATCTTTACCAAAGCTGAACTAAATTTCTACTACAGGTGGGCCTCGAATTTGATAAGGAAGAGCTTGCACAATGGCATAGAGCAGAATTAGAGAAGGAAGAAGGGAAGAAGCGAACGGACCAGGCAACCTGTCCAAAACCCAGGATGCTGTCTCGCCATACAGGAAAGTGTGGTGCCCTGGATGATATTCCAGCTGAACCGAGTGCTGTGAGGCCTGGTAGTCCCAACAAAGATACTGCGCGACCTGCTAAACGCAGTTGCAGGAAATTAATGGACAATACAGATCCTGACTTGTGGACAAAAGAGGAACCTTATATTGACCTTGTAGTTGATATTTGTGTTATTTGACCGCGTGCTCCTTCAAGCACCTGATATTTCAGATGTCCGGTTAATAAGGGGGGTCAATTGGAGGCTTTGTCATGACGAAACACACGGATATCAAGTGAAATTTGAGTCGAACTTGAGTTGAACGCAAACGTGACAGACCTGTCACATATCTGCGTTCGCTGCGTTTCCTTTGTAACACGTGCGTTCTTACCTTTTGACATGCGTGAGATGCCTTAGCGTTTGCGTTGTGTATGAACGCATGCGTGAAATTTTAGAACGCACGCGTTCAAATACGAACGCATGCGTTCGAGCTGTAAACGCAGAAATCTCAAAGTGCGTGACATGCGTTAACTAGCTTTGACATGTGTAGGCCTTTTTTATCATTAGCTGGCCTTTTGAGCATCTTCTGTGGCCTTGCAAGTATATAATTCGATGTCTAGTATGGTTAAAAGACTCATCATAGCACTATTAGGTACTTACCAACTCGGTATGATCGAGTACACTGTCAAGAAATCAAGATATTTTGGTAAGACTCAGTAACTTAAATTTTCACTCGCATTCATATATAACTTCACGCAGATACAACGACAAACACGCAGCAATATAAACGCAGATGAACGCATCCAAGCCCAAGAGAAACGCAGATAAACGCATCCACGCACCACGCAAACGCAGAATTCTCTTGGCCCATGAAGGATATGACGGGTAATATAGAGAGTTAGCGCCCTCAGCTGCTCCTTCCCACCAGTCAATCTCATTCTTGTAGCTTCGCGCTGCATATCTGTCAATAACACCTACTACACTTCTCCCCAGCGATAGCACATCCATAGGTTGCTGAAGGGTCGTGGGTTAACTTCTGCGAAGACTCCCTCAGTTCAAAGATGTTCCTGTCCCGGCTCCCACGGTACCCACTCTCGTCCCTACGCCATCCACGAGCCACGAGGCTCAAAAACGTTCCTTCGTGGCGTCAAGCTATTCTTCGTCGCAATCACGCTACCTATCAGCCAACTCGTTTCCTCGTAGGTCACTGCACTGTCCACCAAGCACCAATGCCTCCTTCTCCTCCCGGTAGCGATCCCTCAAGAACATTTAGGAGTTTCCTCCCATATTAGGGCGTCTCCATTGATACAGCACAGTATAGACCGATTCCCAGATAAACGACGGTTGGAGTCAGGGACGCGTCGGGATCACACGCCGTTTAGGGCAGGTTTCGGAGGCTTTACTGTAGTTTCCCGTGGTTCCTAGCTTAGCGCTGCACTATAGCATCCATTCTCCGTCGTGGCCCTCGCGATACGGTTTTAATGTTTCAAATCCAGAAGCATTGACAGTATCCAGCTGAATTAGTGCGCCCTTGCTGGCCAATTGCGGGCACACTCCAGAGTCGCTTTCGATAGCGACTCTACGTAGCCTCTGATGGCAAACTGATGGGTGTGGACTAACGTTAATGACGTCCGCCTCTCCGAACGGTTCTGAATAGGCTCTTGTTACACCACAAAGGTCTCCTTTCTCCTACGCCATCTTTTGTGCATTGACAAGACTGATAGTGGGGACATCACTCCCTTCAATGGTATCTAGCGTAACTATAGTCCCTCAGAATGCCATCTTCCTCATCCTTTTCAAAAGCTCAATTTCTTCAAGCAAACGTACCTCATCGTCTGATATGTTTCCTTATGTCCCAATTGACCACGTTGAATATAACAAGCTTGCTACTCTGGCTGGACGGAACTGAAGGAAGACGAAGACATGACGGAGTCTCGTCTGTCGTCGAATAGTTCCGCCCCGCATCCGACGGTTCGTTCACAAGGAGAATACCTCGAGTATTTGTATTTGCCCGTCCTTGGAGTTGTCATTAATTCGTGTAACCAGTTCGCATGGCAGACCCAGGAAGAGAATGAAGGCAAAGAATGGCAAATCCACCGTAGTCCGTCGTAGTCAATAGGTGAACCAGTTGACGATTTAAAAGGTGTCGTGCTGCTATTCATTTCTAAGCAGGGAGGACTTGGATGACAACCCCGAATGTCCTTCACCCATACAATCCGCCATTTCAAACGGGCCCACCCTGGACACACCTCTCCACGTCCAGTTCCTATCCAAAATTTCACTCACCAAGAAATCCTACTCCGAGAACCGCTGTTAAAAACGAAGCACAGGCGAAGAGCATCTCCGTTTTTTTCAGAGTGAGGAATGGACAGAAGTGCTCTCCCCGACGTCTGTGGTGGCCATGGAGGATGACAGGAAGATCTGCGTCAGGGTGTATGTGGTGTGGTTACAGGCGAGGGTCGAGACGGATGAGTTGTAGCTGTATAGGAAGAAGGGATGATATTGAGATAGCTGGGCTAAAGGCTCTCATAATGCTCGTTTGAGTATTCACATTTTTCCCTTACCCGTTCCGCTCTGTCTTTGTATCACTCCCGCTTTTCCTTCTGCGGATCTAACCTTATATGTAATGTTTAGGTTTCCTTCATATCTTTCCATTCTGAAACTGGGAAATGGAACGGGAGAAAAATCATGAAATGAGCCAGTCGCGGTTCGAACACCGTCTATTTTTAGATCATCTTTTTTGACCTCGACAACCACCTACTCTTAGCATCCTCTGTTGTAGCCCTCGTCTCCGTCTCTCCGGCCTCATGAAAGTCTACCTTCGTGCGTGTTTATCTAATATTCGTTAATGACGCCGATTGGGTTTTCGTCCTTGCCAAAGTTCAAAGCATCGCCTGTTGATCAGCATAGTTAAAATAAAGGCCTTATCGTTGAAACGTTGAAGAGTGAAATCCAAGTACTAACAACATGCCGTAGTTCCTTGTCAACAATCGTCTCTGAAGTTACTACTAGTCATATCATTCCTTGACTGACCTTTTTGGTGTAGCTGTGCTGTACCGTGCCGCTCACATTGACGGTGGAGCCCAGCTGTAAGACAGACGGCGAAGATACGGTAGCGCATCCCACCTCCTCGGGGTGTTTAACTGTAGAGAAAGCAGTCAACGAAGAACTGCATGAATCAGCCAACGAAAATCAAGTGCAATTCGACCGGCGGTTCACGTCCCTCGACAACGGTTGGTCAAATACTACGAAACTGGGGATCTCCATAAAACTACCGCCTTGGGGGACCAATATCGACAACGAGGATTCTGTTAGGCGTTTACTGTTCAATGAGAAAAGGGGTTCGATATCCAATTGGGCCAAGGCGATCTTCGGCGATTTTTGCATGCTTTGATCACGATAGTTGTGCCCATGGCTCCAACACACTCGTTTCTCTATTATGCTGGTCTTCTCGTAAGGGTTTGGCCTGTCCTACTCTGGTTCTGGCTTACAGAACGTTATGTTGGTAAATCCTGTTTTGATGGCAGACTCGCAGCTTACTAAATTTCTCATTTCCTTCTGCATGTAAAGGTAACACAGGGAGTCCAATGCAGTTATGCGGTCTTATACGCCTACTAGCTACTTATCACAATGGTGATATGTATTTTGAAGTCGCATGCTGCCCACGGTAACCTCGCCGTGTGATTAGTATTCTTAGTACTCAGGGTGAGTTTCCATCTTTTCTTCGGGTCTATTTCCCCTAAACTGATGGTTTCGAGTGTAGAAACTGGTCAACGTCAGGCTTCCCCAAGGCAGTTTTCAGGCTCTAGACTCTCCTTTAGGGTCAATAAATGACTTTACCAACTGCATCCGCTCGAATTACGGAAATGCCTCTCTGTCTAATTACTGGCGGACATGAATATTGCGCTTCTCCCTTATGGCTGTAATATATGATTCTGATTGTCGCCTACTTCCACAATACCCGATTCTCTCGGCATTGATAACAAGCTTGATGAAAGGTTGTTGACATAACAAAGAGCTACTTAAGCCCCGGTTTCGCAAATCTTGTCACGGAGGTATTCCGCAGCACCGCTCGTCACGGGGCTCAGGCTGAGATATCCATAAGTCAAGGGACATCTCGTTCTTTTACAATACAACGTACCATCGAACTATACGTCCGCTAGGAACGAGTTCAAAAATTGCTCGGTCGTGGTGTCCATACGTAGTCGTATCAGAAGGCAATATCGCGTATGTGGCTACCCGCTCTAGAATCATGAATGGCACTGTTTTTCGTAGAATCGTACTCCCGCTTACTCGAGCAACAGTCGTTTTCTTTTGACTCGCAGACGCTTCTTTCCAGGATCATTTCAAGAATTCTGATCTCAATATTCACCGTGCGTATGCTACCGTTAAAACAAGTAGCATGTGTTTTTTCCCATTGAATGTTCCGTTCTGAAAACTTCCGTTCTGATCTCTATTCTATTCATAAAGTTTAAAAGTTCAAGGGAGGTCTTTCCGTGTAATCCTGTACATGCTGCAGCTGCCCTATGTGGATGCCGATCTCCCGTACCTGACCTTGGCAGCTGAGAGGACGGAATTCTTTGACAGGGCCGACTCGTTCCATAGTTGATCAAATGATGTTGATTTCGGGCGGTGCTCAATTTCTGTCTGGTGCTCCCACGCACCGGCACGCTGGCGGTCTCTAGTCAGTTCCTTCGTACCTGGTACTGTGTTTCAACCATAAATATAGGACTATTAAATAGACATGAGCATTAAGAGGAGTTTTAACTTCTTGGTCCAGAACGGCCCTGGTTATGGAGACGCTGGTGGTATTTTCCCCTCGTCCCATGAGCCGCGTGCTACAGTTGGTCAGACGAACTAGTGCTACTAGCTTTCGGCCGCTTGCTATTATGGTCAAACCAAGTATAGAAAAAGAAATAACACCCCGACATAGAAACTAGGAGTCGGGGGCCCGGGCCGTATCATGGTTCGAACCAATGAGGTAGAAGGCAAACAGCCTCTTATCCCTTGGGAATATTAATATGGCTTTCGAGTCGCCAATTGGCTCGGTGTGTAAGGTTCATTTTCTTAGAGTTACTATCACTGAAATCGCACCCCCGTCGCGCTCTAGCTCAGTTGTAATGTCTCTCTTTCACTGCCCGCCGCAGCACACTGCCAGCCCAAGGGTCGACGGGAGTAGTTCTCGACGTATGCACTATTCAGCACATTCGATTGTCGCTCTAGTAGCATTTGCTGCCAAGGTATCTGTTAGCCGACTCGTTTCTGACGGTGTTGGTAAGTGCGACGGTTCCCTAGTTATGTCAGTCGCTATCACGTTCGTTACTATGGGCGGTCGGCTATATCTTCCTATGATTAATTCAAGCACTTACTGAGGCAAGGACGAAAGTTAAAGCCTCAGATTCCAGAAGAGTTCTGAGTAGGACGGAGTTGTTCAGCTGGAATATTCAGTCCAAAAGTGTTACAAGGAGTGGAATTCATAACACGTTTGTAACACGTACGGGTAGAATATCAAGGATCTGGTGGTTGTTATGCCGATCCAAAGGAACGTCGTTTATCAATAAAGCAGTAGAAATTGCCGCCTAAACAACATAGAGAAGACGCTATTAACCGTGCTGGTGAATTTTCTACCTTAACAGGATGGCACGGCGCATGCGTATGTGGATGACAGTGATTAGTGCTGACAGACTTCCCTCTTCGTAGGAACACCGGGTTTATACAATCCTAGCTGTCCGGGTATCACGCCAAAAAGAAACGAGGGTGATCTTCCTCACTAGTTATAGGAGAAATCCGAGGATGAGTTTCTTAGCGCCAGTAAAACAGAGGTCGATGCCATTTCATCGAATGTGGGCCTCGTCGACGCTACGCGATAAGCCAAAGAATAATTTGTTCCCATTGCAAGAGAAAAAAGCTTTGCCACCGCTCTAATATTCGTCAGAATCGCCACATAGGATGACTATCTTAGTCTATCAATAAACCTATCAGAGGCATAGCGTTTGGGAGAAAAACTGTAGTACTTAGACTGAGAGGAGATCTGCGAACGCAGACTTTCAGGATGAAGTGTAGACTTTTTCATCGATGGATCTTTACTTGAGTGTGGTCGGAAGAGAAAAGGGGTGAAAGTCCGGTTTGGGACGTCCAGCTTAACCACGTGGCCCACTTGATTTTTTCGACCATCACTGCCGCCGCTTCTCGGGTTTGCCTTTCTGAGTAGAACAGAGAGGGTGAAGCACTTCATGTTTTATTGCTCTCTTCTGGGTTCCATTATACGAAGAGCTTACTCGTCTTTCGATTTGTACCCATCACCAGCATCGAAAATTTCCAGTTACTTTCATGTTCGGGAAGTAGAAACACATCCAAGATTCCTTCAGTGGGGGCGACTACCTATTGTTCAACCCCGCATCTAAGATAAGATAATAATTTGGTGCTAATGGTAAGGCACTTTTACCTTTCTCCGTAAATCCGAGCACCACTTAATGTCGCTTCTTTCTCCAAGGTATGCTCGAAAATAGGTACTCTGCTATTCTCTTCTTGCGACGAGCGGAGGACCCGAATGTCTCGTCGACTCATACCGGTTATTATGAATGTAGGCTTATTACTGAAAGTGACCGGAATGGGGCCTTGCTCTCCAAGTGCCCCACACTGATGAACGCCGATATTGGAACTCACTTCTCACTTATAAGACTAAACCGCTAAACCGCTTTGGCATTCTAACGCATGTTCCCCCTCTATGAATATGCACTCCTTGTATCTGAATTTGTACAGTTTCTTGCATCGTTTCCTATCGAGCCCTCGCCAGTCTATCGTGCGGAGTCGGTTTACCTCGCGCTTCATCCTAGTTCTGTTGACTAGGCTAGTACCTTAGTCTTCCGATTGACGTCGAAAGGTAAATTTCAACTATCACCGCTACATCAGCGTTGCTTAGATGCATTGCCAGTTCTTCCGCTTTCTGAAAGTTGACTGCTTCATCGTCGAATGGGCACTCCATTCCTAGCCCAGGACACTATTCAAGGATGTTATGATTATCATGGTCTACTGCCGAAATCACCTTCTCGCACCAAGCTAGCTCCTCCCGGGCACGTTGGACACAATTCGGCTTTGAGTACTGTCATTTGCGATGTCGCCGTCAATCTAGACGGCAGGAAATTTTCCAGGTGTTTCACATGACACGTCGAACAAAGTGCGTATACACATTCAATGATTACCGTTTTCATTCTCAACTTTGGGCGCCATGTTTGTCTCTGCGTTCTATACAGCACTGCACACAACGATATCCTGCTGGCCACTGCATCCGTCGTTTAAATTTCAAACCCACGCGGATGTATCCCTCTAGATTTAATCAGATCGCAGTCAACCCACGCCCACGCTGGCTTCAACCTAAAACCTCACCCGCTAGCGATTCAAGATTCCTATTCCACTCTATCGTCTCCATCAGACCCACGGAGGCAGTAGTCCACCGCGAACAAAAAGGCTCGTCTTCTTCCCACCTTGCGACTGAGGCAACATGGTACAGAACGCCACACTAAAGAAGATCAGCCAATAGAATGATATGTCTTGGCTATTCATATATGATTGGACCTGCTCAGCGGTCGAGGGACGCCGGTGTTTTTCTTTCGGTTCGCAAAGGAAGGCAAAGGAAGACGTGCCATTTCATCACGGACGTAACGGTGAGGAAATTTGATTACATCATGTCTCGAGGTCTTCATTTTAGGTTACAGCACGGATACGGGTGGGGCTTTTCGAGCACGGAAATCAACGATCACATCCCTCGACGACCCTTTCAATCCCCCCACAGGCTGGAGTTTTTTCGGCTGCATAGGCAAGGATCGGCGTTGGGGATGATGCGCCACTGTATCACCGGCGATTTCAGATGAAACTGACATGGCGATAATCCTGATGGCTTCTTATCGGCTGGCCGTATCTTGTACGCCGACTCATCATACCGCAGACAATGTTCGGGCGCGAGAGTCATTTACCGACGGCCTTTCGACGTCAACCATTCATTGGAGGAATAAGGAAACGGAACGAAGACATTGGTTGGTGGGCTCATTGCGTCATTGATGTAGCCGAAAGACCCTTGTACAAGCCGGATCCTGCACGCGCGTATCTTATCAAGTTGACGATAAGTACCTTGACTGAATTTCCAAGGTTCTTTAACCCGGGTTGGACGAAGGAAAGTTTGCTTCTACAACATATCTTGAAGGTAAGCCACTTCTTTCCGCACACGAGGAAGAATTTACTGGACTTCATGTTTCAGAGTGCTTTGCGGCCTACAAGCACCCGCACTCGCCACCAAATGTTTACTTCGAAGTCGCATAATGTCCTAGTCGAGTGTTCGACGTCGCCAAGTTCTCGCAGTAAGTTCCGTGCTTATTTTCAGAGGCTTGGGTCATGTTTTCACCTCCAGAATCAAGCTTCAGGCTTCCAGACCCTGAACACGAAGTGGTCCGTGCGTGGGACATTCTTGGGACGTTCTAGGCTCTACCTCGGGGTCGGTCAATGACTTGACGATCCACTTCATACTCCATACTCCATTGCGCGGACTTGCGCTACGATCTCTGATTAATGGAAAAGCACCTCTGATTGGAATGCTTGTGCTGCGCATGTTCCGTGCTGCTGATGAATTGTTTCTAGCCGTGTCCTTCGAGCGTGTATGAGTAATGAACCGTCCAATGTCGTTCTGGCCGTTGTACGTGCATTTCTGTATCCATACAGAGCTCAATCTCCAGTTGCCCGTCGATTTCATTTCCATCGATATTCTGGGATAAGGCGCAGATTCACGATACTGGTGCTATCGAATTGATAATACTTCTGACATAACCTAGGGCAGCTGATCATCCCTTCGTAACTCTCGGGTAGACCTTACAATATTGGGGTTATTCGATAGCCCGCTCGTCACGGTGCCCCATGGGAAAGTACGCCTGGCCATGATCGTTGGTCATGTATGCGAAATCGATTATGTTCTGGTAGAGATTGAGAATCTGCTCAAGGGCTCCGCGTTCCCTGTACTACTGCGTACCGTCGCGATCAGAAACTCCATAGCGCGTACAGTTATCTACTTCCCAAAGGCCCTGCGCCGTTTATTTTTGAATCCAGGCCCAGCGCAGTAATTACCTATGACTGCATTTTCCGAGACTCTGTCGGCCCTAGATTGGTTCCTTCTCACGAAGGGACTACACTAATATTCAGCCTGTGCTGAAAAGGATACTTTCGTCGTTTGAGTTGACAGGACCATGTGTAAGTCAGTGTTTATTTTCCCACTAGAATTCCTTTGTTCTGATGTATGCTCTATTTGCCAAGTCAAAATGTTTGTCATGCGCAGCGGATAGCTGACGTGTACAATGAATGGGTCAGTTATATGCACCTAACACGGATCCCGACCTCCTGTGCCTTGCCTTTGACCTTGGAATTGGGGAAGAGTGGATGCTCTGATAGGGCCAGATCAAGTGATCTTGATCTCGGATAGCGCTTAAGTTTTCTTGCCGCAATCCGGGTGGTCTCGAGCGCCGGAGTCTGGGAAATGTTTACTTTTCTCATTCGCCGACGGACGTCGATAGTAGTGCAGGTTTTCGTTTAGAAATGTATGTTCTCATTAGAATCATGCATCGCGGTTAACGGGCGCAACTGGCCTTGACGTAGCAAAGTCATTCCCATTTTACTCGGGTCAGCTAAGCAGCCCAAAAGGTATCGAAAAACGAGTCGGTGTGCTCCGGGGTAAGAAACGTAAAGCAGTTCTGTGCGATGCATGGTTGGCTTTACTCTGTGATGCCCCCGCAAGATACAGCATTCGAAGATTAATGTAGCCTTTGAACATGGAGAACCTGGGAACAATATCGGCCGATATTGCCGCACGCGATATTAGGAGCTGTAGATCCCACAGATATCTGCAGCTCAGTCATCTCGCTCTCAGATGAGATAAATTTTACCATCTGGCTTCTTTGACGAACAAGGGGTCGTCGTGGTGGGTGTAGTACCCATACAGTATATTACTCCACCTACATAGTTCATCAATTCCGCAGAGGTGATGACAGAAATCGCTTCGTGTCTCCGCTTGGAAAAAATATCCCAGGACCATGTAGGCGAAGTGACTGGCTAGCGCACTATTGCTACTTTATCATCCGAATTACATCGCGCCCATCCAGCATGATCCAAAATACTAGCCGTTCAGCATTGCGTAGCAAGTATCCAGTCAAACTATTCTTCGAAGCGTTTCTGATTAGGTATCACAGTGGAGTCCAAACGACCCACTTTTTGGTAGCGCGCAGTAGGCATACATCATCAACGAAAGATATACGTCATAAAGGCAAGACAAGATCCATGATACCGCCAGTAAAGATGTAGGGAAGTATCTATCTTCAAGAAGCGGTGTTCTAGCGTGCCAGTGTGTGCATACATTTATAGCCAGAGACGCGAACATCTCTGCAGTGATAACATGAAGCCAGGGGAAAAGGGGGGAAGATTATCATAGGAGCGCTTTACACACTTTCAATCAATACATTCGAATACGTTTCAGGTCGAACTAGCGTCATGGGAAGCCCCAACTCGAAATGGTGGAGCAAGGTCCGTGAGTTATTTTAGACTCTTCTTGTTCCTTGACGGTAAGCCTTATTCGAGGCAGTACTTTCGAAACAAGCTTTGGTTGAGTTAGATCGCCGGGTGCTTTTCCCTCGTCCTTCATTGATCGTGAATCTTATTCATTGTCGGGATCGGCGTATGGGAAATTCTAAAAATTAGAGCCGAAGTTCGAGCTTCGATGTCTAATGATCTCCACTATTGCTTCTAGCGTTGTTGTCAAAAATACCCGAAGTTACTACCGTGTTACTGTTTTGAGAAAGGGTTTTCTAGGGTTCATGTATTCATTTAAGCCTAAGTCAAAGATTTGACTTTTGCGGTATGTGCGATTTCTTCTGTAGCACAACGGTCAGATGGAAGAGTTCCTCCCGATGAAGAGCAAGTTGAAGTTGAAAATGATTAATGATTACAGTACTGTATGGCCGAAGTCCGACGGGTCAGTTAGGGTATAATATGCTCGGAGCTCAACGTGTACGACGATCGATGCTGCTATGATCCAATGAACTGTAGTCACTACGCAAGCACCCACAGTACCCGCCGACAGGGAAATCAAGGAAAGACGCCGATTGATTGCCGTTGATCACGTGTCCGTATGCCTCTATACTCGGAAGTAAACAACCGAACACAACCGCCCCTTGTTAGCACTTCCTCCTTTTGCGTTATTCTTTGTCGGTAGCATTCAAGACATATTCATATACGACTGCGTACGTTTTCCTATCGCGTCTCCGAGACCTGGGCTAATCGATCTCTTCACTAGTTTTCCGTCATTCGTGGCATCTGATGAACTTGAAAAACACCTATCCTATCGGCTTTGTGGACGTCTGACATATCGAATGGAGAAAAATCTCACGACATTGGCTTGTCCTGACATCATAGGAACTTGCGTGTAATCGGTGGGCTCAAGCATAGTTGTACGTGAGAAGTGCCGTGGCAATGCCACCAATTGAGGAACGACAGTTCTCTATTGGAAAGCGATGGTTCTTTCGTATCCAGGACTGGAGGTCGTACTGGGTCCATGATGTTCTTTTTTGAGAAGTTTAAGGTGACCTCTGGATACTGGGCTGCACGCTGTAAGGTCTCCATTCGGATTCAATCATATGCGAGTCTCATGCTCACCGACGCCAGGCCCCAAAGATTACACGACCCATGGCCGCCGTGGTGTGACTGAGCGACCTTTTTATCGGGTATACGGATATCGGAGTATGCAATGCGCGTCTTGTGCCGCTCAATTATAGGGTGCGTCTCCGTTAGCTGGATCAATGAAATCCGACGCTCGTGGTGGTGGGTCTCCCTCTGTTGTATCTTCGTGTATTCATTAGGAACTGTTCCTAGTTTCAAATTCGCCATAATTGTGATCTCGAGGCGTTCATCAAGGTACGGATTCATGGTAACCACCCTTCCTGCCATAATATGCTAACCACTGTTGGCTTGAAGAATCCCAGTTTATCTTGTACGTTACTTGTTCTGAATACTACCTGCTTGTCCCTTAGTTCGCATTCGAGGGATCTTTTACGATCGGTCTCAGGATCGGCTGTGGGGCGTATTGTCAGTGCTTGATCCGCCGGAGAAAGTAGATCGTGCTCTCCTTGATTTCGTCTCTTTACTTTCCGAGATAGCCTGTCAGACTTTTCTGTATGTTTCCTCCGCTCTAAGAACTGGGCATCAAAGCCGCTGATGCTTTGGCGTTTGTTTCATTCAGTTCACTCAATGGATCTTGCCGTGCGTGATCGTAATCTGTTACGACATCGCTCAGGACCACTGACGTGACAATCCTGACACATCGCTCTCGCCGCAGAGACTGAATTAACGTTCTGGATGTACTCTTCTGGATGTCGTTTCTTGATATGCCGCATAGCCGGCGTGAGTGCATGTGAAGGAGGTGTGTGTACGTTATTGGTTCAATCATTCGCTCGGGAGATGGTAGCTCAAAGACAGTTTGTCTGAGTAGCACCATTCTCACCTAGTCCTGCGCCGTTGTAGATTGATCTATTCGAGGACCTGGTTGTGCTATTAACTGCTTTGCCGCAGGCGTTATGATGTGCCTATGCGGCAACTAAACAGGCTCCCCAGAGGAGCATGTTACGCTGTGATGAAAAAACGACTTATCCATCTCCTTTAGAGCCCATCAGTGAATGATCTCCAACGGAGGAGAAGGAGCGCACCGAAACACTGGATTTTGATCTGGCATTCAAATTGCGAACCGCTTCTAAGCGAGGCAGACAAGAAAGGGCAACGATTCGCAGGGTGGTACACACGGGCCGTACATCCAGGACTAATTTGCAGTTGAAACACCTTCGAAGGCAAGTGAAATTCTCCGTTCCGTTCCTACTTCCAGCGGCGCATTATCTCATCCGCAGCTTACAGATCTATCTATTCTAGATGAGAGGTACATACATTTGAAGTTGCAGCAATGTCGGGCAAAAGAAGCATAGGCCGGGGAGGCCACATGGATCGACCTTTTCGGAGCCGTTGACCAATCGCGTACAGTGCCGGAGGAGGCCCGGCAGTTTTTCACAGGAAAGGTTAGAAATACGGGCCTTATTGCCGTAGGTCAGAGTGTCGCTTCTTTAGTAGCTTGTTCTGATAAGACGATCTCGAAATCATCAGAGATTGGACAATAACAGGGCACCGGAACGTGGAGGGCCACGTATTATCTTGCCTTCTCTGAGGAAGTGGACGGGCACGAGGGCATTATTGCAACGAATGGCAACCAAGGTTCGTCTTGCAACAGTGATCGGTGGTACGAAAACTGACAGATTCACTTTGAGATGTCATTGATTGTAAAAATCACTCCTCGGCCGCCTGCGATTACTGCATCGGGACATCGTGTGTAATTTCCCAACTATTTAAATGCCATGCAAATCCTCCGAGGTACTCCCTTGAACGACCCTCCTACTATTCATGCCCGCTGAGCTGACGGATTCCAAGATGAAACGACGAACGCGACGAAAGGGTACCGAAGACTTCTACAAGTTTGACAGTGCTCTTGCACGAGAAGTCGAAGACAAACGTAGCAGAGGTTGGTCCTGTACCCATTATTGAGTATCATTTGCTGACGTCAGTTTCCAGGAGAGGTTCGTGCCTGCCGTTATCCAATTCTATGTCGTCTGAAGAGCTTTAGGTGAGCTGCGCGGAATGTAGGCGACTCAAAATCAAGTGCGACAAGCAGATACCATGCCAGTCCTGTCAGGTGAGGCATTTGTTTGCCGACGCTGCGTATGCTAACTCCGTTCTGCAGCGTCGAGGTTGTGCTTCCCTGTGTCCGAACGGTAAGAGACGAACATTCTCCCTTTCTTTCCTGACACTCATTTCTTCAAACAGGTAGTTTATCAACGGGCCAAGGGACACGTTTTGTACTAGCGGCAACCGAGCACCTTCATCGAAAGGTTGCACGTCTTACTGGGCGAATTCGTCAATTAGAAGATGCTCTATCGACGACGCAAGCCCAGTTCTCAGATATTCCTCATCCATTGCTGCATGACGACTTCGCGGAAAGTGAAGGTTCACCCTGCGCCGATGTACCTCTCGATGTCTCGGAAATGGCTTCCATGACCGAAGTCCCGGATATGCACGGTACCCTTGCTGTGTCAGACCATGGTATCTCCCGATTCTTTGGACTTACCGGTGGCTTGGAGGTGAGCGATATGTTTCAGCTCTTTCGCATCATTCATCTCAAGGTCTTCCAGAGTTATTTCATCGCCTCTTCATGTACGTCACCGGAAAGCGAGGCCCATAGTCCGGACTCTCGGCTCGGTTCTCTTAGCCCAACATCAACGGTATCCCCCGCCAATGATCTTGCTGTTCTTTCCCAAGGGTTTCCTTTTCCTCCGGTGAAAAATGGTGATGATATTTACGACGTCATCCGGGACCATCTTCCCATCTGGGACCAGGCGCTTATGTTGACCAACGTGTACTTTGGCCAGTTCTCTTGGATATTTCACGGCGTCTCGCGTGATCAGATTGACGAGATGCTGCCTGTTATCTACCGAAAGCCGACTGCATCATCGTCCGACGAGGATTATACTGGTCCTCACGACCTCGCCCTTCTCTTCGTTGTACTTGCCATTGGATCACTGGTGGATGGGGACCGCGGCGCTGAACAAGCGGCACGCTTCCATCAAGTTTCCAAGGCGGCCATCTGTCTGCAGTCTGTCTTGGAGAAGCCGTCAATTGTCACTGTTCAATGCCTTCATCTCATGAGTATATACAACGCCATGAATGGCGGTGATGCGGCCAATGGCACAACTATGGAGACAACCTGGTCGTTGACTCACCTAGCTGTCCACTTGGCGCACACCGTGAGTCTTCTTTTCGTTTTCCTTCTTTCTTTACTGACATTTCCTTTTAGATTGGTCTTCGTACGTGAATTTCATTTCGCACCCCAATACTAGGCTCTAACACCTTTCAGACCGCGACAGCGAACGCTGGGGTCTTTCGAACAAGATCGTTCAACGTCGTCGTAACCTGTTCGTTGATCTTTACGTGGCAGATGCCTGGCAGGTACGCCGCCCCGAACAAAGTCGTTTCACCAAACTCAATCATACCTCTTAGAGTCTTCACACCGGTCGCCCGCCCTCCTTCTCGATGGCATATTCGGATTGTCATTTCCCCGAGTACGACTCGAGTCATGGAAGCCCCAGCGACGTCCAGTGTAAGTTCCTCCGCCGCTTATCTCCGTGTTTTATCCGTGTAATGATGATGTTCCCAGTTTGCATCTTCCAGTTCCGCTTCGCATCAGAATGCGTCTCTTTTGTGTTATCGCACACGCTCGCTGCAGAGGCGCCTACTTATGCGACCATTCTTGAGCTAGATCGCAAAGTTCGCGATTACCCTCTTCCTGAGTCTCTGTACCCGCAGGGCGATACACCGACTTCTTGGCAACGATTCATTCTTGATCATATTCGGGAGTCAGGTATTTCCGACTTCTTTTTGTATTCGCAGGAGCTAATGTCTGGCATGCAGTGTTGATGTATGTTCATAGAAGTTATTTCGCGCAGGCCCTGATCGAACAGCCCGACAATCCGCTAAAGAGTAACTACGCGACCTCCGTGTTGGTCACAATGCGGTCCTCTGCGACTATTCTTAGATGCGTTCGGGACCAGTTCAGCCAATGGAATAGCGCCTGTGGTAGATATTGGACCATGTGGACTTTTGCCTTTTCCGCAGCCGTATGTTTTACAGATATCTAACTCGTTGGCTTCTACTCACATCGGATAACAGGTAGTCTTCGGTACCGTCGTCACAGGGGCTCCTCGGTCTCCACTTGCCGGGTCTGCAATGTCAGAACTGAACCGCGCATGTGTTCTGTTCTCGAAAGCCGCAGTCCACAGTTCCTATGCGAAGAAGGCACTGGTACGAATGATTTAATTTCGTCTTGTTATACTTAATTCTTACATCCCAATAACAGCCGATACTCACCAAACTCAGTGAAAAGGCTCATCACGCCCTTGCAGCTGCGCAAAATGATGCCACACCTATTTCTTCAGGAGACAGGGAGGGTTCATTGTGGCCTATCAAGGCAGAAGATTCCACCGATGAAGATCTTCTGATATTCGCCGGACATACCCGGTTCCTTTCCGCGAAGCGTAAGATAATGACGCGCGACTTGTCTGCCTCTTCGTCCCCAAACGTATTCCACTACTACGACGCTGATCGAACCCCTCCTTTTGCCGCGGAGTACCAACATTCCAACGCGTCTCAATCACAATACTCTTATTCATATGACCGGAGCAGGACCTCCGGCCCACCGTCGACCGTTTCAAATCCCAACTTTGCGTTCGATTGGGCACAAGAACACCAGCATCAGAGCCCACATCCAGCGTCGAGTATTCCTCCCAGGCGTCTATCACGACCGTTGCTGACTTCAGATCGACCCGAGCATTCGCGGGAGATGTATCTGATGCCGCCGTCGTCTCCGTTAGGCAATATCCCATCAACGGATGCTAGCCTGCCTACATTTGCAGTTCCTTCCGAGCCTTGTCTACAGGAGCGGTGGTATTCGTTCCTCCAGACCTCGGGCGTCATGGAGCATGACACGTTCAACTGACCTCTTTCAATGCGCGAGTATGTGTTGTTGTAGCTATATTTGGCAGTTTCTCCCTCTCTTATTGTTAGCGACAATGATTTACCCGTCACGGACGACGGATTGTTGTATACAAACTGTAGCTTGTATTCGGGTACCTGTTTTGTATTCTTATCGCTTACTTATTGCCCTTGCCTTCGAGGAGGGTACTTAAATTATCACATTTTGTTTCACCGCACGATACTGGTCTTCGAAGTAAATATATTTACCATTGAATTCAGACAAGTGACCTAGAACCATATTGCTCGAGAATCAGTAGCCAGATGTTTCCGGGGATGGCGTCGGCGTTGGACATCAGTTCTTGGCTGAGTTGCAGCCGGGATACTACTTCCAATAAATTACGCGGTTGTTCGCCGTGCTTCTTCGTCTTCATGCCTTCCCTGGACTGCCCTATCAATCATCTCTATGGTTGGTACCTTTCATTAGTAGTGGGGGCCACATCGAATATTCATACCCATCTCTGATTAAATATACCTTACTTTCGCAGTTCAACGGTAAGCCCGCCAATCTCGACCCTCAACGTCGAACAATGTCCTTAACGACGATGAGACACCTTCAACTAAAAACCTCGCAAAGTGAGAACTTTATTCCAGTGCCAGACCCATTTAATGTTTTACTGTGCGATGCGGTGTATTAGAGCCCTGGTATGCGATAGACGGATCTCGATGAAAATAACAGCCTCCACAGAAAGTCTTTTCGAATTACTAACCGATCACAAGATCGCGATCCGGATCGCTCGTACCTGGGCTGCGGTTTTGAGTTCCGACCTTAAGTGGCCGCCCCACCATCTGCACTTCAACATAACCTGGTGGAACCATCAAGGTCATATTCCATTAGTAGAGTGCCGTAGTCAGTTGACCGGGTCAGTCAGCAAGTATTCAGAGTTCACTGATAAGCAATGTCTAACTATGATTCTTATTTAGTCGAAGAGTAATTTACTCCCGAGCTGTATAATTGCTACCGCAACGTCAAAGTGGTCTACAAAACATTGATGGCTAATTGAATAGAATTCTTAGATACTCACGGATTATTCCAGCGTGAACGCATGGATTAGTGATCCGAATGCTTGTTTTATCCCGGCAGAATTAAGCTCTGTTATTGTTACGGGATCCGTGCAGACCTACTAGGGTTGCGGCTGCTGGCGGCGGCGCTAACAGAAAGCTCTAGGGCGAGCCACACCCCATGCCAGTACTCAAGCGACGGTATTTCGAAACATTGTAGCGCCTTTCAGCAAGATGGTTCCTATCATACATGTATTTATCAAGGGCATCTCGCCTTGGTCTCTGATGCTGAAGCACTCCTCCGTTTAGATTTGGCCTTTCCACAGAGATAGGTGCATAGATGCGCACTCACGGTATTTCGATGTCTGGAAATACGTGTTATCTCAACGAGACGGAGAAATTTCGCTTAATTCAGAGATTTCCCGGGCGGTTGCTCGATGATTCGAAGTTCGACGAGGGAGACATTGGCCCAGATAAGCGATGATGTCACGGCCCGCATTCCGAAGCACGAGGTACTCGTACGTTGTATGATGCCAAGCATTTCTTTCTGACTTCCACTGCTTGTTTCTCTAAAAACATGTTACAGACGCTCCTTCTCAATGAATAGCTCTTCGTCTCCATATCATTATCAATAATCCAAATGCCCGTTGGCTTTCTCCAGGGGGGCCGTGAACCTGGATCAATACGGCCTCATCAAATGGAGCTTTCGCCAGCCCGGGGGGATACCACTCCCAGGCCGTTCGTTGAAGACTCCTTCAAACAATATTCATGCCTTAAAACCGGTTGTTACGATACATTCCCACTGAACGAATTTGTGAAACACCTTTATTTAAGTACTGACGACCGGTATTTACCTTGTTCTCGGCGGTAATACCTCCGCCATCACTGATATTGAGGACTCGAGCGCCACAGTTGCGTCCTCGGTCATGCATGCTTGAGTGATCACCACGGCTCATTTCTGTAAATACCAATAAGAATACCAATACAGTCCATGAACCTGGGAACATCTTTTCAGGCGGGCCTTTTGAAGGACATGACGGTAGTCTTGCGCATAATACTTAACCTTGCTAAGGCATACTCTATTCATTCATCCCGGTATTTAGAACGCTTCGACCTCCACTTTAGGAATGCTCGTTAAAGGCCAAATTGCTACAGTTGAGATACGTACGCTACTGCAGACGTTATACCGCTCTCTTACGTGTTCTGCATCGTTTATCGGCGCTCTATCAGTCGTCCCTCTGCTTCTATTCATAGGCTGATGTACCGTTCGCTGTCATTCATTCTGATTCGGGTTGAGCCGCTTCGCCCATCATTACAATGGGAGCTTCGTACTATTGGAGGGTCACAGGCAGTCGAAGTCACAGACATGTACGTACAAGTCCACATCTCCCACTTGTTCCGTGAAAGTATGGCGATAGCCCTGCTGTAGGGCGTTCCTTAAACACCAGTCTAGAGCCGTCGATCCTGTAATTTACGGAAACCCCGAATTCATCTCCCTCGGTCCTTCCGCTTGCTGCTATTCGCTCTGACCGAGCAACTTATATGTAGGAATAGATTTTGATCAACAGCCAGTGTTCTCCTCCGGTGATTTTGTTCCCGTGGACGTGTGTCTATGAGGCCAACAGGCATTTTCTACCCTTGTAACTGGATAGGTTACTTTGCACGACATCAACCTGAACTTGTGACGCCCTGGATAATTATTCACGTGTATCCCGCATTTTGAACCCTGCACCTCGTGAGTGCGACTGACCGCAGAGTTGGAGTTATTTTTGACTCGCGGCAGGATATGACGCATGACTATCAAAAACTCGTATGATTCTATTAACATCTTGACCTTGGTCTCGCAAGTTATCACGAAAGAAAAAGTAGGATACAGGCGTGTATGAAAAGTGAATGAGATAATCTACCAGTCTAATAATGGATTTCCCCATGAAAAAAAGGACGTTTAAAATGTTGAACGAGCGTTCTAAAACCTTGATTGATCAAATACCCGAAGTAAGAATATGAATGAAAGCTCATGCTACCAATCTCAGCGGCCGTAAACCTGTGGCGATAACTATGTTGAGCTCTAGGCCCCACCCTCAGCAGGGAAAGGAAGAAATATGCATACCTGGCTAACTCTGACCCGTTTCCCCTTCGGAGGAACAATAACACATCCTCCTTGAGCGAGCGGGACAATAACCATCTGGCTGGGCTTGGCATGAATAACGCTGTATCCTGAACTCGTCGAGCTATTGGCTGAGCTAGGGGATGAGAGGGCGCGCGAGTACGACGATGAACGGCTTGACGCCGTGGAACGAACGTTTCGGGACACGTGGCTCGGGATAGGTGCAGGGACGAGAGCGGGCGCCGCGGCCACGCTGTGTGATAAAGATCGAGAGATATGCGACGATGAATGATGGATAGGCGGAGCAGGGACAGGAACAATTGAGGGAGCCTTCGCAGAACCCACGACGCTTCCCCCAACCTGCGACGCACTATCACTGGGGAGAACCGTACTAGGTGCTATTGAGGAGCTGTGCCGATATGCGGCGCTTGATACATGCGAAGGCGGCGCGAAGGCACGAGAACGGGAGGAAGAATGATGGGAAGGAGCAGCTGAGGGTGCTGGTGCAACAAAGGTCCCCACTTTCGTCCCCGAAACTACTGTTGGAGGACCCTTGAAAGAGGTATGAGAGGGCGTATGTGAAGATGAGTGCTGTATTCGATCGGAAACACGGCTTCGGGGTACATGTCGAGTAGCCGTAGAAGGAGAAGCACCGTGAACTGACATACGAAGTCGGAAGAGGTCGATGGTAATGGTACGGTGCAAATACAAATAGGGTCCGTTACAGCTGTTCCAAGGACAACAAAGACCTATCTCCAAAAGGTAAGTCCAAAGTCGTTCCTTTGATTGCCGCATGTGCCGCGACTTGACGCAACTCTGGAGCCGTTGCTAGGGAGCCAGAAACCGAGGTGTCGTCAAAGTTCACCCATGACTGCAGTAGGAGTATATTGCCTGGAAGCACAAGGGCCAGAGACGGTACGCTGCGACATAAAGACATTTGAGGAAAGTCGTAGAGTAAAAATGACTCTTGGAGTCCATTTCCGAGTCCGAAGTTTCATCTCGGACGAAATAACGAGGAAATTTACAGTGGGTACTGTGACGGAAAGGACTGAGGCGATCTACCTGATTAACCTTTGTCCAACCTACATAATGATTAATTCAAATGCGAAGCGGAATCGCAATTCAAATGTTCGTACCGTCAGTCCGATGCTCCTCTGCTGAACCGAGATATACCAATGTAGCTGAATGTAGCCTACTGACGCGGTGCTCCCAAGAATCGAAGCTTCTAGGCTTCAGCACAAACATTGACGATGTGAAACGAGGTTTGAGGATGCAAACAGCCTGTTCACATTTACCCAAGCTCGAGCCGCGGCGGTGGAGCTCTGCTGTAAGATGAATGGAGCCAGGGCGTGATACGGTGGCGCATCGATAGGTAATCAACCTGACTTAAGTCGACAAGCATCTTTAGCAAACGACAAGTATACGAGAGGACGCAGACGAACTTGGAGTGTATAACACCACCACCATCCGATAAGGTTCATGTTTAACTCGGAGGACGTGAGTGTGACCGAGATCACGAATCCCAAGCCGATTAACATATGATATGTACGTAGGTTATCTTGATACTACGAACTCAGATGATGTTGGCTACTGACCAGCGGAAAGTTGCGACAGGTAGGGGTTAGAAGAACATAATATGCACATGTTCTTCTTCTCCCGTACCGCCATGTTCAATTACATGAAGGGACGCGTTATTCAGCCCGAAGGAATGGCGCTAGTGTGTAGGGCGCAGGTACGTTTAAGGGTAGGTAATGACTGGAGGACACGAGTCAGATAACCACCGAGGTAACCAAGGAATTTGCCGCACGTACTAGGGGCGATGGTATGGAAGGATGGCTAACAACCAGTTAGCGCAGTATAGACGGGGGGCACAGGACCCACTATATCTCCATTGGCCCTTCAGCAATCTTCCTTCTGCGGCAGCTAAGCGACCACTCTGCGCTGCGTGGGTTGGTTCTTTGACATCAACACTGAGAAAAGAACCCACAAACACCGAGCCAATGAACGGAATGTACACGCTGCCAGGGAAGAATCGTCGTAGTGAAGTTCGTATCGGAC
Organism: Armillaria altimontana; assembly: GCA_022818075.1. Classification (NCBI taxonomy): domain Eukaryota; kingdom Fungi; phylum Basidiomycota; class Agaricomycetes; order Agaricales; family Physalacriaceae; genus Armillaria; species Armillaria altimontana. Next base: position 147,034 of record JAIWYR010000055.1, on the reverse strand, counting down.
TCTGTTGGTGTAGTGAGTGTCTTCAAGTAAAGGGAGAGAAAGTGTCGTATTTCACCGTAGCTTCGTCTGGTGACCGTCACAGACTCGTATTGAAGCGTAATTCCCTTACAGCATCATAGATGGCATGTCTATGAGTAGGAGTTCACCGAGACTAGTCCATGCATACACCTAGAACCCGGGGTTGGTCGAAGAAAAGCTTATCGGTCAGGATCAGGTCAGGTCACAAGGTAGAGGGCTCACAATTACAATTAATTTGTTCTTCGAAGCTCCTGCGAGACGCAGAACTTTTCAATAACATGGATTTGCCACCGAGGGAGCCTCTTTCAAGCACTGAATTCGACAGAGTGAGAGTCCGAGGCAAAACGATACAAGTCTCTATTTGCATTCCGCTCCGGCCGTTTTCGGCACCGCGGCAGGACCTCACTGGTTCGAACCACGGTGTGCCCACATTTTTTACATCATACTTTATGCGTCTTTACTTCTTTAAAGTTCAAGCATTGATTCTCTACTGACGGGTGACTGTATAAGGATTCCCATTATTATTATTGATACATCTCTCCTAAATGGATGGATTTGTTTCGTGTCACGGTATAGTCCTTGAAAATAATCAAGATACGGAGATGATTGATGAACATCTCGCTACTTTTCGAGATTGGCTCTCGATGTATAAGGAGCTATATTCTTTCTCATCTACACACATGCGAAACTTCGAAGGGAACCCCCAAAGATTGGTATGTGGGAGGGCATCAAGGACGCAAGCTTGAGAAATACTATTACCCGAGATCAGCATCCCTTGATCGTACGGAGTCGGTCCTATCAAAGGATTGAGTCTTCTCAAGGTCAAAGTGCAAGGCACGGGAGATTTGCATCCTTTTAGAGGAGCTGGCTTCTAGCCCACGAATACATCTCAGGTTTTCCCTTGGCGAATGGAATACTTATCAGAATGGAAAATTTAGTGGGAAAGTGGCACATGCCCACCTGAGCAAAATTAATTTTCGAGGCACAAGATGAATATCAGCGCCAGAGACTTTGCAGGGTTTCGTCCCTAGCACAGAAACAATTCATCAGCATACCGTCGAGAAAAGATCAACACGTACGTTAAACAATAAGACGTGATCCCCGTCGTTCCCAAGCGCAAGGTCGAGGGATAAGCGTATATTTTGATCGGAAAACTAATACTATACCCGCGTCTCCGGGAAATGTGAAAACATACAGAGGATTCCTGTTAATGTGTGTGCCTGTGATAGAATATAATACGGACAGTTAAACGTTAGTGCGAGTCCCATACTTCGAAGATCTCTCCGTGAGCGTGAGGTTCTCACCTTCTGTTAATAGACATCATCCCATACATAACCTCGGAGAAACTGTGGTCCCTTACTGAAAAGTTAGATATTTGGAGGAACGAGTACCCATGTACCTAAGATATTTCAGCTCGCGCGGTCACAGTGGTGTGTATGTCCAAACTAATGGTTAACGTCGAACGGGACCGATAGCGTTGTAGGACGGATATGAACGACTGATCAATGTACGTACAACGCGAATCCCCGCTCGTTCTGTATGCTGATCAACCTAAATGAAGTCCCCCAATCCGAATCAAATGATCATACCGCTACGCATTGGACGAATGAGGTCTCTTCATTCGGAACCGAAACATGCTGGCGTCCCCGAGGCTACCATTCCATATGATAATCTTTTTTAACATATCGTTCTGCTTTACTTGATGATACGGCAAACGGTGGGAGTCAAACTTGAACTTGTTTGTACATTGATACATTGAACTTGCTTCCTGCGCTGGTATGATGAGACTGCAATGAATCGTGAGCGGATACTTGTGTGAATTAGGATTGACGGTAGTTTTCTAAACTCTAAAATCATACACGCGCTGATTTTTGAGTCGGACGGATGCAATTGCTAGCGTCCTTATGACATAGAAGACACGGATGAGGAATAAAATGTATCCCCTTTCGAGTAAAATAATTTTCACTGTAAAGGCCATCTCGACCGGAAACTGAATGACAATAGGTAAACATCCCCGGTCGCAACCGTTCTGCAATACAATTCTCTACAGAGAACCCTCAGGTAAATGGACTACGAGCTTCCAATGCCGAGCCCTTCCTATTTGAGCATGTAAGGAACCATACAGCTTCAAAGCAAATGGGAGGCAAAGGGTAGCGCTGAATAACTTGACTAGCTCTCTTAGCATAGCATTGGTCTGTCAGAAGAGAGAAGACTATTCAGATACAGACGTTGAATGACGTGTAAGGAAGTATTCACGAGATTCACCACAAGATTAGACTGCGATAGTGCTCAAGGAAACTGTGCGAGATACCAATACAGCCCAAAACCTGAAAGCTTGAGGAATATGCTGATATGGGCGGAAGGATGGAATGTACGTTCAGAAGAAGAAGAATTGCGTGACCGGTAGTAAGTGATTCAAAGATAGAAGGAGGCGGGGGGTCCACTGCCGTCCCGGCATCTTCCGCTCCTTGGATCAAACCACGATGAGCTTGCTCAATTTTCGACTGCACGAGCATTTAGTCAGTGAGCTGTTACTTTGCTTCACGTTGTTCGGCATCTTCAAACTTCGAGGTCGAAGAAGAATGGGCGCAGTGGGTCTATGCACGACTCCTCCAAACGGGAATTGCTCAAGAGATTGCCATCCTGATCTTTGGTTCAGCCGTGTTGGTCGCTTGCGATGTCGAGGCGAATATCACTTAAATATGAATACCGTCTCGTCCTTTACAGAAGCTTGATTGGCTTGAAGGTCCTGATTATCAGCTCTTCTGCGATTTAGATTTGGACGGGTGCCTACTGTTCCTTCGTCGACAACATAAAAATGCACACCTCACGGTCCGTGTATGGTAGAGGACTTTACCTACGCACTAATTAAGACCGTCTCTTCTAATGATTCAACGCCTCATCACCTCGTAAATCAAAAACTTCCGGTGTCCCCGTTTCTTTGGCTCTCACTGCATTCGCGAGATGCACGCTCTCCATCTCAGACTGAGCGGTCGCTCAAGACTCTTCGTCCTTTCCTACGTGCTCCTCCACCTTCATAGACATCATCGACGCCCTTCTCGATCTTAGCTTGTCGAGCATCAGTCCACATACCGACGCGTGCATTGTTCGAAAACACTAATATTCTATGAATGCAACAAACGATGCAATATATGGGCCAATAAATGGTAGTCTCCCGACTGGCAGCACATGTACACTTTTTATCAAGATAGGTACGTCCCAATGATCGTCTCCCTCAACTAATCTTGACACGCACAATGCAGACCTGTACTTATACATATTTCACCGCCAAGGCGAATCAGGCCCAGTTTCTTCACACATTCAATGATCAACGTGTGCAGCAGATTCCACGATTTCGAAAAATTGTCGGGATTGATTCACCTACACGAGCTCCCCATCAAGAACCACCGCGTGTCTCTCCTTCGAATATGAATGCAGTTTCTTGCTCATTTGAATGGAAGCCTGTGTACAGTGTTACAGCGAGAGTATGCTTTCTCCCAGGCTCCCTTCCTTGCCTTCACGCACCAAGGATGTGGACTGGCTCTGTTGTTTCCTCGACAGTATCTGCTCCTTCTTCGCGATCAACGAAAGGGCGAAGCTCATTATAAACTGTGTGTGCGAACAGACATGTTTCAGAAGCGACGCGTTGGACCTCTGTGTAGCTTGACATTTAGGTAAATGAAATCTGTACACGATGGTTTCATCCGAGGTGGGTGTCTTCTCGATCATGGCAATTGAGCATGCTAACACATTACTTCCCTAGTGTCGCTCCCATCTCGCAGAGAAAACACTCAAATCTCAGTGTATCGCTGTCAAGGAGGGGCAGATTATTGGACAGAGAGAGAGGTACGAGGACGAGCTTGTCTGACACCGATGGAGATATAGCTGCCCGTATTGTCGTCCTATATTCTCGAGCGGAATCGAACCTCGCCATTACTCTCCTTGATATCTGTGACTATGTTTATGTCACATTGGCATTATAAAAGCGCGTTCACTGTGTGATATCAATATACTGCGAGTCAGTGAGAGAACACCGGAACCCGGCCCGTGGACGCGTTCCGTGACAACCCATGACGGTCACACTCTTTCTCTTTCCACTTTCCTTTCTCCAACACCATCCAGGTAGTCCTAGCAGAGCAAGAGCCGGCCTTCCATCCATCACTCGATGGATATCATAGCTTTAAGAACCCAAATCCAGCTGGAGCCTGGCGCCGCATAATGGACTCAAGGCGCCCTACCCAGCATTACTGCGAATAACTAAGGTCAGTAATATCGGTTTCTTTTGCTACGGTCATCCTGATGGGGAAATAGATATGATCTGAAAAAGGAGAATGAAGAGTTGTTCTGCTAGTACTAGTCAAGTGCGTAGTGTTCTTTACCGCTTAGAGCACTTCTAACGTCCATTAGGCGGATACACCAAAATCTGCTTACCAGCCGCAAGATCCTCAAAGCAAAGAATTCCGCTTTCGAAAATTCCGTTCGAGTTAACCTCAGCAATCCCCTCTTTGCATTGTGTTATAGCTCAACGTCCGTATGTTCGACGGCCGGGATATGCCAGTGGATGAATAATAATTGAAGGACAAATTCAAGACGGTGACACAGAGACGGGCATTTCAGAACGATTGAGGGCTATGTTGCGACTATGGCCTCTCGGGTAGGAGCCAGATATTCTGCCGTTATACAACGGAAAGCGGAGGGACAGGGACGACGGCATCGGCGGTGTAGGAAGGAGGTCGCAGACGCTTCAGGCGTACAGAGGAAGGCGTAGGGGATCGAACTCGCAAAGGTGTGGTGGGTACGTTCAAAGTATGTTCTTCAGTCATTTGTATTATATCGCCCTCGTGGCTAACCCGCAGTATATGGTCTAGAAGATCAACGCTGCGCCTCCATAGTCTGAGTAACGGCGTGCAGAACTCCTTCCCTGGTGTAGCGCGGAATGTACATCGGGGTGGATGAGTGCAACAGGACTGGCGAGTTTATCCACTCATACATGACGAACGACGTTAGACGAAGTCGGCTCCAAGCGAGTTCTGGCACAGCTTCAGAGTCGGTCCGACTAGTAGCCGAACAAAGTGACGCGAGCAACGACGCATCTTTTCTTCTGCCACCATCACCTCCATCGCCTGACTCGGGTCTCTAATATCGGCTCTTTCTCCAACCTCTCTTAACTGCGGACGATTCGACTATGAGAAGGACACAGCGATCGAACAAGCCTGAGGCCGAGTGGCGCGAACTGTTGGACGAAGATTGTTTTGTCGTCCCTTCCATCAGGTGCAGGTTCCTTTGCGGTCGGGTTATAAGGTGTATATGCTGCCAATCAAGAGATTCAATGCTCACGATGGGTGTAGCCAGTGCTATCCAAGACTTTTCACACCTTAACGTCTCTCGAACACACGTAGGCAACAATAACGCAACGCACGAACATGGCCCATTCACTCGCTAGATTCGCCTAGTGTGACGAACGGCATCTAAGTCGGATTCATCTCCCAGCTTGGGTAGGCGACCATCGCAGGAAGACAATTCGGATCCAGGTATGAATCTCATATGCCGTTGGCATTGAAAGCGCTGACTTGGAACATGAACGCAGCTACGAGCTCGGCACTGAGTCCCTGTTATCGGCGTGTGCGACTCCATTGCTTGTTCCTGTAAACTCATTCTTGTATGGGACACTTTTATAACACACTCTTGCTATGAGAACGGTGCAAAGAGAAAGGGACCGAGTTCGCAAAGGTGTATTAGGTACGTTCAAGGTACGTTCTTCAGTCATTTGTGAGACGTCCCCCTCATGCCAGATTGACCCTCGCAGTATATGGTCGAGAAGAGTTCTGCGACTCTTCCGTCCCTAGTGACCACGTGTTCGTACGTCGGGGTGGAACGACGAACGACGGGACCGACTAAGCAAGCGCGTTCCGGACGGCCAGACTAGCCGAACAAAGTGACGCGTCTCTTCTTCCGCCACCATGACCTCCATCCCTTGACTCGCGTCTTTTACGTCCCATCTTTCTTCATTCTCTCTTATCCTTCCGGCTGCGGAACTCTTGCGAGGACAGCGCGAAAAGAAATGCACATATGCGCTTGGAATTCACCCCGGCTACATGTCCTCTTCTGTTCGAGTGCCTTGGTAATCCAACACACTCGTGCAGAACATGACTGCTGCCCGAGTGTAATTACCGTTTCCGTGTCCAATGTACCTCTTTCGCATCTCGTATAATATACTACAGGGTGCGTATACTCCCAATCAGGCGATCCAACGCTCATGATTGGTGAAGCCGGCGTCTTCTGTGCCATCCAATAATCGCAACGGCCCTCGAACTCCTGACAATGGGTTAGTCAGACGTCCCAAGCCTGCGCCGAGGATTCAAAGTAAAGACCTTGACTCGTTTGCTCGCTAAACGCGCCTACAGCGGGAGAGTGACGAACGGCATCAAAGCTGGATTCTGCTACATGCTGGTTTAGTCAACCTTCGTGTGAGTATAAAGGCGAGTGAGGTATGAATATAGTATATCATTGAAACCAGGATGCTGACTTTGAAGGATAGTGAAGCAATAGACTAGTATCGTGCGCTTCCACCACTTATTTCTGTCGACCAGTTCTTGTGTGAAGTAGAGACAACCCAACTCTACCTTGCCGATGTCTGTCAATTCGGACAAGGGTGGTGCAAACGAAAGGTGCATGTACGAACTCGTAATTGACAAGGGCGACATGTCCTTTCTTTTCGACCGCTTAAACACCCGCTCGTGCGTGCTAAAGCGCTGAAGGTCGTCATTGATGTTCGGTGAAGCACAGTCCTGGAGAGGAGAGTCGTTACGAGCGTAATGTGAGGTATGTAGGGACACAATCCAAAATACGGATACTTACTACTGCTCTGTGTTTTAAATATTTGAATAACGGCAATCATAAAAGCGTCATCGTCTGCTCCTTGACCTGGCTGAGATTGGAGCAGGGCACAAGGTTTCTTCAATTCCTTGAATAGAAAAGTGATAAGTACCGGTAACTACACGTGAGGTATGGAAGTGATCCATTGTACGTCGCATAAGGCTGGTGGGGGCAGAGAACGTAACTGCAGGAAAGCAAGGATGATAAGTGTAATCCGTGCCACAATGTATAAGATGATGGCAACAATCATCATGAAGACCGAAATGCAGGTTAAAATAAACGCCAAAGTACTAGTTTCATCGTCTCTCCAGGCACGTAAAAATACGCTGACCGGCTTCGATGTCCATTCCGCATCGACCCATTCCATGATTATAAGTATACCAGCAAGGTGGCCTGATACAAAGAGTCCAATTAAGACTGTGATAGAAGAAAGTCGCCACAGCACCATTTCGGCATGCGATGGAAAGTCGAATGGCCAAGCCACACAATGGATGGCCCCAAATAACGATCCTATAACAACCATGTTCATAAAGCGTCTCGACTGCTGTTCGTCGGTGCCAGAGTAAAATCGACAAGCGCCATCTCTAATGTCGTCGCAGTATCCATCTATTGAACCCTCGAAAGTGGTGAACCCTATCCATTCTCTGAACCAGTCCAATCTATGCCTGGAAGATTTCACATGGGACGCGGATTCCTCAGGATTGTTTTTGTCCGGCATCGGTATCGAGTCCGACCCATCCAAAGAAATATGGTACTTCACGTTAAGTGGCTTATGCAACCACAGGAAGTACATGATAATACTGAGGCCGGCGAATGCAAGTGCAGTCAATTCGAGTAGCGTAATGGGAAGATGATGAAATACTCGGGTGACGCATTGGACAATGAACCAGGATATTTGGAGGATAGAGAACGTTTTGGACAGCGCATCGCCCTTGCTTTTGTCCTCTATTGTCTCTGCACTGATCGCCGCCAGCTTCTTCACCAAATCTGGATCAGATTCAAGCGCCTTGAGAGTAACAAGTGTTCCCGGGACGTCAATAGTTTCAGAACCAGGTGCATCGTCAGATAGGAATTGAGGGTTTAGCGACGTGGTGGGATTGGACAAACACGTGTGGAGCGGTGATGACGATGGCAGAGTGGATGTAGCCTCATCTGCTTCAAGTGCTTGATGAGGGATTTCATATTTTGCGGTGTAGTAGAAACCCCCCATACTGAGAAGAAAGCCATGGGCCAGCGTCAGCCTTGATTCTTCCATGTGCTCCGTCGACGGTTGAATTGCTGATGCGATAAAAGTATACTTTCCTGTCAGTCTCCACTGTGGGCAGCTCATGTAACTCCTATTGGTGTGAAATACTCACCGTGACGCAACTTCCATGCTACAGTAAACTGTTCTGCAGCCCATGCAAGAATAACCTCAGGTGCCAAAATCGTGATAGCTATAATCTTTGCACGTTCAATGGCACAAGAGATCGTTCCCTTTGTTGCGATATTACGACCCGGAACGTTGGGATGTACAGCAAGCCAGGTGCATGCGAACATCGTGGCGAGGCAGCTCCATATAATATTCAAAACTGTACGGCAGTCCTCACTGCACGTGGTTATACAGCTGTCATCATTGGGTGATGATGACACACCGAAGGCGCGAGTGATGGACAGGAGAATAAGAATGACCACAAAGATTCGATACATGTCGCCGATTTGAGGACTTCGACAAGCATCAGGCGGCAGGCTCCATAGCACGAAATAGTTGGACGCACCTGTCCACAGAAGGAACCGATTCTGAGAAAAAGCTTGTCGGTACGAGAATGTTCCTGCACGTAAGTTAAATCACTAGACGAGAGTACGATACGTCGAGAAGCGCACCAAAAGTCTGTACGGAAGAATTCCTTTCCTGGGCTTGAGTTTGCGGATGAGAGCTTTTGTACACGATCTGCCACGCGATGGGTCTTCAACCCAGAAATGAGTGCGACTCGGGCGTATATTGCCAGAAGAAACCTAGGTCAAAGACATGAAGGCATCGGAGAAACTAAGGGTTATGGAAGGGATAGAGCCGACAACAGCGCATATGTGGCCGCCCGCGAACTATATGTAAATACAGCTAAAGCAATAATGGAATAATATCTCCGTAGAAAATTGCATCCCTGACAGCTGTCGTTGATAATTAGTCAACTGTTTGGGGCCGTTTGGACAGATGGATGCACTAGGGACGTAATTGTTCAGAGATAGCGGCTGTGAGACAATTATAAGAACATACAGACCTCACAGCATTTATAGGTGAACAGCCCGTCGAAGCATGATGTATATCGCTATGACTCTGGTGATCACGATACTCACAGTTACAGACAGATAAGAATGGAGATACCTGTCCTCTGGGAAGACATTTATCGTAATGCTAGGCCAACCGTCGACGCCTTGAGTGCTAGAGAAGCTTTTGTCTGCTGTGGACCGTAATATTTGAAGCATTTTAATGCGTGCTTGACGGGTGACTCTTGAAAGTCCTATATCTGAACACTGTATTAGTCCTATGCACGGTGAGAATAACCGGCACGGGGTGGAAGAAGTGGAAGAGATACATCTATTTAGTGAGCGGACGCCGGACCCGTGTCGAGCTAGTGAACATGATCGGCGAAAATGTGGGTTCCAGGTGTCATGCTATCTCGTTTCATTTCAAAAAATCTGAGCAAGGAAGCAGAGGAGTGCTATTACGAAGGGCGTGGCAGTCCAGAAATTCTCAGCGCCTATTCTCAGCTCTGTTAAGAATCAGAATATTTTGAGTATTACACGAGATAATGAATGCTCGAGTGAAACCCAAGTCGTGAGCGAGGATGTCCTAAAGCCGAGTTCCAACTGCCAAGAGGGATCCAATAGGGTGCTAACAAGCGCTAGGCGTAGTTAACGAGGGCGTCAGCAAGCGCTATGCGTAACTGACAGGGTTTCCGACAAGCGCTACAATGTTCCGTAGTATTCTAGTATCAGAGAGAAGAATAGAGAAAGTAAGGGAAAGTAAGAGAAAATACTGGTAAGCCGAGGTCAAGACCGAGAAGGCTGAGAGCAGGCATATGTTGACTCGTGTACCAGCCGAAAAAGGCACCATATCCATAACAAGCTCTTACCCTTTCTCTCTTAATGAGTGCGCCGGAAGCTCGCTATCCACTCCAGACTGAGGATCTATCATCCTCTCTTCGATCGCAGAAGCGGTGGGTCATGGTAGTATCTGAAAGTACAACAATAAGCTTCAGCTCGATGGGTTTACGATTACATCTTCCCCTAATATTCGCCGAGTTTTATTCGTCCTTATCATGCGCCGCCACCCCGAGCTAGCCTGATTTGGCAGGGAAATGAGAACACGAACTCGGCCTTGGAGCTGTCTGCGGAAGGGCTGATTGACGTGTTACGCGATCCCGCACGCAAGTCCCGGGCCTTACTGCACAGCTGTCAAACTGAACCTTTGGAACCTTGATGTCTACACCTGTCACGATTGATTCGAACCCAAGCTCAATAGTACAGTTCCAGCGTCGATGAACGGCGGACAGGTGGCCTCGTGGACGACGACGAATCTATCTTTTCGACGCTGTATCCATTCGTCCTCTGTGAATGTTGGCTAGAATGAAAATCAGCGAAACTCCGGGAATGTGTTATCTTTGACTGGAATGGTCATTGCGCGTTGAGTTTGTAGAGTCATAGAACGCAACGGGTATCAAAGGTATTAAACTTAGGAGCAACGACGCGTAGAATATAGACAAAAGACCGTTCAAGTCATTGATCAAAGATGGAAAGTGTTTCAATAAACGAATACCGACCGACCTTGGCTGACGTTCTCTTGATTGGCCAGGAAAACAGAAGATGCATGCATAATGAAATATTTTCGATATGCGAAAGACATGGTCTAACGTAACTCGATGTTAAAATTTTGCACTCTGGAAATGGAAATGGATATCCAATTATCGCGGCTGATGATTGACCAAGGATCGTCTTGCCAGTCCAGCACGATTCATTCGACCTCGTGTCGGGTTCATTTCCGTGGTACCATCCAGAGCGGCATACAAGTTCTGGCATTGGACTCGCGGCATAAGAAGGAAGGCGGACAAGGTTGTGCTGAAGAAAAACAACCAATCCGCGTGGTTCTACAACGCCACATTGTTACTTCGACATGGGGTGGTCGGCCAATCAGATGATAACTGTTGGAGTGAGTGAAGGCCAGTTTCGTGTGAAGCCGATTTTGCCTGTGAAGCAGAGTTTAGGTTACCGACTTCAGCGCAACGTACAGCCCGGATGCTCAAGATAAAGAATCATCGTGGTTATCTTTAATGTAGCGTGATAAAATGAGGAAGGTCGTACAAACTCGGAGATTCGACGACCACAGCAACTGTGGAGAATGATGAGTTCAACATCGTCAATATGGAACTGAATAGTACATACGATCCAGTGAGCAAAGATCGCGGGATTCACATCACCGAAACTTTGGCTATCCTGTAGCATATTCAAAGGGAAAAATATCGAGGACGCGCCGCTGCAGCAGGACGAGGTGGAACGGCAATCGACTGATGTTCCTAATATCTCGGGGCAGCAGTCGGTGAGAGTAGAAAAATGCATGAGGGGATGCATACCTCATCGATCAGGAGCTGGAAACTTATGATAAGCGCACCTATGTCAAGAATACCGAGAGTAACCACCTCGGTGTCCATCAAGTGATTATATTTCCACGTAGCTTGGTGGTAACCCCTTTGGCAAAAAAGTACGCAGCTCAACAGAGATACGTGACCGGAATGTATGAGTTGGAGGAGGCACCCTATCGCCTTGGTGCTGACGCGAGGTCTTGTCGTGTTCGTTAAACATTTGAGACGCGAATGTATGTTAGGTATTGGTCGTGGTTGGAAGAGAGATTCATATAGTGCAAGTCATGATGGTTCAGTGAAAGAACACCGGAACCCGGCCTGTGGACGCGCAGACACGTTCTGTCACAAGCTATGACAGTCACGCTCTTTCCCTCCTACCACAAATACTATCGAGGTAGCCCTAGAAGAGGAAGAGCGGGCCATCCATCCATTCTTCGATACCTACCACAGCTTTCTCGTCACGACCCCCACAAAATTCAGCCGGAGCCTGGTGCCGCTTAATAGACTCAAGGCACCCTACCCAGCACTACGGCGAAGAACCAAGGTCAGTAATATCAGTTTCTTTTGCTACGACTATCCTGATGGGGCAATAGGTATGATCTACAACGCAAAAAGAGAACGAAGAGGTGTTATACCATTACTAATCAGGTGCGTAGTGTTTTTCACCGGTTAGGGCACGTCTAATGTCCATCAGGTGGATGGAAGAAAACCTATCTACCGAGCGTGTCCTCAAAGAAACCCATCCAAATTGCCCAAATTCAGTCCGAGTTAACCTGAACAATCCGCTTTTGGCATCGTGTTAGAACGAAGTCAACTGGATTTGCGTGCGTTTGACCGGCGGGACGTGCCAGTGGATGAAGGACAAGCGTTTCAAGGCTGTGTTGCAACTATGGCCTCTCGGGCAGGAGCCACATGTTCTACCGTTATACGGCGCTAAACGGAGGGACAGGGACGACGGCATTGGCGGTGTAGGAAGGAGGTCGCGGACGCTGCAGACGTACAGAGGAAGGCGTAGGGGACTGAGTTCGCAAAGGTGTAGCAAGTACGTTCAAGGTAAGTTCAGTCATTTGTGAGACGTCGCCCTTATGGCAGATTCACCCTCGCAGTATGTGATCGAGATCGCGCGGATCGTACGTCGGGGTGGAACGACGAACGACCGGCTCGACTAAGCAAGCGCGTTCCAGCACAGCTTCAGAGTCGGTCCGACTACTCGAACACTGACGCAAGCATCTCTTCTGCCACCATCACCTCCATCACTTGACTGGGTTCCTCTGTATCGGCTCTTTCTGCATTCTGTCTTATCCTTCCGGCCAACTCGTCTATGAGATGGACGCAGCGGTCGAACAAGCCCGAGGCCGAGTGGCGCGAACTGTAATACGACAATTGTTGGCATACTTCGGCGTCCCTTCCATCAGAAGTTATACGGTGTGTATGCTGCCAATCAAGGGACGCAATGCGAACAATAGGTGTAGCTAGTGAGTATTTGAATGTCATGCAAATATTATCACCCGAGATTGTTCACCATGCAACAGCCCCTTGAACACCTGTGCCTTGGCAACAATAACGCGAAGGAACGTGGCCCATTCACCCGCTGGACTCCCCTTGAACAACGCAGGACGGCGATTCAAATCCAGGTGCGAATCTCGTATGTCGTTGCGATTGATAGCGCTGACTTCAAAGATGTATGCAGCCACGACCACAGTACCCAGTCCCAATTATCGGTGTGTGTGATTCTGATTTCTTGTTGCTGTCAACTCTGATGGGACACGTTTACAGTACGAAAGACAAACACTTGCGAGAATGATGCCAAATGAAATGCATATATGCGGCTGGAATTCACCCAGGCAACATGTGCTCTTCTGTTCGAGTGCCTTGGTAATCCAACACACTCGTGCAGAAGAGGACTGCTGCCAGAGTGTAATTACCGTTTGCGCGTCTAATGGACCTCGTTTGGGTCTCGGATAATATGCTACAGGGTGCGTTTACTTCCAACCAGGCGATCTAATGCTCACGATTGGTGTAGCCGGTGTCTTCTGGGCCATCCAATAATCGCAATGACCCTCGAACCCTTTAGTCAGACGTCCCAAGCCTGCGCCGAGGATTCAAAGTAAAGGCCTTGCTCGCTAGACGCGCCTACGGTGGGAGAGCGTCGAACGATATCAAACTTGGTTTCTGCTCCATGCTGTATAGTCGACCTTCGCGCAAAGACCTAGAGTATGATGGCGAGCGAGGTACGTATATCGTATATCATTGAAACCATAGTGTTGACTTTGAAGGATAGTGTAGCCACAGAGTAGTACTGTTTGCTTCCAGTACGTCTTTCTGTCGACTGGACCTTGAGTCGATTCTACATTGTCGACGTCTGTCAGTTCCGACGGGCGGGACACAAAATAAATGCGCATATATACGCTCGAAATTGATCTAGGCCACATGTCCTCTTCTTTTTGAGCGCTTAGGGTTCCGCTCTTGCAACAGAGAACTCTCCAAAAATAAAAAGGAGTTACCCATCGGATATCCATCATGGTGCTGGTATGGCATTCATAGGTCATCGATCGTCATTGAATGTAGCCATATGACTCGGTGGATGTGGCTGCTTTTCGAAGGGGTGCTTGTTAACTTTTTGTTCTCCCGTCCCTTGAGATCGAACCCCGTCCAGGACAACCTAGACGAGACAAACTCTTGCAATGAATTTTTGATTTAGTACGCTTGTAGCACCTCCGACTGAGAGCGCTGAGCTAGCGATCTCTTATTTGCTCCTTTGCACCATTCGACAACAGTATGTGGGGATCTTCTGGAGGACTGCTGCAAGAGTGTGATTATTGTCTGTGCGGCGTGCATCGAATGAACCTCTTGCGTATCTCGGATAATATCCTACAGGGTGTGCAAAGCAAAGGCAAATGGCAGTGAGTCACGATAGTATCTGAAAACTCAACAGTAAACCTCAGCTCGTTGAAGAACGATGGGTTTACCATACCAGAAATGATTCTCACAATCTTCCACGAGTGTTACTAATCGTCAACCGACCTAGCCTCACTCGTAAGGGAAAGCCGACTAGTCTTGGGTTTAGAGCCGCTCCGCTCTCTACAGAAGGACTGATCGCCGCGCGACCAGGTTTCGCGAGCAAGTCCTTGACAACACCGTACAGTCCTCCACACGGGCGAATTGCTGCAACCTTGGATACTTGATGTTTACGCCTGTCGCGATTGTTTCGAACTTGGGCTCAAAGTAAAGTTCCGACATCAATGGAGGCGGACAGTTGATTGTTGAGCGACGAAAAATCTATCCTTTGGATGGTGTATCTCTTCCTCGGTGAGTGTTGGCTGGAACTAAAATCAGCGAAGGACCTATTGTACGCGGGAAACACGTCATATTTGATCACTTCAAAGTGAATGGTCATCTCCCGCTAAATTATAATATGTAGAGTTATCGAACGCAATAGTTATCAAAGGCGTAGAAGCCAGAAGCAACAAAGAAGAGAATATAATCAAAAGACCGTCCAAGTCATGGATGATGAAAAGAGCTCGAGGTCGAACCTGTTTTAAGGAATGGATACAAACTTCACCCATGAATGTATATCTGATGTTGACTTGGTCAGGTAAGGAAGAAAAGATGGAGGCATGATGTATTATTCTCGCTATGCAAAAGACAGCGAAGGTTACAAGATAATTTGTGGTCTAAAAGTAACACTCTAGACAGCTAAGAGAATATCCATGAGTCAGATCATGATGGGCGAATGGGCCGATGACTGACCAAAGATCGTCTCATCAGTCCAGAACGATTCATTCAACCACGAGTATCTACTCGTCGGGTTCATTTCCGTGGCACCGTTGAAAGCGGAGTCCAGGTTCTAGCGTTCGAGTCGCGACATAAGAAGGAAGCTAATCAAGGAACAAGATCGGCACATCAGCGCGGGTTGTGCCGACGAAGAGAAAGCTTCTGCTTCTATAATTTTTAGCTGATGGACGACGGGAAGCGAGAGAACACATACATCATTCCTTGACGCCAAGTTTAAATTCTGAAATTGAAAACTTGGTATGCCAGTCCCGAAATGGGGTATTGACGTGATGCTCATGGTCAGCTTGCACACAGATCTGAAAACACTGAATACGAGTGAATTATAATTCCACTGAGTGCCCAACGCGTACCAGATACTGATGACGACTGTGAAAAGGAGGCCGGAGAGAAGAGTGTACAATCAGCCCGCGCGGTTCGACAACGCCACATTCTCGGACCGAGTCGTGACTTCGACGAGAGGTCGGGAACCAATCGAACGATAAGTGAGGGAAGACCAGTATTAAGCCTACTGTCGTGTGAAGCCGATGTTGCCTGTGAAGCTGAGATTAGCTTCGCTTATGTTAGGGACTTTGGCACAACGTACGTCTGCCCGAGACAACAAAGCATCGTGATTGTATTTATAGTAGCGTAGGGCCATCCATGTGTACTTGTCAAACGAGGAGAGTCGTAAAAACGGCGAGGATCGACGACCACTGTATGGCAATCCGACGAGGCAAAAGCAACTGTGGAGGGTGGTGAGTTTGACATGGCCAATATGGAGCCGAATAGTACATACGATCCAGTGAGGGGACTGATGCGGGTGAAGCTTTGGCCATCCCGTAGTATTCTCAGGGGGGATAAAATACCGAGGACGCGCGCCTGCAGTAAGACAAGTCGGAACGTATCAACTGCAGCAGTCAGTGAGAGTAGCAAAGATGCATGCCTCATCGATCATCCGTGACTCCATCCGAGTTATCTGACTTCCGACCCTGTATTTCGGCGCCTCCGTGCAGTAACGCGCCCGGGTCAAGAAGGACCAGAGCACGCACCTAGGTGCCAGTGTCTGTCGAGTGATTCCTTTCCCTGTATCTTGGTGGTAAGCTCCTCCGCAAAAAAGACATTGATATTATACAATCCAGCCAAGATACATAACCAGAAGTAACGGAATGCATGAGTAGGAGGATGTACCCTGTCGTCTGGCCACAGACGCCTTGTCGCATTCGTTCGAGACGCGAATGTATGGTAGGGATCAGTTGTGGACTCGTGGTTGGAATAAAGTATGTGGCTTTGTGTGTTGTATTTTGTTCGATGACGAAAGCTGGACCATTCGGTAAGGTCCTCCTTGTGGATATCAGTTGGAAGAGAGATTCATAGATTGCGAGTCATAGCAGTCGGTGAAAGAACACCGGAGTCCGGCCCGCGGGCGCGCGCGACACGTTCTGTGACAAGCTATGCCAACGGTCACGCTCTTTCCCTTCTTCCAACACCATCGAGGTAGCCCTAGAAGAGGAAGAGCTAGCCTTCCATCTATTCAATGGCTACCACATATTCCTTGTCGCGGACCCCACGAAATCGAGCTGGAGCCTGGCGCCGCTGAGTGGACTCAAGACGCCTCACCCAGCATTACTGCGAATAACCAAGGTCAGTAATATCAGTTTCTTTTGCTACGGTCATTCTCACAAGGCAATAGATATGAGCTACAATTAAAACCGGGAGTGAAGAGTTAATCTGCTATTACTAGGCAGGTGCGTAGTATTCTTTACCGGCTAGGGCACTTCTAACGTCCACCAGGTGGATACACCAAAACTATGTACAGGCCGCAAGATCCTTTAATAAAACCATCCAAATGGCCAAAATTTCGTCCGAATTACCTTCAACAACCCCCTTTTCGCATCGTGTTATAACGTACTGAATGCTGGTCTGCGTAGGTTCGACCACCGGGATATGCCAGTGGACGAATGTCGATTGAGGGCCAAGTTCAAGACGGTAACACAGAGACGGACGTCTCAGGGCTATTGAAGGCTGCGTTGCGACTGCAGCCTCTCGGGAAGGAGCCACATATTCTCCCGTTATACGGCGCAAAGCAGAGGGACAAGGACGACGGCATCCGCTGTGTGGTATGTGAGAGGTTAATGCTACTCGAGAGGACTCTGCAGACGTACAGACGAAAGCGTGGACGCAAAGGTGTAGCGGGTACGTTCTTCATTTATGAGACATAGCCCGCTAATAACACAAATTCACCGTCGCAGTATATGGTAGAGAAGAGTTCTGCGACTTAGTTACAGTGCAGAGCTCCTTCCGTCTCTAGTGACCACGTGTTCTTCGCGCGGAACGTACAGTAACATCGGGATCGACTAAGCAAACGCGTTCCGGCACAGCTTCAGAGTTGGTCAGACTAGCCGAGCAAGCAAAGACGCGTCTGTTCTGCCACCACCACCTTCATCGCTTGACTCTTGACTTTCGTATCGGTTCTTTCTTCATTCTCTGCAATCTTTCCAGTCGATGTGTCTACATATGAGACGGACGCAGAGGCCGAACGAGCCCGATGCCGAGTAGCGCGAACTGTTCGACAACGATTTTGGCATATTTCGTCGTCCCTTGATGACAGGTTATACGGTATGTATGCTGCAAATCAAGGGACACATCGCTGACGATGGGCGAAGCTACCGCGTTAATGCTATCATCCGAGACGTTTCACAGCGCAACAGCCCTCGAACGCCTATGCGTCAGCAGCAATAACGCAAATGCAAACTTGGCCCATTCGCCTAGTGTGACGAACGGCATCTAACTACCCAGCTGGCACAGGCGATCAACCCAGGGCGACGAATCAAATCCAGGTACGCATCTTGTATGTCGTTGCCATTGATGGCGCTGACTTGGAAGATGAGTGCAGCTACGAGCTCAGTATCGGCGTATGCAATTCCATTGCTCGTTCCTGTCAACTCATTCAGACATAACCCGATGGGACGTGTTTACGGCACGAGAGACAAACTCTGGTAAGAAGGGCGCGAAAACAAATGTGCATATATGCGCCTGGAATTCGCCCCAATAACATGTGCTCTTCTGTTCGAGAGCCTTGGTAATGCAACACACTCATGCAGAAGAGGACGGTGATATAAAGACATTCTATTGAAGGCTGTGTTCCGAATATGGCCTCTCGGGAATGAGCTACAAATTCGACCGTTATACGGCGCAAACCAGGAGGGACAAGGACGACAGCATCCGTGATGTAGGAAGGAGATCGCGGTGTGACATGTGTATGTGAGAGGTCAACGCTATTCGAGAGGACGCTGCACACCTACAGAGGATGGCGTAGGGGGCCGTTCTCGCAAAGGTCTAGCAGGTACGTTCGAGGTACGTTCTTCAGTCGTTTGTAAGACGTTGCCAGTAACCGTTCAGCGCTTAGTCACCCTCGCAGTATATGGTCGAGAAGATCAACGCAGTGCCTCCATAGTCTACAACTCCCTGAGTAACGGCTAGCAGAACTCCTGCGGGAGACCGCGTGTTCTTCGCGCGGAACGTACATTGGGGGATACACGGAGTACACGACGAACAACAGGAGCGGCCAAGGGAGAAAGTCGACTCCGGGCGCATTCTGGTACAGCTTCGGAGCCAGTCCGACTAGGCGAACAAAGTGACGCACCCAAACACGCATCTCTTCTTCAGCCACCATATCCCTCATCACTTGACTCACGTCTTTCATGTCAGCTCTTTCTCCAACCCCGGCTGGCTCGACTATGAGAAGGACACGGAGATAGAGCAAGCCCGAGGCCAAGTGGCGCGAACTGTAGGACGACGATTGCTGGCATACTTCCTTTTTCCCTCATCAGGGTCAGCCTCTTTCCCGTCTCGCATAGCAGGTTATACGGCGTGTATGCTGCTAATGAAGGGACTCAATATCACGACGGGTGTAGCCAGTGAATTCCACGTCAATATCATCATCCAATACTTAATAGCCCTCGAACACCTTTGCATCGACAGTAATAACGCAAAGCATGAACATGGCCCATTCGCCTGCTAGACTCGCCTAGTGTGACGAACGGCATCTAAGTTGAATTCACCTCCCAGCTAGCGTAGGCGACCATCGCAAGATGACGATTCAAATCCAGGTACGAATGTTGCCTGTCGTTGCCATTGATAGTGCTGACTCGGAATATGAGGGCAGCTACGAACTCAGTATCCGCATGCACGATTCCATTGCTTGCTCCTGTTGACATTACCTGATGGAACGTGTTTTCGGATAATATACTACAGGGTGCGTATACACTCAATCAGGCGATCTAATGCTCATTATTGGTGTAGCCGGCGTCTTCTGGGCCATCCGATAATTGCAACGGCCCTCGAACCCCTTACGACTGGCTAGTCAGACGTCCCAAGTCTGCACCCAGGATTCAAAGTAAAGACCTTCGCTTGCTAGACTCGCCTACTGTGAGAGAGTGATGGACGACATCAAACTTGGGTTCTGATCCCTGCTGGATTAGTCGACCTTCGTGCGAAGGTTTATCGTATAAAGGCAAGCAAGGTACGAATGTCGTATATCATTGAAACGATAGTGCTGACTTTGAAGACTAGTGTAGTATCGCGTGTTTCTACTGTTTTTCTCTGTCGACCGGACGGCTTTGGTAGTATTCCATTTACTGGATAGAATTAAACGTAGCCATATAACTCAGCGATAGTGGCTGCTGTTAGGATAATTGCACCATCTGTATGTTTTGGTCCTTCCGTCACTTTGGTTTAGTGCCGACATGGTGCCATCCGATAGTTTTATTTGAGAAAGAGGACCCAGCACTCTTTTATTTAGTTCTCTGCACAGTACTGCGTGTCCATGGAGATCTCATGCGCTGACTGCGACCTTGAAAGGAGAAGGCGTAGCCTTGATGTTTGCATTCTCTGACGAGTTCGGTCCCTGAGGCCTGAGGCCTTGAAAGGTCCTTGTTTCCTGTTATTTTCGAGGCAAGCACGCTCCTGGATCTTCGAGAGGCGAGTCGGTGCTAACGTACTGACGATTTCATAGAGATGCAATCCAGAATATAGCTTCTCACTGTTGTGCCCTATCAGAAGGAAAAGGTCATGCGTACTATCTTTTGTGTGGAACGAATGCAGTGGCTGGCATCCGTGCAATACAGGAGGCCGAGATGATGATTGGGAATTGCAGGTGCTTGAGGGCCACGCGCACCTGGCTGGGATATCTTGCTGGGTATCTTCACAGCCTTGATTAACTGCAGTTTTAGAAAGAGCGAAACAAAGAACACAGGAAGAGTAGCTCAGCAGAGAAGGAAGCCCTTCTGGAATACACAATCATCACGACTCGTAGGGTATGTCTAGTCTGGATGTCATGACATACCTACCCACCTCTTGAGCAGTCCATTTTCAAGATTTTGAATTGCACAACTAGTTTCGCCTTGCCTGCTCCCAGCTTGCATGGAAAACCCCCCCT
Source organism: Armillaria altimontana (assembly GCA_022818075.1). Classification (NCBI taxonomy): domain Eukaryota; kingdom Fungi; phylum Basidiomycota; class Agaricomycetes; order Agaricales; family Physalacriaceae; genus Armillaria; species Armillaria altimontana. The sequence goes on along the minus strand of JAIWYR010000055.1, from coordinate 126,313 downwards.
TCAAAAGGAACTTTGCTTGATGAAATGGCTACCACCCTTCCCTAACTTTATGTTACTTACCTGCTAGTGACATCCCCTCTAAATTGGTCTGCAATGACATCTCAGCTCGATGTGTACAGATCCTCAGATAAATCGACTACCCTTTCCGCCTGACTTCCTACTTCTGATTCTCACAATGCGCTCTCAATGTCAAGCCTTTCCTGTTTGAGCATGTAATGTGAAGTTACGTGAGCCAGCTCTCTCTCTGACATACTTATGTCAATGCTTGATAGATTAGCTGGAGCTCTTGTTCATTGTCTGCTTGATGACAGACCTTCAATGCAAAACAATACACTCATCATAAGGAAAGCAAAGAGTAACCATAACTATATGTGAGGTATATAAGTGGTCCATTTTACAGTACAGAAGGCTGATAGTGGCAGAGAACGTAACTGCAGGAAAGCAAGGGTGATAAGCATAATCCGTGCTACGATGTAAGCAAACACGCCAAGAAACATAATGAAGGCAGAAAGGATGAACAAAGTTAATGCCCAAGTCTCACGGTCTTGCACTGAACGACCTAGCTTCGACATCCCTTCCCGATCAATGAAGAAAATGATTAGAGATACACCAAATAAAAGACCCGCCGCACTGGGTCCAATTACGATTGTCATAGATGAAAGCCGCCACAGCATCATTTCGGTGTGGGATGGAAAGTAGAATGACCAAGCCACACAATGGAAGGCCCCAAATAGGCATCCCACACCAGGCATGGTCACTAAGCATGAGTTCATGTCTCTTGGGGTGCCACCGGAGTGAAATCGAAAAGCCCCCTCTCCAATGTCCCCATGGTATCCCGGTATGAAATGCCCCAGGTCCCCCCCGTTATGGTGAGTATTATCCAAAGCAAGGTAGAGGCCCGTCTACGCATCAAAGAATTCGCAGGGGAAGCAGATTCTTTGGGATGATGTGTTTCCGGCATTGGTCTCGAGTATGGCCCGTCCAAAGAAATGTGATACTTCACGTTGAGTGGCTTGTGCCACCACAACAAGTACATAATCATACTGAGGCTAGCAAATGCAAGTGCCATCATTTCGAGTAGTGTAATGGGAAGATGCTGAATGGCTCGAGCGACGCATTGCACAATGAACCAGGATATTTGGAGGACAAAAAATGTTTTGGATAACGCGTCTCCTTTGCTTTTGTCTTCTATTGTCTCTGGGCTGATTGCCGCCAGCTTCTCCACCAAATTTGGTTCACAGCTGAGCGCCCCGAGAGTAACAAGTGCTCCTGGGACATGAACAGTTTCCGAAACAGACATATAGTCGGGTAGGAATCGAGGGTTCTGCGAACTGGTGTGATCCGAGAAACCTTCGTGGACCGATGATGGCGGTGACAATGATGGTGGCGGTGACAATGATGCTTGTGTGGACGTAGCTTCATGGGTGTCAAGTGCTATATGAGGGATTATGTATTTTCTGGTGTAGTAGAAACCCCCCATGCTGAGAAGGAAACCATGGGCCAACGTCAGCTTTGATTCGACCTTTTCTTCTGTCTAAGGGTATATCACTGTTGCGATAGGTTCGTACCTTCCTGTTAGCCTCTGTTATGAGCGGGATAACTCCTGATGATGAGACACTCACTGTGGCGCAACTTCCATGTGACGAGAAATTGCTCTGCAGCCCATGAAATGATGATCTCTGGTGCCAAAATCGTGACAAAGATAATTTTTGCACATTCAATCGCACCCTTCGTCATGGTATTATGACCTGGGACGTTGGGATGCATGGCAAGCCAAGTGCATGCGAATATCATCACGAGACAGCTCCATAGGATGCTCAAAACTGTACGCTGATCCCCAATACACGCGGTTACACCATTGTCGTTATCGGTAGACGTCTCCACACCAAAGGCGTGAGTGACGAACAGGAGAATAAGAACGATCACGAAATATTTATGCATGTCGCCGATTAGAGGACTTCGACGAGCATCAGACCGCATAGCAGAACACAAATTATCAGGGACATACTTGTGCACAGAGGGAACCAATACTGCGGAAATGCTAAGTAGGTGTTCAAATGAAAGAGCTGTTTGGACATAAGGACAAATTGAGAAGGAATTGAGAAGGAATACGAGGAAGGAAAGGTAGTGCAGAGAGAACTAGAGATGGCCAATTGTTTAAACAGCATGTTCGCCCAGAAGACACAAATATAACAGCATTGTTGTGAATACAGCTTGTATGAGAATGCTGTATTTCGGAGTTTTATCGATGCTGTTCTTTAGTAACGGCGTTTGATGTTACGGGTACTCCAGACCGAATATTCAAGACCCCGGTAAGATGTGCTAGGCCAAAGTGTCGAGCTCTAAAAAGGAATCCATTTGATACGAACCGTAGTAGCTGAAGCAGTATAATATGTACTTCATGGGCGACTCTTAATACATGATCACTATGTTAGTCATATGAACAGTAAAAATAACTAGTGAAAGGTGCTGAGCACCTATATTGTTACGATTTAACCACTTTTATTCTTTTTACTTACATAACCCGGATCACCGGACCACTTATCATACAGACACCGAGTAGTGGCTTCGACACTACGCACTACATGGCGTAGTAGCCACTTCCACCTTGCACCTTATCGTGTGATAATGTGCCAGGTTGAAGTGTCTATCGCTTCGATATTGCGTGCTCTAGCTTTCCACTCTCACGAACGGTTTATACTTAGACCCTTACTTTTAGTATTTAAGTAGCTAAGCTCTCGCTAGATATACCCTAGCTTCGAGCTAACGTTTAATCTATACCGAAACTATCACCTTATCTATCGCTAAGACTAAGGACTTAGCCTTTACTCTCAATCGTTTAAAGAACTCATCGGTGACTGCCCGAACGCGAGACAGCTGTTGTTTATCTTTGATTGAAGTTCGGGTTTAACAATTAGCTCGAAGCTTCCCCTGGTTCCTTAACCAGAACCTTTATGTTAACGACACTCCAGGCAATCTTGATTGCAGTCTTTTTTGGCGTCGGGACCGCCCTCTTTGCAGCAGCAGTAGTGCTAGCAGTATTGCATGAGTACGGACTATACCCTCGCCCTCGACGAAACCAAATACGCTACCCACCACCCGCCATAAACCATGTCATCCCACAGCCACCACCGATCCACTTCTACCCACCCCTACCTAGGCAAAGAACCGAGACAGTCGATGAGTACCCTCGCGTCGTCAACGAGCGAGCCACGCAAGTTGACGTTCTTGGGGAAATGGAAGCAGGCATTCAAGAAGGAAGCGCTAGAGACACTGCCAGAGCAAGGCACTCTCTTACACAGGATTCTGCAACCGGCTCCGCCAGCCATACCCCCCATCCCTATCGACCAGCTCCCACCGCTAACGCAGCAGACCTGGCAAGATACCTCGTTCGACTCGGCCTGGGGGAAGTCGGCAACGGAGCAACTCCAGTTTCAAAGCAACCTGCCAGCGACGGTCTTGGGACTTCACCAGCCAACCCCTCGCTCAACCTTACCGAGCTATGGGACAACATCAACCTTCCACCCACAGCCTTTTACCCCAGACGAGGAAATCCATATCGACGAAGAACTCCGGAGCCAGAGTGCGTACCAGAGCCGCCCGTCCAGATCACAGAGCAGCCTCCGACACCCCCAATCTCGCCCAGAGAGTTGATGCCAGAGTTCGAGCAGCGACCAGAGAGCTCGAGTCAGGCAAGACTCCGTCCACCTCGCCCACCTCGAAGAAGGCACAGACGAGAGGATAGCGTCGGGTACGATCCAGACACCGGGCTCACCTCAGCCGAGAGAAACCGGATCGATGACGCATGGGCACGGTCAAGCACCCCTAGGGCAGAGGGCGTCGGCTATGACCCCTTCACCTTCCACGACCAGTATCGAGAGTCAGGGCGAGTTAGCGAGGATGAGAGCAGCGACACCACCACAGAGGTACTCCCCGAGGCAGAGCATGCCAACGGGAATCCCTGGGGAAGCCCCGCCGCCTCACCAACTCCCCCGCCACCAGAACCCCGAAACACCCCACCGGCCAATCACCCCGATAACCATGCCCCAGGCTCTCTACCTCCTCGCCACGGGTAAATTGACCCGAATCCCCGAAATACTTCTCTATGCCACGTTACTTGACCTATTTAATCATTTCAAAGAAGAACTATTAGCGGATCAGGACTGGGCCAGAACCCCAGCCGGAATGGACTACGTTCATTTCGGATATGACTATATCCTAAAGGAAGAAGCCAGGCACTTCGCCCATCAGGCTTACAATATGATCCATCTGGATCAACCCCTCCAGGTCCCCGCTCGTTACCAACGACCTGATTATACGTACCCTGAACCAATGCCAGACGAACCACCGGTACCGCCACAACGGGCCGAAATACCCATTCCCCGCTACCCGGTACCGAGTTACGCTTATCCCCGGGGATACGGACCGCCAGGCACGCAAGCGCCGCCTAGGCTTTTCGCTGCCGCAGACGACAACGCCGGACCACCCAGCCCGCCGCAACAGCCGATTCCTGGCCCTGCACAACCGGCAGCCCCGCCCATAGCACAGAGGTGGGCACCACCGCAATACCCCCGCCGCCAGGACCACCAGATCCACCCGCCCCCTGGGTTCTCAACGAAGACGCTCAAGGACCCTGGGCATCGCTAAAGCCCGAGATGGTCAAGGTTCCCGAGAACTTTAACGGCGACTCCAACGACATCGCCCGATTCTTTTCCCAGTGCGACATGTACTTTTCCGTATTCAACCAATACTTCCGATATCACCCGCACAAGGTCATCTTCTGCGCATCACGATTCGGAAAAGACGCTCAAGTCTGGTGGGAATTGTGTGCCAGGGAACTCGGAAGGAACATCAATGGAGACCAGCTCTACCCTGCATACGAGAACTTCGTAGGCGAAGTCAGACGACGGTTCTGGAAAGATGCCAATGCGGAGATCAAGTTCGCACAGTGGGAACGACTACGACAGAGCACCTTCCCTGACGGCGACTTGTTCTTCCAGCAGTTCGACTCGCTTGCATTCGAAGCAGGAGTTATCGGAATCGATCAGATGATGGTGGCACAAGTAAAGAAAGCATGCCGCTCTTCCACCAAAGACATCATCTATGCGTCGGACGCAGACCCCCCACGTAACTATCCCGAGTGGAAGCGTTGCATACTCCACATCGATCACAACTGGAGGACGAAGAAAGCAGAGTCTAGCGGAGGGATTAAAGTGGCGGATTGGAAACAGCAGGCGAAGACGACCCCGCCATGGAAAGGAAACCAACAGCAGCAGTCGACCAGCACCCCGGAAAAGAAAACCGGGACTGGCACCACATACGGAGGCGGAGGGAAGCCCATGGACATCGACGCCCTGCGCGCCAAAACGAAATGTTTTGGATGCGGGGAACTCGAACACTTCAAGCGGGACTGTCCCAAGCGCGCCAGATCGAAGGAAGAACACTTACGACGGGTCGAATATTACTGGGACCACGTTGCGACAAAGGAGAAGTCAGACTCGAAGGTTGAGGAGGTAAAAGATGGGGCCGAGCAGTGAGCGATTCCGCTGACTTGGCCAAGGACTTAGTTTCATCCGGTACGCATCTGTCGCCCGCTAGCCAGGCTCATTGTACTTCAGTAGTTTCAAACGTGCATTCGAATATACCAATCCGTGACTTCACTACCGAGACAGAGACTAAGGAAGAATCGAAACAGGACGTCGAGACATCACCACCGACTAAGCGTTCGGCGAGTAACTCACTACGAGTGAAAGCGGCGAACGAAAAGGCACCCACCATAGTGCTACCCGTCGTAACAGCGCCTAATAAGCGACTGGATGGGACAGGGGAACAAGCGCCTTCACCGAAGGGACACGCCCCCTCTGAAGCAGAGGAACCGGTTTCCCCTGAGGCGGCTCCACAGGGTCCCAGCCTTGCTGGGAGTTTTGAGGGAATAGCTTTGGCGAAACCTCCCCTGGTAAAGGAGAACACCGCATGGCTACCAACGGCCACGGACGACCTGAACACCATGCGCAGTGGGCGAACCCGACAAGAGGGCCCCAGGAGCGCGACCCAGCGACAAGATAAGGACTGGGACCAGGTTGGCAGAGGCCCCGGGGCAGGTGAGCGGAACGATTCGCATAGTCCCGAGGAGGAGGGTGAGGCTGTTCCGCATTCTGCTACGGTCCAAGTGCAGCCCGTCGTCGCTATTCACGACGACTCCTCGGTCAAGACGAACTTGCTGCTAGAAACCAACACACCACCGGGCGATCCCAATGAAGGCGCACATGTGACAAGAACCGTTGGATGCGCAACGGCCCCGACCAAGACAGCAGAACGGAAGGAAACTGCTAGTGCCCAGGCGGTAAAAAGGGGGCCTCAGGTACAGTTAGAGGAGATTCCCGATGAGGAAGATGATACGAGTTTCCGACGAAGTCAAGAAGCTAATCGAACCCCTTCTGTAGCCCCTGAGGTGACCCAGCTGACGGTAGCCGAACCAGCAGGTTCCGGCGCGAAGGCTGAGAAGGTCCCACATGAGTGGCTGAAGCCGTTTGGAGCCGAGTGGACGTTACGCGGGATTAAAGACGCCAGAACGGAATCGGAGGCAAAAGCGATCCTACAGAACTGGATTCACAAGGCACGAGCAGAGGAAGTGGTGGATGAGTTACTAGAAGGACTGAAGGGAGCCACGCGCATCAACGCGCTGGAATGGATGGAGGAACTACGGGAGCCCAAATGCTATATCTGCCGAGTAAGCGGAAGCGAGAAAGCCCTAACGACCGACGTCCAGATCGAAATGTCCGGCCGCACTCCCCGAATCTCCTCCTCTGCCCTAGTCGATAGTGGCTGTACTAGTAGCGCCATCAGCCGAACATTCGTTGAGAAGCACAACATCCCTACCCGCGCCACGGCAGCACCCATTACCGTTTATAATGCGGACGGATCAAAAAACAGCGCGGGACGGATCACCGCCTTCGCTGAATTACGCATCATCATCGGAGACCACGCCGAGCGCATAGATCTAGCCGTCACTGACTTAAAAGATCATGACATATTCTTAGGACATGATTGGCTAATCAGGCACAACCCATTGATCAATTGGCGGACCGGAAAAATGACGTTCGCCCGCTGCCAATGCCGTCATATTCCCCTTCCCTTACCTGATGCGGATCCGTATGACAAGTGGGACAAAGAGCTGGAGGAAGGTGACACTATCCTAGCGATAAGCTTTGAAGAAGCTATTCGCATTAGGGCAATGCGACATGTGGCCAATGACCTAGCGGCCGAGGCAAACGCGAAAAAGGAAGCCAAAACGTTTGAAGAAATGGTTCCCGAATGGTGTAGAGACTTCAAAGATTTATTCGATAAAGAAAACTTTGATGACCTACCAGAACCTAAACCATGGGACCACGCCATCGAACTCATTCCCAACGCGAACGCCAACCTCGACTGCAAAGTATACCCACTCAACCGAGCGGAGCAGGAAGAGCTCGACAAATTCCTTGACGAGAACCTGTCTAGTGGTAGGATACGCCCATCCAAGTCACCCATGGCATCACCTTTCTTCTTCGTCAAGAAGAAAGATGGCAAGCTGAGGCCTGTCCAAGACTACCGGAAGCTCAACGAGATGACAATTAAAAACCGTTATCCTCTTCCCTTAATCTCCGAACTCATGGATAAACTGTGTGGCGCCAAATACTTCTCCAAACTCGATGTGCGATGGGGATATAATAACGTCCGAATCAAAACAGGAGATGAATGGAAGGCAGCCTTCAGAACAAATCGTGGCCTGTACGAGCCAACGGTTATGTTCTTCGGGCTTACCAATTCGCCCGCCACCTTCCAATGGATGATGAACGATATCTTCAAGGATCTCATCGCATCAGGGAAGGTGACCATTTATTTGGACGACATCCTTATCATGTCCAAAACCAAAGAGGAGCATCACCGTATCACAAGGGAAGTGTTGGCGACTCTAAGGAAGCACAAGTTGTTCCTTAAAGCTGAAAAGTGCGAGTTCGAAGTCCTAGAAATGGAGTACCTAGGCGTCATCATCAGCAAAGGGAGCATCCGCATGGACCCGGTCAAAATCAAAGGCATTGCCGACTGGCCGATACCTACCAAGAAGAAGGAACTCCAATCCTTCTTGGGATTCACCAATTTCTATCGCCGCTTCATCAAGGACTACAGCAAAATCATGAAGCCCATGACCCAGTTGACAGGGAACGACGCGTGGAGGTGGGGCGAGGCTCAACAGGAAGCCTTTGATCAGCTAAAGAAGCAGTTAGCAGAGGACGTCATACTCGCGATACCAACGAACGAAGGGAAATTCCGAGTAGAAGCCGACGCCAGTGAAGGAGCCATTGGTGCAGTCCTCTCTCAAGAACAGAATGGCAAGTGGAGACCCGTGTCATTCCTATCGAAATCACTCTCGGTTACGGAACGTAACTATGAAATTTACGACAAGGAACTCCTCGCAATCATGCTCGCTCTCGAAGAATGGAGGCATTACCTTATGGGCGCATACCAAGACTTCGAGATCTGGACAGATCATCAAAATCTCCAGTACTTCCGAAAGCCCCAGAAAGTGAACCGACGCCAAGCTCGATGGATCACCGAGCTGGCAGAATACCATTTCACCCTCCATCACAAAGCTGGTACCGCCAACAAAAAGGCTGACCTTCTCTCGTGACGCGCAGATCATGATCAGGGACAGGATGATAACGATCAAGTAATAGTCCTGTCCCCAGAACATTTCAGAGCAATGATCATGCCCACCGTTGAAGAAACCCATCGAGACATACGAGTCGCCACAAAGAACAATCGCCTTTGGGATCGAGCGGTCGCCAATTCCCTTGACCACGACTGAGGTATGAAAATGGCAGATGGACTCATCTGGTACGACGGTAGGATCTACATTCCCCGAGATCATACACTCCGCGGGGAAATCATCGCTCGATCCCATGACCACATCACCGCTGGGCATCCAGGTATCGAAAAGACCAAAGAACTCGTCCTACGAGAGTTCTGGTGGCCAAAGATGAAGAAAGACATCGAAGCCTATGTACGAGCCTGTGAAACTTGCCAGCGAGCAAAGAGCAGCAATCAGGCCAAGGCAGCACCACTACACCCCAACGAAATACCGTCCCGCCCATGGACTCACATCTCCGTAGACATGGTTACTGGATTACCCGAGAGCAATGGACACGACGCCATCATCGTAATCGTTGACCGCTTCTCGAAGGAAATCATTCCTGTTGCATGTTCCACGGAATTATCCTCCGAAGGCTGGGCAAAGATCCTACGCGATGAAGTATATGCCAAACACGGAATGCCCCAAGTCGTCATCTCAGACCGGGGAACCGTATTCGTATCAAGATTCATGAAAGACCTATACAATCTTCTCCAAATCAAAGGGAACGCCTCCACTGCCTATCATCCCCAGACGGACGGTCAGACTGAACGCGTAAATCAGGAGGTTGAAAAATACCTTCGCATGTTCGTCAACCATCTCCAAACCGATTGGGCAGAATGGCTCTCGCTCGCTGCGTTCGCACATAACAACCGAAAACATTCTTCCACCGGCAAAAGCCCATTTGAAGTCAACTACGGTTATAATCCCGCTGTATTACCCGGAACGAAATCCACCACCCCTTTCCGCACCCCCGCCTCCGACTCCTTTGTCTCCAAAATGCAAGAGATCCATGCTACCGCCCAGAAATCACTCGAAAAAGCTGCGTCACAAATGAAAGCACAGTATGACAAAAACAAACGACCAGCCGTCGAGTACAAAGCAGGCGACAAAGTCTGGCTTGACACAACCAACCTCCATCTTCCCCGGCCAAAGAGGAAACTTGACGATAAACGCACAGGCCCCTTCGAAATAAAAAGTAAAAAGGGCGCCTCGGTGTACACCCTAAAGTTACCAGTCAACTGGAAAATCCACCCTACCTTCAATGAATCGCTACTCACCCCTTACATCCCACCCGCATTCCCGAACCAAGAACAGCCTCCACCACCACCACCAGACCTGATCGACGGCGACGAACTTTACGAAGTCGAAAAGGTCCTAAACAGCAGGCAACGAAACGTTCGAGGGAGACAGGGAGAACCATCGAAAGTCACAACAGATTATTTCGTCAAATGGAAGGGCTATGGACCAGAGTCAAATAGCTGGGTACGGGAAGGCGACATGGATGCAGATGAATTAATCGAGGAATTCCTGGCAGAACACGTCGACGGGGTAAACACCAAAATCGTAACTCCAAACAAAGCCATCACTATGATCTTAGATCATGAATACGATAGTGATGGCAATGTCCGGTACCTCGTTCAGCGAACGGATGGATTCCAAAAGTGGGTCAATGCACTCAAAAGTTACAACTTTGAGTGGCGTAAACTCCTACAAGAATACTGGAACAACGAATCTGACAACGGAGAACCACCAATCGGAGACGAAGATCTCGTAGACGACCCATATGGAGGAGAGGCTAGAGGGATGCACCAGCCGGACTTCGAAAATGACTGGAGCGGACCATAACAGCAGTCGGGACGCCTGCCTTAAGGAGAGGGTAATGTTACGATTTAACCACTTTTATTCCTTTTCCTTACATAACCCGGGTCACCGGACCGCTTATCATACAGACACCGAGTAGTGGCTTCGACACTACGCACTACATGGCGTAGTAGCCACTTCCACCTTGCACCTTATCGTGTGATAATGTGCCAGGTTGAAGTGTCTATCGCTTCGATATTGCGTGCTCTAGCTTTCCACTCTCACGAACGGTTTATATTTAGACCCTTACTTTTAGTATTTAAGTAGCTAAGCTCTCGCTAGATATACCCTAGCTTCGAGCTAACGTTTAATCTATACCGAAACTATCGCTTTATCTATCGCTAAGTGCTAAGGACTTAAACCTTTACTCTCAATCGTTTAAAGAACTCATCGGTGACTGCCCGAACGCGAGACAGCCGTTGTTTATCTTTGATTGAAGTTCGGGTCTAACACTCTCCAGGTCCCCGCTCGTTACCAACGACCCGATTATACGTACCCCGAACCAATGCCAGACGAACCACCGGTACCGCCACAACGGGCCGAAATACCCATTCCCCGCCACCCGGTACCGAACTACACTTATCCCCGGGGATACGGGCTGCCAGGCACGCAAGCGCCGCCTAGGCTCTTCGCTGCCGCAGACGACAACGCTGGACCACCCGGCCCGCCGCAACAGCCGATTCCCGGCCCTGTACAACCGGCCGCCCCACCCGTAGCACAGAGGTGGGCACCACCGCAATACCCCCCGCCGCCAGGACCACCAGATCCACCCGCCCCCTGGGTTCTCAACGAAGACGCTCAAGGACCCTGGGCATCGCTAAAGCCCGAGATGGTCAAGGTTCCCGAGAACTTTAACGGCGACTCCAACGACATCGCCCGATTCTTTTCCCAGTGCGACATGTACTTTTCCGTATTCAACCAATACTTCCGATATCACCCGCACAAGGTCATCTTCTGCGCATCACGATTCGGAAAAGACGCTCAAGTCTGGTGGGAATTGTGTGCCAGGGAACTCGGAAGGAACATCAATGGAGACCAGCTCTACCCTGCATACGAGAACTTCGTAGGCGAAGTCAGACGACGGTTCTGGAAAGATGCCAATGCAGAGATCAAGTTCGCACAGTGGGAACGACTACGACAGAGCACCTTCCCTGACGGCGACTTGTTCTTCCAGCAGTTCGACTCGCTTGCATTCGAAGCAGGAGTTATCGGAATCGATCAGATGATGGTGGCACAAGTAAAGAAAGCATGCCGCTCTTCCACCAAAGACATCATCTATGCGTCGGACGCAGACCCCCCACGTAACTATCCCGAGTGGAAGCGTTGCATACTCCACATCGATCACAACTGGAGGACGAAGAAAGCAGAGTCTAGCGGAGGGATTAAAGTGGCGGATTGGAAACAGCAGGCGAAGACAACCCCGCCATGGAAAGGAAACCAACAGCAGCAGTCGACCAGCACCCCAGAAAAGAAAACCGGAACTGGCACTACATACGGAGGCGGGGGGAAGCCCATGAACATCGACGCTCTACGCGCCAAAACAAAATGCTTTGGATGCGGAGAGCTCGGACACTTCAAGCAGGACTGTCCCAAACACGCCAGGTCTAAAGAAGAGCATCTATGACGGGTCGAGTATTACTGGGACCACGTCGCGACGAAAGAGAAGACAGAATTGAAGGTTGAGGAGGTAAAAGACAGCGCTGAGCAGTAAACGATTCGACTGCCTCGGCCAAGGACTTAGTTTCATCCGGTACGCATTTGTCGCCCGCTAGCCAGGCTCATTGTACTTCTGTAGTTTCAAACGTGCATTCGAATATACCATTTTGCGACTTCACTACCGAGACAGAGACTAAGGAAGAATTGAAACAGGACGTCGGGACATCACCGACTAAGCGTTCGGCGAGTAGCTCATCACGAGCGAAAGCGGCGAACGAAAAGGCACCCACCATAGTGCTACCCGTCGTAACAGCGCCTAATAAGCGACTGGATGGGACAGGGGAACAAGCGCCTTCACCGAAGGGACACGCCCCCTCTGAAGCAGAGGAACCGGTTTCCCCTGAGGCGGCTCCACAGGGTCCCAGCCTTGCTGGGAGTTTTGAGGGAATAGCTTTGGCGAAACCTCCCCTGGTAAAGGAGAACACCGCATGGCTACCAACGGCCACGGACGACCTGAACACCGTGCGCAGCGGGCGAACCCGACAAGAGGGCCCCAGGAGCGCGACCCAGCGACAAGACAAAGACTGGGACCAGGTTGGTAGAGGCCCCGGGACAGGTGAGCGGAACGATTCGCATAGTCCCGAGGAGGAGGGTGAGGCTGTTCCGCATTCTGCTACGGTCCAAGTGCAGCCCGTCGTCGCTACTCGCGGCGACTCCTCGGTCAAGATGAACTTGCTGCTAAAAACCAACACACCACCGGGCGATCCCAACGAAAGCGCACATGTGGCAAGAACCGTTGGATGCGCAATGGCCCCGACCAAGACAGCAGAACGGAAGGAAACTGCTAGTGCCCAGGCGGTAAAAAGGGGGCCTCAGGTACAGTTAGAGGAGATTCCCGATGAAGAAGATGATACGAGTTTCCGACGAAGTCAAGAAGCTAACCAAACCCCTTCTGTAGCCCCTGAGGTGACCCAGCTGACGGTAGCCGAACCAGCAGGTTCCGGCGCGAAGGCTGAGAAGGTCCCACACGAGTGGCTGAAGCCGTTTGGAGCCGAATGGACGTTACGCGGAATTAAAGATGCCAGAACGGAATCAGAGGCAAAAGCGATCCTAAAGAACTGGATTCACAAGGCACGAGCAGAAGAAGTGGTGGATGAGTTGCTAGAAGGACTGAAGGGAGCCACACGCATCAATGTGCTGGAATGGATGGAGGAACTGCGGGAGCCCAGACGCTATATCTGCCGGGTAAGCGGAAGCGAGAAGGCTCTAACAACCGACATCCAAATCGAAACGCCCGGCCGCATTCCCCGAATTTCCTCCTCGGCCTTAGTCAATAGTGGCTGTACCAGTAGCGCCATTAGCCGAGCATTCGTCGAGAAGCACAATATTCCTACCCGCGCGACGGCAGCGCCCATCACCGTTTACAATGCGGACGGATCAAAAAACAGCGCGGGACGGATCACCGCCTTCGCTGAATTACGCATCATCATCGGAGACCACGCCGAGCGCATAGATCTAGCCGTCACTGACTTAAAAGATCATGACATATTCCTAGGACATGATTGGCTAATCAGGCACAACCCATTGATCAATTGGCAGACCGGAAAAATGACGTTCGCCCAATGTCAATGCCATCATATTCCACTCCCCTTACCTGACGCAGATCCATATGACAAGTGGGATGAGGAGCTAGAGGAAGGAGATACTATCCTAGCGATAAGCTTTGAAGAAGCTATTTGCATCAGGGCAATGCGACATGTGGCCAATGACCTAGCGGCCAAGGCGAACGCGGAAAAGAAAGCCAAAACATTCGAAGAAATGGTCCCCGAGTAGTGCAGAGACTTCAAAGATTTATTCGATAAAGAAAACTTTGATGATCTGCCAGAGCCTAAGCCGTGGGACCACACCATCGAACTCATCCCCAACGCGAACGCCAATCTCGACTGCAAGGTATATCCACTTAACCGAGCGGAGCAGGAAGAGCTTGACAAGTTTCTTGACGAGAACTTGTCTAGTGGAAGGATATGCCCGTCCAAGTCACCCATGGCATCGCCCTTCTTTTTCGTTAAAAAGAAAGATGGCAAGCTAAGGCCAGTCCAAGACTACCGGAAGCTCAACGAGATGACGATCAAGAACCGCTATCCTCTTCCCTTAATCTCCGAGCTCATGGATAAACTGCGCGGCGCCAAATACTTCTCCAAACTCGATGTACGATGGGGATATAATAATGTCCGAATCAAAACGGGAGATGAATGGAAGGCAGCCTTTAGAACGAATCGTGGCTTGTACGAGCCAACGGTCATGTTCTTCGGGCTTACCAATTCGCCTGCCACCTTCCAGTGGATGATGAACGATATTTTCAAAGACCTCATCGCGTCTGGGAAGGTGACCATTTACCTGGACGATATCTTAATCATGTCCAAAACAAAAGAGGAGCATCGCCGTATCACGAGGGAGGTCTTGACGACTCTAAGGAAACACAAGTTGTTCCTTAAAGCCGAAAAGTGCGAGTTCGAGGTCTTGGAGACGGAGTATCTAGGCGTTATCATCAGCAAAGGAAGCATCCGCATGGACCCGGTCAAAATCAAAGGCATTGCCGACTGGCCGATACCTACCAAGAAAAAGGAACTCCAATCCTTTTTAGGCTTCACCAATTTCTACTGACGATTCATAAAAAACTACAGCAAAATCGTAAAGCCCATGACTCAGTTAACGGGGAATGACCCATGGAAGTGGGGAGAGGCGCAGCAGGAGGCCTTTGAGCAGCTAAAGAAGCAACTAGCGGAGGACGTCATACTTGCGATACCAACCAATGAAGGGAGATTCCGAGTAGAAGCCGACGCTAGTGAGGGAGCCATTGGCGCAGTCCTTTCCCAGGAACAGGATGGAAAATGGAGACCCGTGTCATTCCTATCGAAATCACTCTCGGTTACAGAACGTAACTACGAAATTTACGACAAAGAACTCCTCGCAATCATGCTCGCTCTCGAAGAATGGAGGCACTACCTTATGGGCGCATACCAAGACTTCGAGATCTGGACAGATCATCAAAATCTCCAGTACTTCCGAAAGCCCCAGAAAGTGAACCGACGCCAAGCCCGATGGATCACCGAGCTGGCAGAATACCATTTCACCCTCCATCACAAAGCCGGTACCACCAACAAAAAGGCTGACCTCCTCTCGCGGCGCGCAGATCATGATCAAGGACAGGATGATAACGATCAAGTAATAGTCCTGTCTCCAGAACATTTCAGAGCAATGATCATGCCCACCGTTGAAGAAACCCATCGAGACGTACGAGTCGCCACAAAGAACAATCGCCTTTGGGATCGAGCTGTCGCCAGTTCCCTCGACCACGACTGAGGTATGAAAATGGCAGACGGACTCATCTGGTACGACGGTAGGATCTATGTTCCCCGAGATCATACACTCCGTGGAGAAATCATCGCTCGATCCCACGACCACATCACCGCTGGACATCCAGGTATCGAAAAGACCAAAGAACTCGTCCTACGAGAGTTCTGGTGGCCAAAGATGAAGAAAGACATCGAAGCCTATGTACGAGCCTGTGAAACTTGCCAGCGAGCAAAGAGCAGCAATCAGGCCAAGGCAGCACCACTACACCCCAACGAAATACCGTCCTGCCCATGGACTCACATCTCCGTAGACATGGTTACTGGATTACCCAAGAGCAATGGACACAACACCATTATCGTAATCGTTGACCGCTTCTCGAAGGAAATCATCCCTGTTGCATGCTCCACGGAATTATCCTCCGAAGGCTGGGCAAAGATCCTACGCGATGAAGTATATGCCAAACACGGAATGCCCCAAGTCGTCATCTCAGACCGGGGAACCGTATTCGTATCTAGGTTCATGAAAGACCTCTACAATCTTCTCCAAATCAAAGGAAACGCCTCCACTGCCTATCATCCCCAGACGGACGGCCAGACCGAACGCGTAAATCAGGAGGTTGAAAAATACCTTCGCATGTTCGTCAACCATCTCCAAACCGATTGGGCAGAATGGCTCTCACTCGCTGCGTTCGCACATAATAACCGAAAACACTCTTCCACCGGCAAAAGCCCATTTGAAGTCAATTACGGTTATAATCCCGCTGTATTACCCGGAACGAAATCCACCACCCCTTTCCGCACCCCCGCCTCTGACTCCTTTGTCTCCAAAATGCAAGAGATCCATGCTACCGCCCAGAAATCACTCGAAAAGGCTGCGTCACAGATGAAAGCACAGTATGACAAAAACAGACGGCCAGCTGTCGAGTACAAAGCGGGCGACAAGGTCTGGCTTGACACAACCAACCTCCATCTTCCCCGACCAAAGAAGAAGCTTGACGACAAACGCACAGGTCCCTTCGAAATAAAAAGCAAAAAGGGCGCCTCAGCATACACCCTAAAGTTACCAGCCAACTGGAAAATTCACCCTACCTTCAACGAATCGCTACTCACCCCTTACATCCCACCCGCATTCCCGAACCAAGAACAACCTCCTCCACCACCACCGGACCTGATCGACGGCGATGAACTTTACGAAGTCGAAAAGGTCTTGAACAGCAGGCAACGAAATGTTCGAGGGAGACAGGGAGAACCATCGAGAATCGCAACGGATTATTTCGTCAAATGGAAGGGTTATGGACCGGAATCAAATAGCTGGGTATGGGAAGGCGACATGGATGCCGACGAGTTGATCAAAGAATTCCTGGCAGAACACGTTGACAGGGTGGACACCAAAATCGTAACACCGAACAAAGCCGTCACCATGATCCTAGATCACGAATATGACAGTAACGGCAATGTTCGATACCTCATCCAACGAACAGATGGATTCCAAAAGTGGGTCAAAGCCCTCAAACAGTACAACTTTGAGTGGCGGAAACTCCTACAAGACTACTGGAATAATGAATCAGACGACGGAGAACCACCAATTGGAGATGAAGACCAGATCAATGACGCATACGGAGGAGAGGCCAGAGGAATGTATCAAGAAGACTTCCCCAATGACTGGAGCGGACCGTAACGGCAGTCGGGACGCCTGCCTTAAGAAGGGGGTAATGTTACGATTTAACCACTTTTATTCTTTTTACTTACATAACCCGGATCACCGGACCACTTATCATACAGACACCGAGTAGTGGCTTCGACACTATGCACTACATGGCGTAGTAGCCACTTCCACCTTGCACCTTATCGTGTGATAATGTGCCAGGTTGAAGTGTCTATCGCTTCGATATTGCATGCTCTAGCTTTCCACTCTCACGAACGGTTTATACTTAGACCCTTACTTTTAGTATTTAAGTAGCTAAGCTCTCGCTAGATATACCCTAGCTTCGAGCTAACGTTTAATCTATACCGAAACTATCACCTTATCTATCGCTAAGACTAAGGACTTAGCCTTTACTCTCAATCGTTTAAAGAACTCATCAGTGACTGCCCGAACGCGAGACAGCCGTTGTTTATCTTTGATTGAAGTTCGGGTTTAACATATATGAATGCAAAGTGCTACACACTAAACACCACACAAACACTCAGTAATTGCGGTTCGAAGGGAGGTATGTTATACCAGGTTATGACACTTTGTACTGTAGGATACAAGTTCCGGGTGCAATGAATATGATTTGTATAAAGAATATATTGCAATGTCCACTTTTAAGTTCGATGTGTTACTGAACACAAACTCAAACTGATACAGAATAACTGCCTGGTGCAGGTTCTGAACTCGTGCTGGCTGCCTGGTGCAGTTTCAATACTGATACGTTGCGCCTGGTTGCGACTTAAAACACACTGACTGGTTCTGAACTGTTTCTCGGGTCTTGACTTTCTGTTTCTAGCTTAATTCTGTTCGCTTGCTTGTCTGTTCTTGCACACATGACGTGACCAGGTCACAATCTTTCTATTCCAGGTGAGTCTACGACTCGAAGCTCTTAACCAATAAAACCCGTACTATTTGCCTGGTAGCATTCCGGGGGTCAGAAACCTGCTCCCCCACTAGATACATGACCGGTATTTATACTATCCTATGGATACCCTATGACCAATCCCTTTTACTACTGACTAATATGCTTGCTGACCCAGCCTGGTGAGGATAAATGCTCTACCTGGCAGGTATTATATCATCCACAGCTACCAGGTTGATCGATCGCACTAGGTCATTACCAGGCGATCGGATAATTTCCACCGGAATGCCGGGTGATTACACTATACGAGTCACGACCTGGAACCTCAGTCTACTGGGTAGAATACCCGATCTTCTATTCAAGTGTTGGATCAGCTCGTTTTGAAGTTACCAGGTGGACCCTTTTCTTTACAATGTGCTACTTTCTTTCTGTGTCTTACTGATTGGTACAATGTAATACCGTTGTATTGCTAGGAAATGTCAAATTACACGCGTTTTTTAAAGGGTGTACGCCCGGCAGGCGTATCACTAGCACGAGGTTGAAGAAGTCAAAGATAAACAGCTCCTTGATGAGCCTTGTATGGTGCTGAAGTCCTCAGCGCCTATTGGAAGCTCAGATTTGGTAATTGTTACAGCCATGATTAAGCGGTGTAGCGACCTTCGTGGGGATTAGTTGCTCTCCCTGCACCAAAGAAGTCGAGTGTGGAGAGCAATAAGTTTAGATAGCTGTTCAACGTCAAGCGCCCGGTATTCGCTCCAAGACATTCCGGTCAATGAGGAAACAGGGAAGTTTCAAAAGCATGTGAACACAAGTCGGGCTGGAGATCCGAGCAAAAAGCTCTGAGAATTCTGTGTCTGGGAGGTCACAGGTGTTCATACGCACAAATAAATGAATATTCGTCTGTGTCGCACTGTATGAGGAATAGAAATGGCTGATAGTTCCGAGATCGCACCCTGGAAATGAGTGTCGATCAAAATACTACAGCAACAGAGCAGTCGAGAAGCAAAGCATCATAAAGAATGAATTGTTTGGCTCTCTTGGCGCAACATTGATCTGACAAAAGGGAGAAGGTGATCCAGATACGGCCATCGAATTCAGATATAAAGAGGTATGATTAGATTCACTAAAATTCTAGACTGCGACAATAGTGCTCAAGGAAGCCGTGCGAGGTAACGGGACAGCATTTGATGCTGTACAGCCTAGCAGAGATACGTGAACAGAGGTAGCAGAATGCATGAGTAGGAGGTCGCCTGGCCGCTGACGCCTTGTCGTGTTCCTTAAACATTCGAGACGCGAATATACCGTAGGGACTGGTCGTGGTTGGAAGAGAGATTCATATATTGCCAGTCATGGCAGTCGAAAGAGCAGCGGAGCCGGCGGCCCGTGGACGCCCGCCCGTGACAAGCTATGACGGTCACGCTCTTTCCCTTTTTCCAACACCATCGAGGTAGCCCTAGAAGAGGAGGAGCTGGCCTTCCACCCACTCCTTGATGTCTACCACAGTTTCATTGTCAAGGAGCCGACCAAATTCAGCTGGAGCCTGGCACCGCTTAATGGACTCAACACACCCAGCATTACTTCGAATAACCAAGGTCAGTAATTTCAGTTTATTTTACTACAATCATCCTCATGGGGCAATAGATACGAGCTACAACGCAAACAGAGAATGAAGAGCCGTTGTGCTATTACTAGGCAGGTGCGCAGTATTCTTCACCGGCTAGGGCACTTCTAACGTCCATCAAGGTGTATACACGAAACCTACCGGCCGCAAGATCCTCAAAGAAAACCATCCAAATTGCCCAAACTCCGTACGAGTTACCCTCAACCTTTTGCCATCACGTCAGAACGCACTCAGCGTGGGTTTGCGTACGTTCGACTGCCGGGACATGCCAGTGGATGCGTGAGGAATGGAGGTCAATTTGAAGACGGTGACACGGAGACGGGCGTCTTAGGACCTTTAAGGCTGTGTTGCTACCATGGCCTCTCGGGCAGGAGCCACATATTCTGCCTATGTACGGCGTAAATCGGAGGTATAAAGAGGACGGCACCCGCGGTGTAGGAAGGAGATTGTGGTGTGGTACATGAGATCTTGAGAGGTCAAGGCTATTTGAGAGGACGCTGCAGACGTACAGAGGAAGGCGTAGAGGGTTCGAGTTCGGAAAGGTGTAACGAGTACGTTCAAGGTACATTCTTCACTCATTTCTGAGAGATCGCCCGCTAACCACTCAGATTCACCCTCGCAGTATATGGTCGAGAAGAGTTCTGCGACTTAGCACATAACTCCTTCCGTCCCTCGTGAGTTCTTCGCGCGGAACGTACATCGGAGTGGACATACACGACCAACGAGGGGTTCGACTAAGCAAGTGCGTTCTGGCACAGCTTCAGAGTCGGTCAGACTAGTCGACCATTGACGCAAGCATCTCTTCTGCCACCATCGCCTCCATCGCTTGACTGGGGTCCTCTATATCCGCTCTTTCTGCATTCTGTCTTATCCTTCCGGCCAACTCGTCTATGAGAAGGACGCAGTGGTCGAACAAGCCCGAGGCCGAGTTGTACTAACTGTAGTACGACGATTGTTGGCATACTTCGTCGTTCCTTAGGCCTTAGGGGTTATGCAGTGTGTATGCTGCCGATCAAGAGACGTGATGCTAACGATAGGTGCAGCTAGTGAATTCCACGCCAATATTATCACCCGAGACTGTTCACCGCGCAATAGCCCCTCGAACACCTTTGCCGTAGTAACAATAACGCGAAGGAACGTAGCCCATTCACCCGCTAGACTCGCCTCGAACAACGCAGGACGGCGATTCGAATCCAGGTACGAATCTCGTATATCGTTGCGATTGATAGCGCTGACTTCAAAGATGAATGCAGCTACAAGCACAGTTCCCAGTCCCCATTATCGGTGTGTATGATTCCTTTTCTTGTTGTTGTCAACTCATTCTTCCATAGCTTGATGGGACGCAATTACTTTACGAAGGACAAACTCCTGCGAGAACGACGCGAAAGGATATGTGCATATATGCGCCTGTAATTCACACAGGCAACACGTGCTCTTCTGTTCGAGTGCCTTGGTGATCCAACACACTTGTGCAGAAGAGGGCTGCCGCCAGAGCTTCATTACCGTTCGAACATCGAACGTACCTTTTTCGCGTCTCGGATAATATCTTACAGGGTGCGTATCATTACGACCAGGCGATGCAATGCTCATGATTGGTGTAGCCAGCCATCCGATAATCACATCGACCCTGGAACCTTTTACAGCGTGTTAGTCAGACGTCCTACGCATGACTGCACTGAGAATTCAGAGTAAAGAACTTGGCTCGTTTGCTCGCTAGACGTGCCTACGACGGGAGAGTGACGAACAGACCTTCGTGTGAATACCTAGAGTATGAAGGCGAGCGAGATACGCATATAGTATGTCATTGAAACGATAGTACTGACTTTGAAGACTAGTGTTGCCTAATATCGCGTGCTTCTACTACTACTTTCTGTCAGCCGATTCCTGCATGGCACAAAGACAACATATTTCTACCTCGTTGACCTCTATAAGTTTGGAAGAGAGTGGCGCAAAGGAAATGAACTCGGCGACATGTCCTCTTCTTTTTGAGCACTTCGGGTTCCGCTCGTACTCCCTACAACACATCGGATATGCTGGTATTCCATTTACAAGGGCTTGTTTAATGTAGCTATATGACTTAGTTGTCGTGGCTACATTTCATCATACGACTTGTCCGTTTTTGTTCCTCCGTCGCTTGAGATCGAACCCCGGTCAGGACAACGCAAACTTTTGTAATGAATTTCTGATTGTAACGCCTCCGACTGAGAGCGCTGAGCTATTCGGTCCTTCGTACAATACAACGATAGTCTGTGGAGATCTCCTGAAGACCGCCGCCAGAGTGTATTTACCGTTCGCCCGCTTGAATTTGTGAAGTCGTCGAACACAAGCCAGGAGCAACGAAGAAGAGAATATAATCAAAAGACCGTACAAGTTATGGAGAGCACGAGGTCGAACCTGTTTCAATGAATGGATACCAACCAACCACGAATGTATATCCGATGTTGACTTTGCAAGAAAGGAGGAGGCATAATGTATTATTCTCGGACAGCGAAGGGTATAATACAACTCGTAGTCTGAAGTGACACTCTGGACACCTAAAAGAATATCTGCGAGTCATATCGTCATGCAGGGCGAATGGGCTGCCGACTGACCAATGATCGTCTCTCCCACCCTAAACACCCGCTTGTCCGGTTCATTTCCGTGGTACCTCTCAAAGCGGAGTCCAGGCTCTAGTGTTTGCATAAGGAGAAAGGTAGTCAATGAACAAGACGCACGCCGAAACAAAAGTGTATGCTACCATAAACGTTAGCTGATGGGCCACAGGGAACGAGAGAACGCATCCTTGACGCCACGTTGAGATTACAACCTTCAAAAGCTTGGTATGATGACCTTAAATGTGGTATTGACGTGATGCTCACAGTCGGCTTGCGTACAGATCTGAAAAGCACTGAAGCCGAGTGGGGTATATCAATACTGAGTGCTTAACGCGAAGGCCAGTGTCGTGTGAAGCAGGTGTTGCCTGTGAAGCTGACTTTAGCTTCGCCGAGGTTGGAGACTTCGGCGCAGCGTACAGCCCAGATGCCCGAGATAAGGAATCATCGTGATTGTCTTTAATGTAGCGTACGGCCTTTGATGTGCACTTATGAAACAAGGAGGGTCGCAGAAACTGGGAGAGTTGTCGACCACTGTACAGCGATCCGGCAAGGCAAAAACAACCGCGGAGAATGATGAGTTCGATGTCATCAATGTGGAACCGGATGGTACATACGATCGTGAGCAAAGGTTGTAGGATTCACGCCACCGAAGTTTTGGTCATCCCGTAGTATATTCAGGCGGGAAACCATAGAGGACGCGTGCTTCCAGCAATACGAATTGGAACGGTGATAACTGTTGTTTATAATGTCTGGGAGCGGCGGTGAGTAAGAGCAGCAACACGAATGAAGATGTGCACCTCATCGATCATCCGTGACTCCACCCGAGTTCTCTGACTTCAGACCCTCTATGTCGGAGGGTGGCAGCCTTACTATTCCATAGGCTGAAAATGAAGGCCTTGCAGTGTGACAGGACTAGAACGCTCACGGATATGGCATGGAGATAACAGATACACTGTGAATATCGGGCAATCGCAGAGCCGAGCCTGCTAAACATTTGAAAAGGATAAGCAGGTCAAATCAGCTCTTATCTCGTCGCGTACTCCAAGGGTCGATGCTGCCTATAAATGCAAGGTTAGCTCCGCATAACCTAGGGAGGAAGTTGATGCAACGTACTCTATAGCCATCGACTAGGACACGTAAGTAAAGGGGAGAACCGACGACCACAAAAAGACAATTTACTATTGGAAACTTATAATAAGCGCGCCTAGGTCAAGAGGAACCAGAGCACGCACCTAGGTGTCCGTCGGGTGATTCTTTTCTGTGTAGCTTGGCGGTAACCCCTTCGGCAAAAAGCATGCAGCCCAGCAGAGATATGTGAACAGAAGATATGGTGAAGGCACGAGTAGGAATACGCGCCCTGTCGCCTGGCCGCAGACGCCTTGTCGCGTTCGTTAAGCATTCGAGACACAAATGCATGGTAGGTATCGGTCGTGATTGGAAGGAAAGATGCGGCTTTGTTGGCTGCACTTTATTCAATGGTCAAAGCCAGACCATTTGGTAGGGTCCTCCTTGTGGATTTTCGTGGGAAGAGAGATTCATAGACTACGAGTCATGGTATTGGTATTGGTACCAGCACAAGGTCCCAATAAGGAACGGCCGGGTCCACAGCCCTGCCATGGCGTGCCATGTGCTGTGGCCACAAAGGCTCATGCCGTTTTAAGCACACTATTGAGTGCGTCTCGCGGATTAGAGTATCTTTGTGGGGTTCAATGGAGACAAAGTGGGATGACGAACGAACGATGGACAGAACGTCATTAAGGGCAATATAAGGAGCTTCATTAAATACATGGAAAATATCAGAGGAATCAGATCTTGAGCAGATCAAAGGCATTAAGAATACACGAGAAGGGAGCGCCAAGATTCTAT
This sequence comes from Armillaria altimontana, assembly GCA_022818075.1. Lineage (NCBI taxonomy): Eukaryota > Fungi > Basidiomycota > Agaricomycetes > Agaricales > Physalacriaceae > Armillaria > Armillaria altimontana. The sequence continues at coordinate 102,131 of JAIWYR010000055.1, read as the reverse complement.
GATGAACCTTGCAAGGTTTCGAATGCATCGGGGTACCAGTCGGTGAAAGATCACCGGAGTCCGGCCCGTGGGTGCGCGACACATTCTGTGACAAGCTATGACAGTCACGCTCTTTCCCTTCTTTCAATACCATCGAGGTAGCCCTAGAAGAGCTAGCCTTCCGTTTATTCCTCAATGGATACCACATTTTTCTTGTCACGGACCCCATGAAATCCAGATGGAGCCTAGCACCATATAATGCACGCAAGATGCCCTATCCAGGATTACTGCGAATAACCAAGGTCAGTGATATCAGTTTCTTTTGCTACCGTCATCCTGACAGGATAATAGATACGATCTACAACGCAACAAGAGAATGAAGGGTCGTTCTGCTATTACTAGTCAGGTGTGTAGTGTTCTTCACCGGTTAGGGCACTTCTAACGTCCATCAGGTGTATTCACCAAAACCTATCTATCGCCCACAAGATCCTCAATGACAACATCCAAATGGCCAGCTTCCGTCCGAGTTAACCTCAACAAACCCCTTTGACATCGTGTTAGAACGCACTCACCGTCGGTTTGCAGACGTGACCACCGCGACATACTAGTGGATGCGTGAGGATTGAAGGACAATTTGAAGACGGTGACACGGAGACGGGCGTCTTAGGACTATTTAAGGCTGTGTTGCGACTATGACCTCTTGGGCAGGAGCCATATATTTTGCCTATGTACTGCGCAAAGCGGAGGGATAAGGAGGACGGCACCCAGCGGGTACGTTCAAGGTACGTTCTTCAGTCATTTGTGAGACATCGCCCGCTAATAACCCTCGCAGTATATGGCCGAGAAGAGTTCTGCCACTAATTAGTCACAGTGCAGAACCCCTTCCGTGCCTAGTGACCACGTGTTCTTCGTGCGGATCGTACATCGGGATGGAACGACGAACGACGGGATCGACTAAGCAAGCGCGTTCCGGCACAGCTTCAGTCGGTCAGACTAGCCGAACAAAGTGACAGAAGCAAAGACGCGTCTCTTCTTCTGCCACCATCACCTCCACCGCTTGACTCGGGTCTTTCATATCGGCTTGTTCTTCTTTCTGTTCTCCTTCCAGTCGACGCCTCTATGGCAGCAACCAAACAAGCCCGAGGTTAAGTGACGCGAACTGTTGGATGACGATTGTTGGCATACTTCGTTGACCCTTCTATCAGGGGTTATACGGTGTGTATGCTGCCAATCAAGGGACATGATACTCACGATGGGTGCAGCCAGTGAATTCCGCGCCAATGTTACAATAGCTCTCGAGTGCCTACAACAACATTGCGTCGGCAGCAATGACGGGTCATGGAGCTGATTCATAGCAGCAAGCAACGGTCGCGGAGCCGGAGGCGCGATAGTACAAGTCGCCTCTTCCTCGATGGAGGTGACAAACAGAGACACGTCCCTTCACCTGCCACCATCAACTGAAGCCAAGTGGTGCGCGCAGGCCGCGGATAACGGGTTATACGTGCGTATGCTCCCATTCAAGGGTTCCTTTGCTCACAACGGTTGTAGGCAGTGCGAATGCTAGTGAAATATCATCATCCGAGACTTGTTACACCCCGACGGCCCTCGAACACGCGTTGGCAGCAATAACGCAAAGTACGAACGTGGCCTATTCACCCGCTAGACCCGTCTAGTGTGATGAACGGCATCTATACTGAATTCACCTCCCAGTTGGCGTAGACGACCATCACAGGATGTTGATTTGAACCCAGGTACGAATCTTGTATGTGGCTACTATTGATAGCGCTGACTTCGAAGATCAATGCAGCTACGGACTCAGTATTGGTGTGTACGATTCCATGACTTGTTCCTGTCAACTAATTTTTTCATAGCCCGATGGGACGCGTTTACAGCACGAAGGACAAACTCTTGGGAGAACGGTGTGCAAAGAAATATGTGTATATGTGGCTGGAATTTTCCTAGGCAACATGCACTCTTCTGTTCGAGTGCCTTGATAATCCAACACACTCGTGCAGAAGGGGACTGCTGCCAGAGTGTAATTGCTGTTTGTGCATCTAATGGACTTCTTTTCATCTCGGATTATATGCTACAGGGTGCGTATACTTCCAACCATGCGATCTAATGCTCATGATTGGTGTAGCCAACGTCTCCTGTGCTCCTATTTTCTTCCCATAATTGCAATTACCCTCGAACCCCTTACGCCCGGGCCAGTAAGATGTCCCAAGTATGCGCCGAGGATTCAAAGCAAAGGGGCACTAAAAATTCCGCGTGGTCACCTGCGTGGTACCACGCTGGCGTGGTGCGTGCCCACGCAGCCACGCAAGTCATCGGTTCAATTCCAGTTGAACTCAACTATATTGAATATGTGTACTGTGCCTACGATGCTTGTGACCGTTCGTAATGATATCCTTATGTTTGTTTTGTTTTTATTCCTCAATATCCTCCAACAAAGATACCAGGTTGGAAAATGATACCAAAACTGAACTTCCGATATCTGCCAATTACAGTGTTTCACACTTCGGGTCTATGGTTTTCGGTGACCAGTGTATCTTAAATGTATATTTTTATAAGTAGGAGAGGCTTAAATGTTCATATTTTGGTGCTTTTCCTTACCGAGTACTCAAAGATCATAGAGTGGTGCTGTAGACATCAATTACCGATCAATACAGCATCAATATGGCTTCGATGTGTCGAGTACTGATACAACCGGTCATGGAGACTAACTTAGTGATCTCCGTTTCTTATGTGAAGATTTGCCTCAACCACGCAACCGACCACGCAGGCGTACCACGCAGCCACGCAGGCAGACCACGCAGGCAGACCACGCACAGCCACGCGGATTAACCACGCAGCCACGCGGACCACGCAGGCATCACACGGAGACCAAGCCGGTCCATATAAGGTTGCCTTCAGAAAATGCATCATTCGTGTAATTGCCTCTTAATTGACTTGTTTCTTCGGTGTCATTCATACCAAATACAGAACACCATATGCTTCGCATGGTGTCCTCCTCACTGGGAACCCCACATCGTGTATCGGATCACTTCTAGCTTAGATAACTGCCTCTTAGGCATTTTTATACTGTTAGGATACTCATAAAATTATCTACTTCCGCTACAATGCTTTTGATACTCTTAAACTTGCCAATCCCCTTCAAATGATATTTTCATGCTATTGAACATATTTTAAAGTGTTTCAATATCCTGGCAAAGCATTCATATTTGAACCTTACAGACCATTATGAAGCTGATTCTATGCAAGGAGTAACAGAAATTGACGGAACGCGTCGACTCTCGTCGCGTTTGATAGACTTGATCAACCTTTGATAGGAGTCTGGCGTGATGTGTCAACCACGCTGACAACCACGCAGCCACGCAGGCTACCATGCGGAATTCTTCTTGCCCAAAGCAAAGACCTTGGATCGTTTACTTGCTAGACACGCCTATGGTAGGAGAGTGTCGATCGGCATCGATGCTGAATTCTGCTCCCAGTTGGCTTAATCGACCTTAGGGCGAATACGGTTAGAATGTGGAGTATGAAGGCGAGCGAGGTACGAATGCCATATATCATTGAAACCATAGTGCAGAATATAGCTACAGACCAGTGTGGCTCGCTTCCACTACTTCTTCCTGTTGACTGTAGTGAATAGCCCGGGTATATCTACGGGTAGCCATCCTCAACCCGTACCCGTAAGGGTTTTAACCCATGCTCACAGGTACGGGTTACTGGCCGGGTCAGTGATTTTTCAGGTGGGTAGATGGGTAGTCACCGGGTAGATGGGTACGAGCCTATATTCATATTGAAAGGCTACAATGCACATGGAGGATGTACTCTACTGGCTATCAATTGCATCCCATCCATCTGGCATAAGGATATCACCATCTTCGTTGCCATCTGCCTCCGGTACTTCAGGCAGGAGAGTCACGGACTGAATGTCGTTGTCCTCGATGAAACCAAGGGTACTCCAGTCACCTAGACACATCAACGCTCATGAGGTTTGAGAGGTTAAATGGTTTCGGATATGCGAGATGAGGAGACGGCCTCGACTGAAGGTTCGCTCAATGTCGACAGCTGTTGCTGTATGTGAATTAGGTCAGATCACAAGCGAGATGAAAATTTTGTACCAGGTATCATCAAATAGTCAATTGCCATCTGTGATAAACAAGGAAAATCCGAACGTTTATCACGCCACCATTGAATAGCGTCAGCCATGAATTCAACGTCAGTGGAGAGATATCTTGTAAGCTCGTCATGGAGTTCATCCTGCTTGGGAGGTCGAGTGCTATCTAACTCGTTGAATACGTTGCGCGAGGTCTAAGAAAAGAGTTCAGGGATAACACACACAACAAAATATGTATTGCGCACCTTTGGGGCACTCGTGCCAGTGTCGTCTCGCTCTGTAGTCTCAATCCCTGTAACCCCTGGCTCTCTACCCTTGTACTTCCTCTCAAATTTGTAGGCAACAAGCTCTCGGGCTTCGTTGATCCAAGACACTGGCCAGTTGGCATCGCGAAAGTAGGTGAGCTTTCGTCGGGGATGTAAGACTGAAAATGAACGAGCAAATAAGCTCTGATACTGCTAACAAGGAGTAGAAGACATACCCATTGCAATACGATAGACCTTTGACGGGTCAGTCCTGTCATAATACACGTTGAGGTGGTCCTTTGCAACAGTAAGTGCTGCACAAATTGGAGCTGAGAACTTGGCTTTGTCGAGAGCGGCAGTGGCCAGTACAGTGTCGATATGGTCCATTGCAGGTATTACCATTGCCAGACTTGGTGTCGAGCATGAGAAATAAAGAGTTGCATCCTTCAATATCTGAGAAGATGGACGTTTGAGTCAAGAAAATTGTAGCTTATGTCAGCGATCACACACCTGTAACACGTCACGGAGGTCCTTGACGACATCCCACTCTGCCCTCGACAGCTCAAATTCACGGAGGCCATTATCCTGGTCCGCCATAATCTTCTTTACCGCTGCTTTGTATTCTAATACCACGCTAATCATATCAAACGTTGAATTCCATCATGTGGACACGTCACAAGGCAGGATCTTTTGTTTGAGGCCATCTTTTTCAAGAATCTCCTTCCAGTGAGGAAGAAGTATTGTGCTGGAGTGAATGATTTTGAAGGAAAGTTTTCGAAGCTGGTTTTATTTATCAGAAATGGTGCGTCTATTTGAATTTTAGCAATAAATCATGCCTTCGCTAATGCCAATTGAACAGGCTTTATATCCTGCTGCCATCGTTCACGGTCCTCATCAGTGAGCTTTGTCGTCACATCAACAAGACCTTCCTCATCATCTGCTTCGATCCCACTGCCATTTACCTCGATATCCCATAAGCGAGCCTCTAGTTCCTCAATCTCAATACCGCCAACCAAGTCATGCAAAGCACGCTCAATATCATTGTCTGGGCCCCCATTATCATTGGACTTGTGCCTAGGAGGATCAAACTGTTTCAACAAGCTCTTTGCCACGAGATTAATGATGTGAGCGAAACAGTGAGTGCGGCTCGCTTGTCCAGAGAACAAAGGTACATTGTCTGAGTCACCAAGAGCCTTGATCATAGTATCATTGTTGCTAGCATTGTCGCAGGTGATACTTAGAACCTGTAAGTCCCTGTCAGCCTTAGTCTGGATCTTAATACAGCATGCTTACCTTGTCGGTGACTCCGAAATCCTTCAGTACCTGTTCAAACGCCTCTGCAAGATTTTCTCCCAAGTGTGACTGACAGCAAGATTCAGTTATAATCAACCAACGAGACAGTAGGTTGCAATTACCTTGGCTACTTCTATGAAGTCTAAAAGCATTCGGACAGGTTGGCTGTCATGGATAAAATGAACCGTGAACGCAATGAAGGCTTGATGGTTTGGTGAAGTCCAGGCATTGGTTGCAAAGTTTAGTTCGCCATCATACTCCTATAGTGCTAATGCATCAGTGTTATTTTGGTGAAGTAAGGTGTTCTAGTTTACCTGAAGTAGCTTGGCAATGCGCTGATGTGTTTTTGCAAAGACAGTCTTGACATCATGAGATACCGTTGTCGGATGGGGGAGATGATACATTGGCCAGCCCGTCTTCATCAAGCAGTTGAAGCTGTGGTCCTTCATGATATTGAATGGGTGCAGGCTTTCGGAAACCCAGTGTACAATCTCAGTGCTGTAGGAACAGAGTGAGTCATTGATAGCTTCACTGTGAATGACTTACCGTGTCTCGGATTTTGTGTGTGCATGATGAGAATAAGTCATGGCACCTTTACCCTTCAAGTGTTGGAACATAGATGTGATCATGCCATCATTACGGTGAGCCTTGACAATTTTGCGAGCATTCTCCAGGTTCTCAACGTTATCAGCCATGTCCAAAACATCGGAACCCCAGCAAGAGCGAATATGCTTACGCATATTTCCCATTGACTCTTTATCAGTAGTATCCAGGTAACGCGCAATGCTCTGCTTGCACCCTTTAGCAGCACAAGAGAACACATGACACTTGCGATGATGATGGTACTCAATGGCCAGGGTGGGATGGAAAAATGCATAAGCCGAAGCGGACCATTTCTTCATCATACATTCTGATGGTACGAGTCACGGTTAGTATTACTGATGCTAATCACTAATAATCACCTACCAAGCTCTGCTTCATCAGTCTCCTCCTCAATGGCTTGAACCTCATGGACGGAGCTGTGGTCTGAATCAGAGTCTGAGTCCGAAGGGTTCTCAAGTGCAGGTAGGTCGGCATCTGAGGTACGAGACGGTGCAATAGAGGGTGATTTGGTACGAGGAGGAACTTCCGATGGGGCTACAATGAAAAGTAAGTGATGTTTGACACCGTGAAAGGAACAGGTACTCATGAGGTGATGCGACAACCTTCTTGCCTTTGACAACACCTGATGCAATCTTTTTGACTTTTTTAGCGACACCTTTGATCTTCTTTTTGGCCTTGGAGACGGTCGATGAGATGGAGGTAGTTGACGTAGGAGACCCAGCTCTTCCTGCTTTGCTCCGCTCCATCTCGGTTTGCTTGCGCTTGCCAGAGAGTAATTCAGGAGGGTCTTCAGCAGGGGCCATGATGGAACGGTGCAAGTAGCGATGGCTGGAGTTGTCTTCACTTTATGCCACTGTATAAAACTTTAATTGTAATACTGTACAGTACTGTCTGGCAGCTCAGACGGCAGTACGGGACTACCCACAGAGGCAAATTCTGCGTGGGTTTAGTCGGGTTCATGGCGGGTATGGCATCGCTGACCCATACCTGTACCTGTCAGTACCCGTACCCATAACCTGGAAAAACCCCCAATACCCGTGCACTACACTAGTTGACTGGTCCTTGCGTCAATTCTACATCGTCGACGTCTGTTGGTTCGGACAAGAGTAGCATAAATGAAATGTGCATATATGAACTTGGAATTGACCTGGCGACATGTGCTTTCTTTTTGAGCATTGAGGTTCCCCCTCATGCAGAAGAGAAATCTCAATGAAGTGTAATTACTGTTCTTCGGACATGGTGCCAGTGTTCCATTCGCTGGTCAGATTAGAGCATGGCCATATAACTTAGCGGTCGTGGCTTCCATTAAAACGCGCACTTCAATATATTTTTGTTTACCCGTGGCATGAGATTGAAGTTTGAATCCCACTTAGTGCAACATGTTATGTTTCGCTGACATGTATGATTTGACAACACCTTGTAAATAATGTAGTTTGAATTAGTGCTGACATGGTGTCCTCTGATAGTGTTATTTTGGAATGCTGACACAGCAATCTTTTATTTGGTTCTTTGTGCCATACGGCGTGTCCATGGAGATCTCATACTGACCTACGTCATTGCAACTGTAAAGGAGAGACATTGTTGGCATTCTCTGATGATTTTGGTGGCTGAGATGCTGAAGGGTCTTATTTCCTCTTACTGTTGGGTGAAGCATCCTGGAGAAATGATCCGGCATGGGCAATACGAGAGACACAATACACTCATTATTTGTTTCTCATTGATTCTTTGACCAGGCTGAGACTGGACAATGGTGTTGCCTATCCTTCATCAATCTTTTTTAGTATAGCCCAGGGAAGTATTGAATCTTTGAATTTTCACTCGTGGCGGTATCTATAACAATCCCTCAGGCTTCTCATTCATTGATCAAGGTAACTTGTAACGGATGTCAAGCTTTTCCCATTTGAGCATATAATATGAACACAAAGGTCTATTATCAACGGGACCACATAGAAGAGCTCCTGCTAATCTATTATGTAGTAAAATGTGTCGGAAAGATCTGAGGAAAGCAAAAATCAACCATAACTATATGTGAGGGATGTAAGTGGTCCATTGTATGGTACAGAATTCAGATGGGGGCAGAGAACGTAACTGCAGGAAAGCAAGGATTATAAGCAAAATCCGTGCTACAATATACCCAACTGTGGCAACAAGTACCATCAAGACGCAAAGCAGAGTCAAATTTTTTGCCCAAGGCTTGGTGTCTTCCCATGGACTGTTAAAGTTTTTGGTTACCTTCGAAACCCATTCCTCGTTGACCCAGCAAACAACTAAACCTATCGAAATGTAAATACCCCCTATGAGGAGTCCAATAAAGACTGCTGCCGATGAAAACTGCCACAGCACCATTTCAGCATGTGATGGAAAGTAGAATGACCAAGCTGCGCAATGGAAGGCCCCAAATAACGAACCTACACAAACCATGGTGAAATATCATTTCAACAATTCTTCATTGGTACCTGAATAAAAATGAGGGGCAGCATTTCCAATACCCACATAGAGTTCATTCGCAGGAATCCCAACAGTGGTATGTGCGATTCAAATGATGAACCAGCAATATCCATGTTCTGCCCACTCTGCCCAAGAATGACTCACAGGGGAAGCGGAGTCTTTGGGATCATTTGTTTCCCGCCATGGTCTGCAGTCTGACCCATCCAAAGAAATATGATACTTCACGTTCAGCAGCTTATGCCACCACAACAAGTATGTGATAATGCTGAGGCCAGCGAATGCAACTGCGGTCATTTCGAGCAGTGTAATGGGAAGGTGCTTTATAGCTCGAGCGATGCATTGCACAATGAACCAGGATAATTGGAGGATGGAAATCATTTTGGACAATGCATCTCCTTTGCTTTTGTCCTCTATTGTCTCTGGACTGATTGCAGCTAGTTTCTTCACCAACTTTGGTTTAGACTCAAGTGCCTCGATAGTAACAAGTACTCTGGGAACATGAACAGTTTCTGAAGTAGGTGTATAGTCACTAGTGAGGTGGGAATTGAGTATCTTGGAACCTGTTGTGATCCAACAAGTAGTCACTGACTGACCATGGCAATATTGATGACAGTGGTGTGGATGCAGCTTGATGGGAATCAAGTGCTCGATGGCGGATTCTATATTTTCTGGTGCAGTAGAACCCCCCCATGCTGAGAAGAAAACCATGGGCCATTGTCAGTTTTGATTCATCCTCTTGATCCATACAAGGGTGTATCACTGATGTGATAGCCCTATACCTTCCTGTTGGGTTCCTTTGTGAATGGAATAACTCATGAGGATATGAAATACTCACTGTGATGCAACTTCCATGCCACAATAAACTGCTCTGCAGCCCATTGGACGATGATCTCTGGTGCTAAAATCGTTATAGCCATAATCTTTGCCTGTTCAATAGCACAAGATATCGCTCCTTTTCTTGTGATATTACAACCTGGGACATTAGGATGTACAGCAAGCCAAGTGCATGCGAATATCGTGGTGAAACAGCTCCATATGATGCTCAAAACTGTACGCTGATCCCCAATACACGCGGGTACATTACGAGTCCGGAGTTTACGAAGGATTCGTTCTTGTCTGTAGAATCAAATAAGATTTAAGTGCTGGCATCTGATCCTAACATATGTCAATAAAGCACTTTCAGCACGTATGTCTTCCTCATTTCTCACTCTTTTTAATATATTTTTTGAACGGAATACAATCTTTTCATCATAGTCTATGCAGCCATTGCATTTGGTGTCCATTCAAAGGTAAGTGGGTGGAGTCAGAATGTTTGTCTTGTGCTGCTGCCTTGCCGATGGACCATCAATACAGACAAACAAAGAGGGCCTCTGGGAGATATCTATTTTCACCATCTTCGCATCTTAATATACATAGTTTCTTGCTACAAATGTTTGTTTTAGGTCCTTAGGTATCAAATGGTAATAAAATTGATGAGATATTGTGATGTCTGGCTTTCCCAGGACACATTTCTCCTTATCCATGGGCTTCTACAATTAACATGCACAAACAACAATGTGGCTTTCCAGCGGCTTAAGACATCCTTGTTCTACCCAGTCGTTCTGCTAATGACATCATCCTTTTATTTGCTGATGGAAGATACTGATGGCTTGTTGATCACCCATGGTAGTAGTTATTTTCTAGTTGCAGTTATAACCACAATGGCAGATGCCCATTTCATGGATAATACCTACAGGCCCTTTTAGGCAATATGCTGCAAAGATATGCATGCTTGGTCATACCCTGCTGAATCCTATTTTGGCCTACCTCAGTGCCAGAATCATATTTAGTTCAATTTCCATACCTACCCTCATAGCATGGGTGAATAAAAAATGGTATTTGATTATAAAATATATTGTCAACCAGTTCCCAAGCATGCTGCAATCCCGCGAGTAAAACATTTGTTGGATTTGACGACCCAGCTTTGGATGACAATATGTGCTAGAGCGTGTGCTACAAGAAAGGATGTGTGCCCTCAAAAAATACACCACGCAAGGATTGAACAAGGGGAGGAGTGACAATACATACATTAAAGCAGGTACACTAAATGGACACATATTAATATTAGATTTAATCGTAGATATCCATTCTGTATGTATAGAATACAAAGAAAATATGCCCACTGTCATGCTGGGCAGCACAACAGCAGGCATAGTCACTAGCGTAGGTACTGCACAGCCTATCATTATCAAATGCATGATTTTGAGGTACGTGGGAGGTCTGGGTGACGTTGGGGACCCCGATGTCGGGAGAGGAGGGGTCGGCAGTGGCGGGCTTTCAGGTGGCTGAAAGTTCATAGTCTTGGATGCATTTGATGGGCTCTTCGGTTGTCCATCGATATCTGCAATGGCAAAGTGGTGTTCCTCATCATCAGCTGTCGGCATCCTGATCTCCATCCCGCTCTCCCGCTTGCCACCTCCAGCTCATTCACGCATTCTCCAGTGGAGATGGCGACCACCATTGGACTCCCCAGTATTTAAAACAGGTGTGGATGTCCAATGGTGGTTGTACAGGCAGCAGCAAGTCCAGGATTGGGTGGGGATGGGGATGGGGATGGGGGGTCATCGCTGTCGTCAGCAGTGATAGCAACATTGGGGGGAGAAACAGCTTTGAGGATCATGCTCCCCCATGTCGAAAATGGGAGATCCACAGGAATTGGGGTCGTTGGGGGACTGGAGCTGGCCGTAGGAGCCCTGGTTGGTTTTGGGCTAGCATGGCAGCGGTGGGGCCGTCAGTGGTCATATCACCGTTGTTGTGGTGTCATCCATGGCGCACGTTGGAATACTAGCGATGCCCAGAACATTGTCTCTGTCGCTGTGATTGTTCGACATCGGGGTCCTGTTCATCATCCCGCTGTCCCGCCTGTACCGTTCTTACCCCATCATGCATCCCAGCCTCCCCCACCCTGGTACCAAAGCCCTGTCCTACTCTCTGCCGCACCCCTCCTTTGTCCTGGAACTCTCCCTGCCTCTTCCGTTGTTGTTGTTGTTGTTGTTGTCCTGTGGGTCATTCTCGTTGTCATGGTGCTTCCTTTGTGGTTATTCCGCTCCCTGGCCTCCAGATGGCCACCGATAGAGGATCCTTCAAGCGACTTGAGGTTAATGAAGTTTGAGAATTCACCATGCCAGCACGATTGGCGCCGATTTTGATGTGGATGGTGTTTGGAGGGTCGCATCAGCGCTTGGGGTCATCTCTGTAGCTGGGGCCTGTGCCTGTCACCGAGGTAGACGTCGTGTATGATTACAGTGGTGTCGTCCATCGTTTGGATGAAGGAAGACGATGCTGCCTCATGCAAAGGTTTACATGTGCCAGCGGGGGGAGAAATTGTCGCTATCTGGGGCGATTGAGCTCACCAGATGCGCTAAAAACATCTAAAAACAAATGATTAGCATATGAAACAATGAAAATGTACCATATATCCCAAAAAAATAAGCGAACAAATGAGCGAATGGATGGATAAAGAGGGTCGAGGTGGAGGAAAGGTACAAAAAAAGATGCCGCACAGCCACACGATTGCTATGCAGTTGTCCGGTCCGGGTGATCGAGCGAGCAGAATGCATCCTCGGAATGCTTATATGGCTCGATTCACACTCTCCAAGACTCCAAACACCGTCGGCATACTATATTATTGGTGTAAACCGTACACATAAATAATAGTCAGGCCATCCCGAGCTTTGTAACAGGTCATAATATCAACTTTACTGCAATTATCTGGCATTTGCTGGCATTTTCAATGATATATATATTGTACGCAGTTCTACATATTTTCTACAATCATTGGATGGATGGGATATGCAATAGTTTGCATGCCATTATCAACATGAAGCATCCAATCCACGGCGATCCGCTTGCATGGACCTCATGATTCACTTCATTGCTCATGAAACATGTTAGACTAGTACACTGTGCTCTCGTCTGGTACATTTTCGTCTGACCAAAATTCCATTTTATCAGGACAGGTAGATTTATGAGATTATAGTACTGAACATAGATGTATACTGCACTTTCATGGATGCTGCACTTAAATCTGGATGTGAAGTGGAGGAATACCCTTTAAAAGTGCTGTGCATGCATTCAAGGTGATTTTGGTATGATAATTAATGTGTATGTTAGCATAGGATGTACTGTATGAAAAAAGAGCTCAAGTTTCAAGTATAATACTATGAATAAGAGCTGCATATTATATTTCTGAGGGGTAGCATTACTCAAATATTCTAACATTCCAGTTAGTGCGAGCTGCCGGCCAACTGAGATTAGTCTGGCAAATTCCGAAATTGATGAGATATTACTTTTTTCACACAATGGATGATTTATGGAATTAGGTGAAGTAGGAGAAGCTGAAATGCAGCTTCAAAATACATTACATGCTTTAAAAAATCTAATTGGCTACCGTAATACATTCAAATATGCCTCGCTTTTGAAAAAAATTTCTCCCTACCCGATTGGGAATGATATACTCCCATGGTAGGCACATCCAAGCACGCGCAGTCACATCCAGCCAAAATACACTGTGGGTGGGTGTGGACATGGTGGAGATATCACATATATGATTTTTCAGGCCTGTACAAATTTTTTTGGAGGCAGACAATGAGCAGGAGGGTGGGAAATTCAATACTACCTGAGCTAGTAGCCAACCCATCCATTTATGGAGTGGCTGTGTTTTCAAGTGATTAGTAATGGTTCTGACATACTGTCCAAAATGGCAGATGACAAAATAATTAACGGACAGAATCTGTGCAGAAAAAGAGGGAAATTCATGCTGAATAGTAAAAAAATTTTCCCCTATTCAAAAAATTTCTAAGCCAAGGCTGAATTGGGTCTTGTGGTTATAATTATGATTTTCAGCAAATGACATTGTGGTTATATCCAGGTCATTGAGGCTCAGATATACAGCCAGGCCTGGAAAAGCTGTAATTGTTGGTGCATTCAACAGGCTGTCCAGCTGTCCTTCAATGGCTGTAAGGACAAATAGGGCATCCTCGTTGGTGGCCATTAGCATCCCAATCTTCATCCTGCCCTTCTGCCAGCACTCTCCAACCCATTCCAGCATTTTCCAGTGAAAACGCCAACCACTGTCGGATTCCCCACTGTCAAAAACGGGGGGTGGATGTCAAATGGTGGTCATATAGTCGTCATGGGATACAGGATGAGGCTGAGATGGGGATTGGGGGTTATCATTGTCCTAAGCAGTGAAAGAGGCATTGGAGAGGGAAATGAACTTGAGGATCATGTTCCCCCATGTTGAAAATGGGGGATGCTTGAGAGTTGGGGCCGATGGAGAGCCTAGGATGGGCAGCATGAGCCCATGTTGGTTTTGGGTGGGGGCAGCAGCAGTGGGGCGGTCAGTGCTCACATTGTCATCATGTTGGTGTCATCTGTCACATGCATGGGAATAGTGTTGCCACCCAAAGAAGTGTTGCCCTGTTGCCATTGTTGGACATCTGTAGCCTGTTTATCATCCCACCATCTCACCCACACCCTTCCTCCCTCCTTATGCATTCCAGCATTCTCTTCTTTGGTCCAAAGTCCTGCCCTACTCTCTCCTGCACCACTCCTTGGTCCTTGGACTCTCCTCGCTTCTTCCACCACCACTGTTGTTGTCCTGCGCATCATCACTGTCGTCGTCACTGATATTCATTTGATATGAGGTTGTACCTGCAGATGGACCCTGGTTATTAATCCTGGGCAATGTCCATGGGTATTGGCATATGCGGATCCACTGTATGTGGGCAATTGGCCCCAATGGCAATGGTGGGGTTTCTGGGTCAGTGGGTTCATAGATGCTATCCAGGCTCTTGGGGCCACCAGATATGTGTAAAGTATCTAAAGAGGTGGCATTAGTGGTAGAAGTGAATGAAACATACCTTGCACCCATTAGAATGAGCAATGGAGCCATGGAGATATCTATGGGATGTGAGATGGTGAGGAAAAGAAGTAAGAAAAGATGTTGCACAGCCACTTGATTGCAGTGTGGTTGCTTGGTCTGGAGCGATTGAGCCAGCAAATGCATCCTCAAAATGTGTCGTTTGCTTGATACAGATGCTCCAAAGCCGTGTAAGTCACTGGAATAATTAATTTCAGTACTACAGAGTGTATTTATATACTTTTTACTATGATACTCATCATTGAGCCATCATTAAATGCTGTTTCATCTTGAAATCATTGCATTTTGTGGGTTTACAAGTGTATTTGTGTTCTTGGGACCTATGGGACCTACTAATAACTATAATTCTTTTTGATTATACTATTATATACATTGTACTATCCATGAAAGCTGTCTGATCCACCCCGATCCTCACCCATAGCTTGTGATTCACTTTGTTGCTTAAGTGAAACTACAACAGCAGTTGAAACTCGCTGTTCTTGTACATCGTTTTCTGCACCTTGTCTATCTGATTCATATTAGTATCAGGGCGGGCGCATATTTGGGTTTATACCACTCTATATTAATGTCAGATATAATTTTCAGTATCCATATTATGATTTGACTGTATAGTGTATGAAACACTTGTAAAAAGATGCTTTGAAAAGTGATTTTTGTATGATAAATAATGTATGTGTATTTGTAAGGTACATTGAATGACTGGAGCACTCATTTTTAAGTAGAATGAGATGCATAATATTAGTTTATTATATTTTTAAGGGGTATATAATTGCTTCAGGATTGTATAAATCTGAACTAATGCAAGCTGCTGCTCAACTGAGGTTCGTCCAGCAATGTCTGAAATTTGATGAAATCCTTCTTTTCTTGCAAACCAGAGATTCAGAACACTTCTCAGAGGAGTAGAAATTTAAATACAGCACTGCATGGTGGTTTTGATATCTGAGGTGAAAACATTGAAATCAAAAGTTATTTATTTTTAGCAACATGTCAACCTAAAATATCTGATAAATAGTTAAAAAATCTTTTTAATATTTCTGATTTTCTTGACTTTTGAGGCAATTTTCCCAAATATAGAAAAGATATTTACAGTTCCTCAAATATATTTCAGACTCAAAATATAATTAAAATAAATATGTTTCAAATTCTATATTTTAGGCTCAATTATCAAGACCACCATGCAGTGCAGCCTGTGTATGCATTTCATGTCTAAATTATAACAGTTGACTGCTGTACAGTAATACACTAAAATTTGTACTGCTTTGGAAAATTACCTTATGTGCTGCCTGATTGGGAATGATATACTCCCATGGTATGCACATCCAAGCACGCATGGGTGCATCCAGCCAAAATACACTGTGGGTAGGCATGGAAGCAGTGCAAATATCACATATATTATTTTTTGGGCCAGTAGATTTTTTTCAGAGGCAGACAATGAGCAGGAAGGCAGGAAATTTAATACTGCCCAAGCCAGTAGCCAACCCGTTCATTTATGGGGTGGCTGTGTTCTCAGGTGATTAGTAAATATTGACATACTGTCTGAAATGGCAAAAAAAAAAATATATATATATTTTGACTGGGACAAAATTTGTGTGGGAAAAAGGGAAAATTTATGCTGAATAGTAAAATGACTTCAATGATGTCACTATCAAAATAACCCTTACAGTCAATGATGTCATCACCAGATCCATGTACTGGCTACTACTCGGCCTGTGTATCAACACAGACATCAACAAAAAGTGAGACATTTCCTTTTACAACACAGCCTTGTGAACTGCTAATCTGATGAGTGACTCTAAATACTACCAATCAGCAAGTTTATATAAAACTAAAAATAATTTTCTATTATTGACTTTCTTGCAGCCAAGATGCCCTCTTACAGATGAAGAACATAAGAAGATTGCCAGAGAGAGGAAAGCAGCTCAATGGTATCATGTACAATTCTCAATGTTGTTTGGAAGAAATGTTAACCATTAATTCATAGGGCTTCTGCAAAGGCACATAACATCAATTGGAGTCTGTCTGACAGTTTGTCTGTTATACCAGAACCAAAACTTGATACCAAAAAACAACATGCTAACATAGCACCAGCTGATGTTCAATTCATGAAACAAATTACAGCAGACAGTGGGGATGGTTCACTTGCCCAAAAATTTCTAAGATCAATAGACTCAAGTTTTATTCTTTACACACTAAGTAATCCATCTGAACTTATTGCACTTCTCTATTCACGTCATTATGAATGTGAAGCTTCTTCATTTCAATTCATGCATGCCATTGATGCAGTAATGGAGTCGCATTGGCCTGCAAGGTATAAACACAGTGGATACTATTAAACTTCCACACAAGGATACTGTTTTATTTAATGGTAGCTTTCAATGTGACTGTCAGTACAGATTACTGTTTCCCACTTGCAACAATAATGCACTCTAAAACAGGAGAAAAAGAGAGGTGTATTGTATGTACACTTGTGTCATTGTAAATAACAGAATGTTCTAAAGTTTCCCCTTAGTTCAACTGATAGACAACTTGGACTATGACCCAATGTCTGAGCTGGAGCCAATTATTACTGTGTTGCTTAAAGGCACCAGCATTATCTTACTTAAGATAGTCTATTTTCCTAATTCATTTCTTATAGCCACATCAATCATAGAAGAGGTGGAGACACATGATGGTGAACATGAGGTTTGGATAAAATTTTCTCTGTTTGCACACTTACAGACTAGCACTCTACAGAACATGTTGGCCCCACTTAAATGTGCTGAGAAAAACTGTGATCTACAAGCTTATCTAGAGGAGATAGGAAGACATGTCACTTGCATCTAACAGGCTCCATCTATCTTGTTTGATGATAGCATGTATCAACATATTATTGAGGCTGGATACTCTAGGGTTGTTAGGCCACACCACCACAGTCTGAAAAAACACAAAGTGGGTGAGAGCCAGCAATACAGGGAGATTTGCTCAGTGTTAATTGATAATATTGTTGATGTTGCAGGAATTGGGCCACATTCCACTTTTGTTGATCTTGGATCTGGAGTTGGAAATGTCTGCAGCCAGATTAGCTTGAAGACTAGCTGCAGGTGTTATGGTGTGGAACTTCTAGCAAATCCTGCTCAATTGGCCAGAGCTTTGTCAGAGCTAAAGAGTCACATGGTTCCCTACCTGAGTGCACCTGGACCTGACCTGCTGGGTCCTAGGTACTAAAATGCCTGACCCAGGACCTGTACCCAGACCTGGGGCTTAAAAACCTGGGTGTTACAGGTATAGGTCCCAGATTTTCTATGGGTGTGTATGGGTTTTATATATATAGCATGTGTCTATGGGGGTTTTTGAGGTCGCTGAGTCCAAATATCTTATTATATTTTTGATCAGACATCTCCCTGGTCCAAAATAGCCATTGGAAACTATCATTATATTAGCTTCAGTTATTCATCTATTTCTTTCTGAATGTGCTTTAGTGTTGCTGCAGCTCTGCTCTGCTCTGCTCTAGTTAGCTTTTAGCAGCTTTCCCTTTTCAGTGGTGTGGGACTGAGCTGAGCAGTCAAAAAATTCCTCAGCTCAGCTCAGCTTCAGAAAAAGCCACAGCTCAATTACATAATGGGCAATAAATAGATCAGTACCTATTTTCCACCATGTAAGTAGGTCCTGATATGCCTCTACATCCTCCAGTATGCTATCTTCAGCAGTCAACATTGCCTCCATTACTGCAACTTCATCCTCTTTTGACATCCTGGTGGTAAAATTAAGAAACTGACCTCATTTAAGGGAAACTTCAACATCTGTAAGGCCTCCATCAATTCCAGTGCTATTCAGTTTCATCGTGTGGTTGCAGTCTCTTTGCCTGAGGAGAAAACATGCTTGCAAGGTATAGATGTGCCTTGAATGGGAAGAATATCCATAGTGAGCTTAAAAATAGCCAGATAAATGTGTTGATTGTCCTACTAATTTATCAAAACATATCTGGCAAGTAGTATATGTATGGACCATACCTGCCAGTATTTGACCATATCATTGCCACTCTTGACATCAGTAAGGTAGGCATTTACTTCTGCCTCCAAGCCTTGTGGATGAAGTGTCATATCAAAAAGATTGTTGCCAAGAAGATCATCTGCCAATGTGGACCATATTGGATCAGCTGGTCGCACGGGTGTGGGTGGCACAGCTGCGGAATGGTGATAATCATGAAGCTGTACAAAATAATCATCAGTCTCCAGAACACCAGTATTGAGTCACACAATTACTGTTCTGATAAACAACTGTCTAGTGTCTTCAGCTTCTTCAGGCATGTAGTGAGTAAACCAACAAAGTTTCATGTTTGAATTGAAGACTAGATATATAGTTATCAGCACAACAATGTATGTCATATTCAAATTGCATACTTGTAGCCAACATATATGCTGGAATGACCTCAGTACACCCATGATAAGTGTTCAATTTGCACAGCCCCTCTTTGATTGCTGGTTCCGCATCAGGGAATTTGAGCGAAAGTTCTTTTCAAAGTTGAATCATTCGTTGGAAGCTAGGGATAGCCAGAGCCAGAGTCAGGGTCTTGTCTGCAGATAACCTTTGCTGGAAAGCATGCGGAACCTGAAAAGAATGTTGATTACATACTAATACCGATTTCAAGAAGTAGGAGCATACAGTGAGAATTTGATGAATGATATGCAGTGCTTGCCATTCATCATTGGACAGCTGATACTGCCTTAACTCAATGAAATCTTGCTTATCCAGGAATTTTTCAATACCCTAAAAATGTAAGAAGACATTAATAACAAGCATAGATTAACACACCTCTCAGAGATAGTGTTACAATTTATTCATTTCTTTCATCTTATCTACAGTGCTTATCATATCTCATCTTATCTTTAGGCGCCCAGGCTGATTCTATCAAACATCTTGTGGTCGTTGTTCATCTCCTGTTCACTTTACATGCATTATCACTTCTTTCTCTCACAAGTGACTTATAATTAGACCCTCACTTTTAGTATATAAGTAGTGTAGCTCTCGCTGTATATTCTCCAGCTTCGAGCCAACATTTATCTATACTGATTACTCTCGCTAATTCTCGCTAAGACACTAAAACATTAGCCTTATCTCCTATCACTTCGAGACTCAATGGTGACTGCCCAAACACGAGACAGCTGTTGTTTACTCTTGATTGGAGTTTGGGTCTAACAGATAGATTGCTCTTTCAATCATAATGTCAGTTGAAGACTAGCATACATCAACATCAAGAAGAGGCTGGAGTATTTTGATGTCCAGAGACCTGAGGACAGACGCAAAACTGTGTTGACAAAGTGAGGATACACACATCTGTGGAGTTGGATGTTGGTTTGAGCAAGCATACCAAGTGTATTAAGGTAAAATGACTTACCACCCAAATCAGTGCTCTTGTTGCAGCGATGGGATCACATTCAGTATCTAAATTTTCTGGAGCAAAATCTATAAATAATATAAAGTAGAGATAGTGGATGTACCTGAAAATAAGACACCATTTAGTGATGTCACAGCAGATATCACATCTTTGCACACAAGATTAACAATGTGTGCAAAACATCTGGCCAGACATCTTGTAAGTAGATTGAGCTTGGATAGATGATTGAAATGCTATACCATATCCTCCACTCTGTCGCCACAAAAATGAATCCATGACAGAGAAGAACATGTTCAAGATGTGTCATAAAGGTCCCATTATTTGCTGCATTATCCATTGTAACCCAGCTGAGCTGTATAGCATGTTAGTGTATGAAACTGGTTATTAGCCCTGAGCGCAAACCTTCAGCTGTTGACAGGAATTCTTACTTGTAATTCCCACCCTGTCTGTAATATGAAGAAATGCAGCTTCCAAATGCTCACCATTGTGATGCCCAGGAATCTGATGATAACCGATGAGATCAGAGCACAACCGTAACATCATGAGACCATCCGCATTTGTGCCAACAGCCTCCACCCAGTGTGCTGTCACTGCCATGAAATTGACCAGATTCAAATCTGTTGACAGATCCATAGTCACAGATATGCAACCCTGAGAGGACTAGAATGTCTTAGCATACAGAATGTGCAATCATCATGATACATACCTCCATTTCAGCTTTCAGTGTCTCAATGTGTTTCTGCCACATCTCACCAACTCGCTGATGAATATATGTATGGTGTGGGATATCAGACGGCTTCAACTCTTCTTGAAGCATAAGAAAGATTCAACATAAATGCAGAGACTCGACTACATAAATGGACTGTAATATTGTCAGTGATATTTAAAAATACACATGAATATTCACACACCTGATCATCAGCAATGATCCATTCTATAATAGTGTCAACAAACACATTGTACGAATACTTAGAAACAGACAATGGCTCAGGATCCACCATGCCAGCATCATGGTGCCCCAGGCCATTCCCACACTGAAATTTCTGTGCAGCCCTTCCCGCTTTACCTTTGATTGATGCCCCAAGCTTATCGCATGCAGCCACCCAAAGATGCATGTGGTCCTTCATGAGATGATTTTGGAGACCAGTGGTACTGGTGCTCATCCTGTATGTTTTTGGTCTTGCTGCAGACTTTTTACTAGTCCTAGTCACTGGTTGAGAATGAATCAAACTACAAAACATGGTGATCATACCTGCATAGTTTGCAGACATGATGACCATCTTCCTCTATAAGAAATGGCCACATGTCACCCACACCACAAGAGTCTTTTGGAGTGGACAAAGGGGAGCTTGATAGTGATGATTGTGATGACTCATGGCTCAGCACTGATGAAGACCTTGAACTTGGAGATGGTGACAGAAATGACTCAGCAGGTGAAGGAGGGTCTGGAGCATCAAAGTGAACAAACCGATATGTGGTTGCTTCATGGCCATGAGGAGGATGGATAGGTGTTGATGCAGTCCTCATATTGTCAGGACCTTCAAGTACATGAGGTGAAGATGGTGGGAGTGTTGGACCAAACCAATCTTCATCATTGTCTTCAGATACCATTGTAACACCTATGATACATATGTAAAAGTTTGAATTGAATATAGACATGTGACATATGTTGAGGAGACACATTCCCTGTTTCTGGAGGATCATCTTGATGATGGTGATGTCCACGACAAGGACTCCCATGATAATCATCACTGCTGGTACCAATTACTGAGCTTGATGTTGTCACACAATCCTTTGCTGCATTATGAGCCAATGTTTGAGGAGCTATCAAGATGGGGTGAGTGAATATGAAGCTCACTTTAATTTGACAGACCTACCAGATGGTAGTGGTGACTGATTGCCAGTATTTACCATTGTCGCTTGAGTATTTTTCAACTGGCTAACAGTTGTACCTGCAGCTAATGCTGCACATGAGTGACAGGCACATAATGATAACAGGAGAAAAAAATGAACCTTGCTTTTTTGATGTTGCATGGGTGGTCCTCCTGTTCTTTGTAGGAGCATCTAAATCTGTCCCTTCAGGATGATAAGTTGGGGACATGCAATCATGATACGATCCACATACCTTGATAGTTCGCTTTTCTGCATGGTGGCATTGACAAGGGAATAGGCAGCTATAAGAAGTAGTAGTGGATTGAGCACAAAGGTAGAAAATTCAGGGGGCAGTATCATGATAGATGTAGCAAAATATAAATGTTTTTGAGGCTGCAGTATATGTGAATGGTTGCTACCTGTACAGTCCCCAACAGCATATCTAGCCTTCAATGAAAGAGATGAGGGCCAAAAGGCATAAAAATTGACAGTGGATGCACTGCATGACATCTGAACCAAGGTTTTTTCCTTCATGTTGCTACCTGTCATGAGCAACGAGGGCACAGAGCTGACAGATACATTGGGTACCCTGAGACAGTCTTGGATACAGTTGAGGACATTGAAAACATTTGACATTTTATTTGCTGAAATCCGACTTGAGGGAGCAGTGGTGCAGTGTTGACCAAACAAAATGTCACTCCAAGAGTTGACAGAGAAAAAATTGGATAGTATTGATGTATATGTAGGACACTGTTGCTATGAGATGAACCAGATAGTACTGCAGGAGGTAAAAAAATGTTGAGATGTAGTAAGTAGACAGGAAAAGATGGTGAGAGGGAAAGAGGGTCATGGTATGCATCAGCATCCTGATTAGGAACAAGCTGACAGCTCAGCCAGTTCTGAGCTGGATCAAGCCAGCCTCAATGCCAAGCAAAGCCACAGAAACTGCAAGCCATCATCAACAGCTCAGCTTGGAGATTTCTGTTGCAGCTCAGTTGGCTCATTGGCTCGAGCCAAAGCTGTGGCAACACTGGTATGCTTCATCATATAAATTTCATTTGCATCAGTGTTAAAGTGTTTTAGAGGTCGTAGAATTTGATTATAGTATCCAATCATAAATCGGGAATGATCTCAAGCCATGGTAAGTGACCAAAGCCTTTTCTCCATTTTCTTGATCTTTCACAATTTATTGCAACAAGCTACACATGTACTAAATTGAGGACATTGGTGGGTGTTTATATGTTTACAATAGTGTAGAATTTGATTATAGCCACCTATCAATATACAGCGTCAATTCTGAGGCACAGGAGGCATCTGGAGCTACTTTGTTATATCTTGCAGTCTTTTACCCTTATTTCCTAGTTCACAGAAATACCCCATAGATTGTTTGAAGGGTCATCTAGGGGTTTTCTGCATCATAGAATTTGAATATAACCTTTGATCATTGATCCAATGGATCCCTGAGTAATTATACCTGTATTAAACTGAATTTACATATCTTTTTGTGGGTTTTTCATGTTTATTTGACCTCTCAGTCCTCCCAGAGCTTGCAGATTTTATCTATGAGGTGTGCATGGGTCCCAGGCAGGTAACCCATGGGTAAAACTGTCTCAGAATGCTTTGACCCAGACCTGTTAACTCATGGGTCTGAGTTTTTAATAAATTGAAAACCCAGACCCAGGTCTTTCCATGGATCCACCTGGGTCCTAGTAGGAACTGTGCGACTCTTTAGTCAGAGCAGATATGTGTCTTCTCTTATATATGGGGCTACAAACACAAAGGACAAGTCAACCTACATCATGGAGATATGAGGACCAATGGTACCACTATGCCTGCCATCAAGGAGGCAATGTCATCTATATCAACAACTTCAAATTTGAGCCATCTTGATATGGATGGTGACCGGGAGGAAGGTCATCATGCTGAGCCTGTAGATGTACCACAGCTCTAAAGGTGTCTAGTGACATTACTTGTGCACAATAATGTAAGATACAAAAGTAATTAAATTGTACCATCTCTACTCGACCGATTACTGACCAAATGCTCTTGTCTGTCAGGATGATCAAGCATTGGTTCATCCTGCTCAACAATTTCGGTGAACATATGTAAAGAGTGAATCGTGGCAGTATTTTCTGCCTGCACATATAGCTCAAATGCCATGGCAAGATAAAGGAGAGGGTCAAACATACCTCAGCTCTCTCTCGAGCTCTGCGCCTTTGCTGTGCGATTTCCTGCCTTGTCAATGGGAGTTCGTCACTCTTAAATAAGGGTCAATTATGATTGTGCTTCATTTGTTTTGCATTGTTACTTACTCCTGTAGGATGCGTTGACGGTACTTGTTGATGCAAGTCAGTATCTATCATCTGGACATCACGATGTTGAGCACGACGTCTCATCCACATAGGTTCAACAGTGGCATCGAATGCGGTTTCTTCAGAAAAAATATCAGCAAATAATTTCCATGACGAAATATGGTTTAAAACGACCTGGGGGCATCTTGGAACATTTTGCAGGGAGGTGAGAGATCCACCCAGCTTTAAATTGAAGTCATTACCTATGAGACATGGTCACACCATTGATTGCGAGTACATTTGAGGCACACAAAATATCTCAGAAGAACCTATCTATTTTTTGAAGCTACATAGAATACAACTGGAAGCAATGGAGTTAGATTGCAATGTACAGATATGTCTGACATATCACGTACTCACAACCCTTCCTTCAGGACTCAGTAGATAAAACTAAAGAGAATGTCCTTGGCATGAATGCAAAATGATATGTGGAAGTGGAGGCATGAAGGAAGCAAACATGCACAAAGAATGTCATTGGTACCACAATTCAATAGCAAAAACGGGAGAACAGGGGATAACATAAGAGTGGGAACAGACGTGCATCCGCAGCCAAGAATAAACTGCATGGTCTGCAAAGACGAAGAACAGAAACATGGAAGGATAGTATTCAGCAACTATCAAAATGCCGATGACAGCAGCAGGTACCGTGGAGCCGTCTGTGTAGAAGAGAAGAGTCTGAGACATGTGAGCCTCCAGCACTTACATGATGTACACAAATGCAGTGTCGTATCGGAGCAGAAGGCTTGATCAATGTCAAAAGAGCTCAACATCTGCTATTAATGGGAATGGATCGCATGAAATTGACAATGTACCAAAATGAGGAGACAGAGAGATGAGAAAAGAACGATACAGAACATCAGCAGAGGTACACGATGATTATGAACAGGTGTACTCACCAATCATGAACACCGCGATGCACTCCCTCAAATTGACCTCCATATCCCATCCTCAGAGCAGCAGCGGGCCATTACAAACATGGGAAGAGGATGGTGAGAGAATGACAGAGGTGGTGGGACGCAAACAGGAAGGGGAGAAATGATGGTAGAAGGACCGGAGAGAGAGAGGGAGACGGCGAGAGACGCATGATGTGGCATGCTAAAAATGGAAGAACCAATGAAAAGGTCCACTTATGTAGCCAATGAGAGGGCAACAGAAGCAAGTTCCAATATCCACCTGTTGTATAGTAGATGGTGCAAAATGAAATGCGCATATATCCGCTTGGAATTCACCCAGGCAGCATTTTCTCTTGTTTCATCGCTTTGATGACTCAAACAGCTCGTGCAGAAGACAACTGCTGTCAGAATGTAATTACCTTTTTTGAGTGCATGTATTTGGTCATGCTGCTAGCCCTCCGGCCTTCAGCTTCCCCGTCAAGAGAACGATTGTTTATTGGTACACAGACCAGCACATGTATAACCCTGACTGACCCTATTTCGTCCTGTATATCAGAAGAGTACATCTACACCTCCAAGGTGAAACTAGTTTCAATTCTTCAATGTTCAGCCCATGATAACGGCACCGAGATTAGGCTCCTGGTAAGCAAGAAAGGTACCCCTCTCGAACACGGGGCCTGTTATCTCTGTGGAGTGCTACTTCCCCGGTTCTGA
Source organism: Armillaria altimontana (assembly GCA_022818075.1). NCBI lineage: Eukaryota > Fungi > Basidiomycota > Agaricomycetes > Agaricales > Physalacriaceae > Armillaria > Armillaria altimontana. The sequence goes on along the minus strand of JAIWYR010000055.1, from coordinate 76,316 downwards.
TTACATCTTACATAGCAGCATAATCAACGGTACGACTATTTTCCGTGTTATAAAAGTTATAATTTTACGAAATGCTCTCTCTAGATCACCTATCTTTGATGCGCTAGCCTACTATGAATGCTTTGCTGAAGTTCTGTGATACCTACAGCATGGATTTTGATGGCTCCAATCTCCAGGCAAGTTCTCTCCATCGGACGCTTGATGAAGGAATTACTAGTACACGGTAAGAATGTCCTCTCTGGCTTCTTTCTCTCGCCATACCAATATTGACTTCCCACAGATGGCGGGTATCCCTGTGGGGTGACGGGGAGAGGGACTTATGCTTGAACGAACTGTTTGGAATGTTGAGGAACATGTTCAATTGCAGAACAGGAAGCGATAAGGGAACACAATGAAGTCTAGGTAAGTCTTCCAGCAACTTCATTTATTAGCCATCAACGCTGAATATACATAGTACTCACATTAACTTCACAGTGAAATAAACGTTGTTTTTTTTGTGACCCTCCTGATATTTGAATGACTGCCCATGACGAAAAGCGACCGCCAGACAGAACTTTTAATTTTTTACCTCGTTTGTCTTCAGTGCAATGGTAACCATGGTTTCCGATCAATTCTCAAACAGTTCTCCATTAATCGTTGTCTCGAGCTCTCCTCCTCAAAGAGCTTATGAGGAGAAATGTCGAGGATACAAGGACACGGTTCAAAACTGGACTTTGAGGGCTGCTTGCTATGTGGAGTTCATTTCCACTAGCCACACTTCACACCGGAAAAATAATAGCTGTATGACTCTTCTCATCGCATCTCCTCCGTATCCTGTTTTGATTTTGCTTGAACAATGTAATGGCAGTGTGAGTTCTCAGGCTATTCGGTTCATGTCTCCATCATCTCTTATCTTTCCGACCGACTTTCAGACTAAGAAACAGAGCGGCACCAACTATGGCATACAGATTGGAGCACAGCATTTGTTTGCAATACTTGCTCGACTCCCCTCCCAGCCTCTCAGATCACAGTATGTGTATTCGCAATGAAAGATTTCACTCCTCACACACACAATATGTAAAGTTAGCGTCTTCTAGACTGATATTGTCATTCAAGCGCGCCTCGGTCGTTGAGCAGGCAATCGAGACATCCCAAGTTGACCGCAAAGTGCGAACCATGGCTTGTTTGGCCCTTAGACATCATTACGAATGGCGTAAAAATACGATAGGCCATGATCGACCATCCCGCGATGATGATTAGGATCCAGGGTATGAAGGCCAGGTCCGTACGAATCTCGTATAATGTTGAAATGATAGCGCTTACTTTGAAGACTAGTACATCTACCAACGGATTGGCCAAGACAGAAGGCTCGTTCATTCATATGGCATGTCGGACGAGATAGTGCAAAGGCGCCAGACAAGAGATACCGTGAGCTACAACCACCACTGTTATTGAATATCACCCTATACATATCAACATCAACAAAGATATGTTCCAACTTCACGCTTTAAAACTCCAGAGCCCTAAAGTCTCTTTCGTTTGTTGTCGTCCGGCATACTGAAAACCAACAATTTCTCGAATCTCCCGTCCTCTCTTTGCTGCCAGACTACCCAATGACTGAACATTTATGCAAACTGAGGCCACTGGCAGTCGTACCCATTGCTGCTTATCAGGGTGTACGAGCCATCAGGTATTTGGTATCAGTGGTTGGCGATTATATTTTGTATGTGTGTGGTGCCCCAGAGTCGTCTTTGATGACCAGCTCTCCAGGTAGAGATTTTCCTTTCCTAATGCATTGGCGAATCCCCGTACATGACCTCAGTCAATACGTATCCCATCATAAGAGTGTGCATATGTAACATCGGTCCGAAGTACCTCCCCTACCCACACACTCTTTTTTGCAATTTCTCGCATTCTGACATCAGCATCTCACAACGCAGTTCATATGACAGATCTTTTCGATTTGACTCTCCCTGTTTATTACCTGTACATGCAAGACAAACGCAAGATGTCACTCTAAGCTATCTTGCTGCATGTAACGTTTCTCCATCCCTCTCTAAGATCTCCGTACGTTTTCTGCGCACATTTACGATCGTCTTGAAGATCAAATCATGAATAACAGTTTATGGAGTTGATCGTTGTCCTCCATCTTTACTGTTACTGATGCTTTTCACGCAGCTGGGGTATAGTCGGTGTGGACCTTATGGCTAGCTACGAGTACTCTCCCAGCGGTTATCTTACTTATAAAATCGGTACTCAGAAAGAACAACAACAAGAGTCGAAGGAGGAGATATGAATACTACATGATGTGAAGGAAAGACGAGGGACCCTGTCATACGAAAAGCAGAAAGGAGCTGAAACTACAAGTGAGGTATGTAAGTGGTCCATTGTACGGTATGAAAGGCCAATGGCGGTAGAGAACGTAGTTGCATGAAAGCAAGAATGACCAGAACCATCCGCCCCATAATGTATGCGATGATAGAAGCATAGAATATCACTGTCACAATGAAATCCGGACAACTGGGCATATTCCATCTCCAATCTTGATCAATTCGCCCGTTATCAACATCATCAACAAGACGTGCCAGCAACCCATCAGCAAGAGGCACATAACATACCACTCCAAGTCCGAACGAGATAGCCAAACACGAAAGTTTCCATAAAAGCATTTCAGCCTGTGACGGAAAGTAGAATGACCATGCCTCCAAATTAAAGATTACAAATAAAAAACCTCCTTGATACGCCATTAGAAACCGCAACATTTTCGGACTACGAACAACCCAACAGAGCTCCGGTATAATAGGCATGCCTGACGAAAATCGGAAGACACCATCTTCGGTGTTGCAAGTAGGGTGTAAATCAGACCTCGTCCAGATGATAGCCATGACCCCCTTCAGAAACATTTGCATCCAATACATTACTGTTGCCAGTGAAAGGCGACTCCAGAAAGGCACAGTATCCATGGGCTCGATGGAAAGGTGTTCTAGAGATTGTGGGGTTCTCGGCATTGGGGTATATTGTCTCCTGTCCGGTTTGTCCAAAGAAATAGGATACTGAATGTTGAGTGGTTTATGCCACCAGAAGCTGTAAGTGATGATACTGGTGACTGCGGACACGAGTGCTGTCAGCTCCAAGAGTGTGATAGGAAGATCCTGGAAGCGTCTAGTCATGTATTGCATTATGAACCAAGATATTTGGAGGATGGATATCGTTTTGGACAGCGCGTCGGCTTTGCTTTTGTCCTGTATCATCTTTACATTGATCGCCTCTATGTCCTCCGCGAAATTACTCTCCGGGTCCTCGAATATCTGGAGAGTAACGATACGTTCTGAGACTGAAGTGGCCATGACTGGATCAACAGTTTCCTCCGAACTATATCGAGTGGGGGACGATCCATCAAGTGTACCATGTTCACGAGTAGGCTGTTCGTGCGTTGTAAGAGTGTAACAAAAACCGCCCATGGCGAGAAAAAATCCGTGAGTCAGTGTTAGACCATGCGGATCTTTGCGCTTTCCACATCTCAAAGAACGGACAACACATTTCATGGAAATTTTCTTTCCTGTTGGTCTCCACTGTAAGTATGAAAGGTCAAGATTATACGATATACCCACCATGACGCACCCTCCACACGACATAAAATTGCTCTGCAGCCCATCCAACAACGACCTCTGGTGCCAAAATTGCGACACCCATGATCTTTGCACGTTCCACAGCCAGGGAAATCGCTCCCTTGTCCGTTATTTTCTTCCCCGGTACGTTGGGATGAATGGCCAACCAAGTGCTTGCGAAGATGGTGACGAGGCAGCTCCATACGATGTTTGAAACGGTACGTCGATCATTGATACATACAGGTACGCCTTCGGTGTCAGCAGGAGATACGTCAGCCCCAAGGGCACCAGAGATGAACAGGAGGATGAGAATGATTAGGGAAGTTTGATACATGTCCACGGGTCGAAGGTCTTTGAGAAGCATTAGACCGCACCACCGAACGTCAGCCGCTGAAGACGCACCCAAGGGATGTCGATCGAAGGAAGCGGGGCCTTGGTCGTCTTCAAATATTCCTACATTTACATCAGTGTTCGGAAAGATGAATGAAAAAGTGCGGATTCTAACCAAGGAGTCGTGTAATATCCTTTCCGAAACTTAGACCTGAGGCCTTGAGGATGCGGGGGTTTTCTTTAGTAGAGCGTCAGTCCATGAACGGATGAGTTCGTTGAGAAGAGAACATACGGGAGTATAATGGATAGGTCACGTATTCGACAGATGGAGTACTGTTCGAGGGGTCGAGGGGGACCAACGATGGGCACCCCAGGCAGTGCATGACCAGATTGTGCATTATTTTGGGGTTTTCACCACAGTGACCAAACGAAGGTGTTAGGTGATTAGAAGAACATCAGTGCAAAGATGCCGAGACAGACGTAAGAATGATCGTGAATGATGAATCGAAGATCTGGATAGGTCTGTGGATTCCTACGAAAACGTCTTTCAGGTATCGGTGTGGACAGACTCGTAGGGATATCTTCATATCCATGCGTCTGCGATTTAATGAATGAAAGAGGGTGGATCGGAAAGTAAGGAGCGGGTACGGGAATAGTCATTGGGTGATCGGCTGCGTGAAATAGTGGTGAAATGGAAGTAGGGCTGCGGATACAGTTCATGTTCTCCCAGCACCTATCCGAAGCTGAGGCTTACGGAAAGGCCCGTGAGTGAACAGCGTGCTCTGCAAAGCACAGCCCGCAAGGTTTATGAACGGCGAGTGAAGCGTCCTTTCCTTGTAGTCAAATGTACGGCATCGACAATGATTTATGAGTAGAGAAACTCGATAGAAGGCTGAGAGAAGAGGCTGAAGTTTGGCTACGGCTGACATGGACTAGTAGTTCCGATATCACACATCGTGATAAGAATTGCACGGGAGTTTTCCGGTGAAGAAAATCCAAGTCATCTACAATCTTTCAGTAAGACGTTGAATGTTGCATAGAACCAAAGGAAGCACGCTTGAGATAACAACTTGAGCCTACGTAGAAGGGAATCAACAATAGTTCGGCTGTTCCGAAGAATGATTGTGAAACGGGTGTTCGCATATGCCGGTCCATCCAAAGGGAGTTGAATGACCGTGCCAAGTAGTAGTCAGTACAGGTTTAAGATCCATCCCTTGCGAAGCGTCAACTGCCTGTTCCTGTCGAGAAGAATTAGGATATCTGATATGGAAACGGTCCTAAAATAATCATACAATTTACGGCTGGGGAAAGGACAGAACTTTGAGCCACGGTTCTTGGGGTTGATATCGTAGGAGATCGTTCAGTATGTATCACAGGGTTGGTGTCGGTGTTGTTACAATGCAACGAGAAAATCTAATATATTCGGTTGAGGTATTCTGGCCATTTTCTCGAAGTAGCACAAAATACTTGAGTTGATTCCTAGGAAAGGAATCCGTTGGCATCAATACATATAGCGGTAAGAGAAGGATATCTGAATGACAGGTATGTGAGGATAATTGGGCGGCCGATCCATGGCGGTCTGTGAAAGAACACCGGAAATCGGCCCCTAGTCGTGGCAGACGCGTCGGTGACAATCCGTGACAGTTACACCCTCTCCCTTTTGACCATCATCGCGAGAGAGAAGAGCTAGCTCTAGAAGATGAAGAGCTGCCCTAGCCCTTCGTCTAATCGACGAGGACTTTTATTCTTCTGCTTGTAGAGGCAAAATTCCGCTGGAATATGGCTTACCGGACTCAAGAGTCAAGACACATAACATTATCGTGTATAACCAAGGCCGGTCGTATCGATTTCTTCGTTGCTACGGTAATCCTGACGAGGTAACAGATGCGATTTGCACACCGGCAATAGAGTGAAGAGCCGTTCCGTCTTGCCTTGTCGGGTGCGTAATTTTCTTCATAGGTTAGGGCATTTCTAACTTCTATCGGGCAGATATATCACCATGTCCCCCAGGCCATCCGATCTATCGTCAACAAGCCGCCTTGCGATCTAGATATAGCACACTCAATATGGGCTTGCACTCGCTCCGCCGCAGGGATATGGACGTGTGAGGATTGACAGGACAAGTTGAACATGGAGACGGGGAGACAGACGTTTCAGGACGATTGAAGGCTGCGTCGTGACTGTGGCCTTTCAGGAAAGAACCCAATATTCTACCGTTATACGGTGCAAAGTGGAGGGACAAGGACGACGCCATTCGCGGTGTAGGAAGGAGATCGCGAAATGTGAGAGGCTCAGGCTATTCGAGAGGACGCTGCAGACGTCCAGAGGTTGCTGTAGAGAGTCCGAATTCGCAAAGGTGTAGGGGTACGTTCAAGGTATGTTCTTCAGTCATTTGTAAGACATCGCCCTAACGGCAGATTCACCCTTGCAGTATATGGTTGAGAAGAGCTGCGCGACTCCCTGAGTAAAGGCTGTGCAGAACTCCTTCCGTGCCTGTGCTCTTCGCGCGGAACGTACATCGGGGGATACACGAAGCACACGACGAACGACCGGAGCGACTAAGGGAGGACAAAGTCTGCTTGAGCCTCGAAGCGCGTTGCGGCACAGCTACAGAGTTGGTCTGACTAGCCGAACAAAGTGACGCACGCAAAGACGCGTCTCTTCCTCCGCCACCATCATTTCCATCGCTTGAGTCGCGTCTTTAGTATCAGCTCTTTCTCAAACCTCTCTTAACTCCAGTAGACTCGACTATGAGAAGGACGCAACGATCAAACAGGCCCGAGGCCGAGTGGCGCGAACTGTCGGACGATGATTGTTGGGATACTTCGTCGTGCCTTCTATCAGGGGGTATACGGCGTGTATACTGCCAATCAAGGGACACGACGCTGATCATGGGTGTAGCTTGTGAATTCTTCGTCGATGTTATCATCTGGGCCTTTTCACAATGCAATAGCCCTCAAACACCTTTGCGTCGGCAGCAATGACGGATTATGGAGCTGATTCATAGGAACAAGCAACGGTTGTGGTACCGTACTATCGGGGGTTCTAGGAGGCGCGATAGTGCAAGTCTCCTCTTCCTGGATGGATGTGGCAAACAAAGACACGTCTCTTCTTTTGCCACCATCACCTAAGGCCAAGTAGTCCGCGTAGACAGTAGGACTCTCAGATAACGGGTTATGCGGTGCGTATGCTCCCATTCAAAGGTTTCCTTGCTCACGACGGTTGTAGGCAGTGCTAGTGAACTTTGAGCCAAATATCACCATTCGAGACTTTTTACAACGCGACAGCCCTCGAACACGCGTCGGCAGCAATAACGCAAACACGAACGTGGCCCATTCACCCGCTAAACTCTTCTAGCGTGATGAACGGCATCTAAGCTGTATTCACCTTTCAGCTGGCGTAGACGACCATCGCAGGACGATGATTTCAATCCAGGTACGAATCTTGTATGTCGTTGCCATTGATAGCACTGACTTGAAAGATAAGTGCAGCTGCGAACTCGGTATCGGCGTGTACGATTCCATTGCTCATTCCTGTCAACTCATTCCTGCATAACCCGATGGGATGCGTTTACAGTATGAAAGACAAGCTCTTGCGAGGACGGCGAGAAAATAAAATGCGTATATGCGCCTGGAATTTACCCAGGCAACATGTCCTCTTCTGTTCGAGTGCATTGGTAAACAAACACGCTCGTGCAGAAGAGGACTTCTGCCGGAGTGTAATTACCGTTTGCGCGTCTAATGCACCTCGTTCGGGTCTCGGATAATATGCTACAGGGTGCGTTTACTTCCAACGAGGCGATCTAATGTTCATGATCGGTGCAGCCGACGTCTCCTGGTCTCCAATTTTCTTCTAATAATCGCAATGACCCTCGAATCCCTTACGCCCGGGCCAGTCAGATGTTACAAGTCTGCACGGAGGATTGAAAACAAAGACCTTGGATCATCTACTCACTAGACGCGCCTATGGTGGGAGAGTGTTGAGTGGCATCAATGCTGAATTCTGCTCCCAGCTGGCTTAGTCGACCTTCGCGCAAATACAGTTAGAATGTGGAGTATGAAGGCGAGCGAGGTATGAATGTCGTATGTCATTGAAATCATAGCGCTGACTATAGCTACAGACCAGTATCGCTCGCTTCGACTACTTCTTCCTGTTGACTGGTCCTTGCGTCAATTCTACATCATCGATTTCTGTTGGTTCGGACGAGTGGCTCAAACGAAATGTGCATATATGAACTGAGAATTGACCCGGCGACACGTCCTTTCTTTTCGAGCGCTGATGGTTCCCTTCGTGCAGAAGATAAATCTTAACGAAGTGTAATTACTGTTCTTCGGACATGGTGCTAGTATTCCATTTGCTGGTTAGAATAGAGCGTGGCCATATGACTTAGCGGTCATAGCTTCCGTCACAATGCATCCAGTGCTTCGATATATTTTTGTTCTCCCGTGGCTTGAGATCGAAGTTCAGATCCCCCTCAGTGCAACACGTTACGTTTCGCCGACATGTATGATCTGACAACACCTTGCAAATAAAGTGGTTTGATATGGCGTCCTCTGATAGTTTTATTTGGAATGCTGACCCAGCAATCTTTTATTTGGTTCTTTGCGCGGTACGGCGTGTCTATGCAGATCTCGTACTGATCTACGTCACTGCGACCTTCAAAGGAGAAGACGTTGGCATTTTCTGAAGAGTTTGGTGCCTGAAGCGCTGAAGGTCCTTGTTTTATGTTATTGTTGGACGACGCACAGTCCTGAAGAAACGACTCGGTGTGGGCATAACGATAGCTACATCGTGAGGCGATCCACTCATTATTGGTCTGTGTATTATCAGAAGAAAAGATGTATCATGAGAGTTTCGTCATCGACTCCTTGACCTAGCTGACACTGGAAGAGGGTCTCGCCTATCCTTCATCAATTCCTTCAATAGTCAGACTGAGGTATTGCAGTCTCGAATTTGTAACCGTGGTGGTTTATATAACAATCCTTGGGTTTCTCGTTCATCAATCAAGATGAGTTGTAGATATCACGGAATACCTGACAAGGACATCAGAGCGCTGAAAGATATACAAGCTATGAGAGGTGTGTACATGACGGGCTACAGAGCGGACAATGTTGCATGGAGGCATTCAGAGCAATAGACGAGCTAGGAACGGGATACGGTTATGTCAGCATAGTATTGCTTCGAGCTTGCTGTCGTCATGTACCTCGCGAACCGTCCCACTCAGGTCTCCTCACGATCCCTCGCTGGAATATGTTCCTCTACCTAACGACGGGCATCCCTCACAATTCATTCAACATCCTTCCGATCATGCCTCTCGCCTCACGCTCTCATTTATGGATTAAGGCGTATTCCTAACACAGACCCTCGTATAAATTGAGTACCGTTTCCGCTTGGCTTCCTACTTCCTATTCACACAACGCGCTTTCAATTTTAACATGTAATGTGAACACGAAGGTCTATTATCAAGCGGGACGAGGGAGAAGAGCTCCCACTAATATATTATTAATTAAGCAGTGAAATACGTCGGAGTCTAGAGAGATCTAGTTCAATCCTTCTAAAAATACACTCGTCATGAGGAAAGCAAAAAGTAACTATAACTATATGTGAGGGATGTAAGTGGTCCACTGTATGGTACAGAAGGCGAGCGGGGGTAGAGAATGTAACTGCAGGAAAGCAAGGATAATAAGGATAATACGTGCTACAAAATATGCGACTATGGAAACAAAGTACATGAAGAAAGAAATGACGGCCAAAGTTATCGCCCAGGTTTTATCGTCTCTCCATGGACGTAAAAATACCCTGACTGGCTTTGACGTCCATTCCGGATTGACCCAGTTCAGGATTATATTTCCAACATTGAAATGGCTTCCTACAAATAGTCCAATTAAGACTGTCATAGATGAAAACCACCACAGCACCATTTCAGCATGTGCTGGAAAGTAGAATGACCAAGCTGCACAATGGAAGGCCCCAAATAACGAACCTACACAAACCATGGTCAAATATCGTGTCAAAAATTCATCTCTGGTACCGGAATAAAAACGAAGGGCAGCATATCCAATATCCTCATGGAATTCATGCGCAGGAATTCCAAGAGTGGTATACCCTATCCAATGCATGAACAAGTCACATCCATGTCCTGCCCACTCGGCCCAAGAAGGACTCACAGGGGAAGCGGATTCTTCAGGATCTTTTGTTTCCGACCACGGCCTGCAGTCTGAGCCATCCAAAGAAATTTGATACTTCATGTTCAGCGGCTTGTGCCACCACAATGAGTACGTGATAATGCTGAGGCCTGCAAATGCAAGTGCGGTCATTTCGAGTAGTGTAATGGGAAGGTGCTGTAAGGCTCGAGCGGCGCATTGCACAATGAACCAAGAGATTTGGAGGATGGAAATCATTTTGGACAGTATGTCTCCTTTGCTTTTGTCCTCTATTGTCTCCGGACTGATTGCTGCTAGGTTCTTTACCAAATTTGGTTCAGATTCAAGTGCTTCAAGAGTAACAAGTGCTCCCGAGATATCATGAGTTGCCGGGCCAGATGTACCATCAGTTAGGAATCCAGAGTTCAGTGGTGTGGTGCGGTCGGACAAAATCTCAGGGAGTGATGATGGCGGTAATAATGGCAGAGGATGTAGCCTCATCAGCTTCAAGTGCTTGATGAGGGATTTCATATTTACAGGTGTAATATAAACCCCCCATACTGAGAAGGAAACCATGGGCCAGTGTTAGCTTTGATTTCTCCTTTTGCTCCGTCACAGGATGGATCTCTGATGCGATAGAATTATACTTTCCTGTCGGGCTCCATTGTGAACGGGATAACTCCTGATGATATAAATAACTCACCATGATGCAACTTCCATGCCACGATAAACTGCTCTGCAGCCCATCCGATGATGACCTCTGGTGCCAAAATCGTGATAGCCATAATCTTCACCTGCTCAATGGCACAAGATATTTGTTAGGCCCGGACTTGGGTATAACAAGCAAGGCAAATCCCAGGGCTGTATTGCGTTCGTACAGTCACCCTGGATTACCGTGGCGCTTGAAATAGCAAGACTGGAGCAGTTAACGCTTAGTCGAGTCTTTGAGAGAGTAAAGTCTGGTATGTATAAACTTAGCTCGAAGCTGAGGTACATCGATGAGAGCTACGTTACTTATATATGAAAAGCGGAGTCTGAATATGTAGCTGCATCCATGTGTGAAACAAAGAGAAACGTACTGTTACAACGTGTTCTGATGTTGTAGCAATGAAGTCGTTCGGTAGCATCGTGGTAGCCGGTCCGGATACCCATGATAAGATCTGGATTAGATTGGCACACAAGATAAGATAAGCACTGAAGATAAGATAAGATAAGGGGAAAATCGTAACATTACCCCCTTGTTAAGGCAGGCATCCTGACTGCCCTAAGGGTCGTCTCCATTTGGTGGTTCAGCATCGTCTGATGCATTGTTCCAATAGGTTTTCATGAGTTCTAGCCACTCAAAGTTGTACTCTTTGAGGGCGTTGACCCATTTCTGGAGCCCGTCCTTGCGTTGGACAAGGTATTGAACGTTGCCGTTGCTGTCATACTTGTGATCCAGGATCATAGTGATGGTTTTTGTCGGTGTTATGATTTTTGTCGATACTAAGGCACGGGTGTCTTGCGTCTTAGCCTCGTATTCTTCTATCGCTTCTTGGGTGTTGCCCATCTCTTCATCTCGTACCCACGAGTTGTGCTCGCGTGTCCATCCTTTCCATTTGACGAAGTAGTCTGTAACGGTTCTAGACTTCTGTCCGTGTTTGCCTCGGACTTCTTCAATTTCGTATTCCTCTTTGCCATTGATAAGGTCGGGCGGCAGAGGGGTGGGTAGTTCCTAATTAGGGAACATGGGTGGGATGTACGGGGTAAGGAGCTTCCCGTTGAAGCATGGGTGAATCTTCCAGTGGGGCAGCAGCTTGAGCTTGAATGCTGCTGGCCCAGCTTTGTCTAGGACCACGAAGGGTCCAACACATTTGTTGTCCAGTTTCTTCTTGGGACGGGGGAGGTGAAGGTTGGTGGTGTCTAGCCAGACCTTGTCTCCGACTTTGTATGCACATGACGTGCGTTTCTTCTTGTTGTACTGCCTTTTCATTCGACCAGCGGCCTCTTCGAGGGCGGTCTGTGTTTCCTTGTGGATCTGCATCATTGCCTTGGTGAAATCGGTGGCTGCAGGATTCACGAAAGGAGAAAGTCGGGATGAGTCCAGAAGGACTCATGGGTTGCGGCCGTAGAGCACCATGAATGGGCTTTTCCCGGTTGCACTGTGGATTCGGTTGTTATGAGCGAACTCTGCTAAAGGCAGCCAGTCGCTCCAGTCGGTCTGTCAGTAGTTTACGAAGATCCTGAGGTATTTCTTGATTTCTTGGTTAACTCATTCCGTCTGTCCATTGGTCTGTGGGTGGAAGGCCATAGACACGTTCGGTGATGTGCTCGGTAACGGCGAGTGGCAAATGGACTAGAGGCTGGCAATGAACACCAACAACACTAAACCAATCACTAACTCTACACTGATCACCAATGTATTGAATTTGGGTGTTTCAAGTATAATAGAAGCACTCTGCAGACTTCAATAATCAAGGAAAGTTGTTTAAAGACTTTTTATTCGTTACTAGTGAGCTATACAAGTGTACTACTCGCACTAGCGGGGTTGGTAAGACACAATTGGGTGAATAGTGACTTGACTTGAGCTACTGCACTCGCTCTGACTGGGACTGCTTCAAACTAGTGGCTCTCTTGGCCCTATACTGCTTCCTACAAGTGATAGACACTTGACTAGTCGCACTCTGGGCTGACTAGTGGCGCTCTTGGCCTAAGAATAATACTTTAAACTTTGAGAACTTGCTTGAACTAACTTCGAAACACTCTTGGCCTTTGCAGGACACAAAAGATTGCTCTAAGACACTTCAATTCACTCTATACTATGGGGAACTTAGCGACTAGCAGCCACTTCATCAAGGTTAAGCACAAAAGCCTTTAATTGGGGCACTAGATACTGACTAGTATGTCACAATCGTGGGGATGGCTTGCCTCCCACGTGTGAGCCTATTCTACTACTTATATACTGACAATCAAGGTACAATCGAGATATAAATAACTGACTAGAGGGGTATTATTGATAAGGATTTCTTGGCTAGTCACGAGTAATGGTGAATAATCACACCATAGTCGGTCTAGAAATGGTCGCTTGCTGACTAGTGAGCCTAGGAGCTCCGCTAGTGGTGGTATTCCGTGTTCTTGGCCCAGCAACGCTCCACTCATGTCAAGGATAAATGGCTAGCCAAACGAGCGTGCCTGTAGCAGCTGTCGATCGTGATCAAAGGTGCAGCCCGGCTATACTAGTTCCGATTGTAATAGATCTATATCGTACTAGCCCGATCAGGACAGCTGCACTTTGTTGCTAAATTTATTTCTAAGTCCTGTTAGAGACTGCTGCACTGCTAGTCAACTCGTCTTTAAGCACTTGCATGCAGACCGTTCCACTAGTGACTGTACTTTCACGAGACCTGTATGTTCTGCTTCTTGTTGGGTGCACTCGTAGCTACCCTCGTCGACTAGCAGTCATTATTTACTGACTTGCTTGGTAGTCGAGGTGCTAGTCATACCGGCTGATAGGCTTGACCCAATAGTGGTATCGTGCCTAAATCCTGGCTCGACTAGTAGCTTTCTGGCTTGACTATCAGCTTGAAGCCTCTGCTATAGTCCTTTAGCTATGGCTAGTCTAAGATAGATATGCGCTCGTATGATTACAGAATCGCAAAATCCAGGTGTGAACATGTAGACGGCATATCACCGCAATGAACAGGAACAGCTCAACAAGTTCCTCGACGAAAACCTCGACTTGGGGCGTATCCGTCCCTCGAAATCCCCATTTGCCTCCCCCTTCTTCTTCGTCAAAAAGAAGGATGGCTCGCTTCGCCCAGTACAGGACTACCGCAAGCTCAATGAAATGACCATCAAGAACCAATACCTGTTACCACTCATCTCCGAACTCATTGACAAACTGCGTGGCACCAAGTACTTCACCAAGCTCGATGTACATTGGGGATACAACAACATCAGGATCAAGGAGGGTGATGAGGAGAAAGCCACCTTCCACACGAATAGGGGTTTGTTCGAACCCACCGTCATGTTCTTTGGGCTCACCAACTCGCCTGCCACGTTCCAATGGATGATGAACAACATCTTCCATGACCTGATCTCCAAGGGAAAGGTCACTATCTACCTCGATGACATCCTTATCTTTACCAAAGACAAGGACGAGCACTGACAGATCATATGATGCATACTCCAGAGGCTAAGAGAGAACAAGTTGTTCCTCAAAGCAGAAAAGTGTGAATTCAAGGTACTAGAGACTGAGTACCTGGGAGTGATCATCAGTGAAAACTCCATCCGAATGGACCCCATCAAAATTGCCGGGATCACAGAATGGCCGACGCCAACGAAGAAGCGGGAACTACAGTCGTTCCTTGGTTTCACAAACTTCTACCGGAAGTTCATCAAGAACTACTTGAAGGTTGTCAAACCGCTTACCCAGCTCACCGGGAACACGGAATGGACATGGGGAAAGGCACAAGACCACGCCTTCCAAGAACTGAAGAGGCACATGGCTGAGGACGTTATCCTCACCATCCTGACTGACGACGACCCCTTCATGGTAGAAGTGGATGCCAGTGAGGGCGCTGTAGGGGCAGTCCTGTCACAAAAGCAGAATGGAGTATGGCGACCAGTCGCCTTCATGTCGAAGTCCCTCTCTGCCATGGAGCGAAACTACGAGATTTACAACAAAGAACTACTAGCGATCATGCTAGCGCTCTCCAAATGGCGCCACTACCTTATGGGCGCCACCGTCGATGTAGAAATTTGGACAGATCACCAGAACCTCCAATATTTCCGAAAACCGCAGAAGCTGAACCAATGACAGGCATGCTGGGTCACCGAGTTAGCGGAGTACCACTTTGTACTCAAGCACAAGCCTGGCGCACTCAACAAGAAGGCAGATCTTCTTTCCCACTGCAACGATCATGACCAAGGCAAGGACGACAATGATGATATCGTCGTTCTTGCTCCTGAACATTTCTGGGCCCTCATGATGCCCACAATCAGCGAAACACATACAAAGATCAAAAATGCAATGAGACAGGAGGAGTTATGGGATGAAGGCATTGCTGCATCCCTCAACCACAAACAAGGAGTGAGCCAAAAGGAAGGCTTGCTTCACTATGATGGGTGCATCTATGTGCCAAGGAAGCATTCCCTTTGCGGGGAAATCATTGCACAGTGTCACGACCACATCATGGCCAGACACCCAGGAATTGAGAAAACGAAGGAGTTGGTCCTCCAGGAATACTGGTGGCCCAAGCTAAAGAAGGACGTCGAAACCTACGTCAAGGGGTGCGAGGTTTGCCAACGCACCAAGTCGAGCATGCAGGCCAAGGCCGCCCCGCTCAACCCGAATGCCGTCCCTTCGTCGCCATGGACTCACATCTCAGTCGACATGGTCACTGGACTCCCCGAGTCAGGCAGACACAATGCCCTTCTTATGATTGTAGACTGATTCTCGAAGGCCATCATCCCCATTGCCTGCAGCACAGAACTCTCAGCTGAAGGATGGGCCCGCATTCTATGCGACCACGTCTACACTCGCCATGGAATGCCCAAAGTTGTGATCTCGGACAGAGGACCACAGTTTGTCTCACAGTTCATGAAGGAACTATACCGGATGCTTGACATCACTCCGATGATATGCCGTCTACGTGTTCACACCTGGATTTTGCGATTCTGTAATCATACGAGCGCATATCTATCTTAGACTAGCCATAGCTAAAGGACTATAGCAGAGGCTTCAAGCTGATAGTCAAGCCAGAAAGCTACTAGTCGAGCCAGGATTTAGGCACGATACCACTATTGGGTCAAGCCTATCAGCCGGTATGACTAGCACCTCGACTACCAAGCAAGTCAGTAAATAATGACTGCTAGTCGACGAGGGTAGCTACGAGTGCACCCAACAAGAAGCAGAACATACAGGTCTCGTGAAAGTACAGTCACTAGTGGAACGGTCTGCATGCAAGTGCTTAAAGACGAGTTGACTAGCAGTGCAGCAGTCTCTAACAGGACTTAGAAATAAATTTAGCAACAAAGTGCAGCTGTCCTGATCGGGCTAGTACGATATAGATCTATTACAATCGGAACTAGTATAGCCGGGCTGCACCTTTGATCACGATCGACAGCTGCTACAGGCACGCTCGTTTGGCTAGCCATTTATCCTTGACATGAGTGGAGCGTTGCTGGGCCAAGAACACGGAATACCACCACTAGCGGAGCTCCTAGGCTCACTAGTCAGCAAGCGACCATTTCTAGACCGACTATGGTGTGATTATTCACCATTACTCGTGACTAGCCAAGAAATCCTTATCAATAATACCCCTCTAGTCAGTTATTTATATCTCGATTGTACCTTGATTGTCAGTATATAAGTAGTAGAATAGGCTCACACGTGGGAGGCAAGCCATCCCCACGATTGTGACATACTAGTCAGTATCTAGTGCCCCAATTAAAGGCTTTTGTGCTTAACCTTGATGAAGTGGCTGCTAGTCGCTAAGTTCCCCATAGTATAGAGTGAATTGAAGTGTCTTAGAGCAATCTTTTGTGTCCTGCAAAGGCCAAGAGTGTTTCGAAGTTAGTTCAAGCAAGTTCTCAAAGTTTAAAGTATTATTCTTAGGCCAAGAGCGCCACTAGTCAGCCCAGAGTGCGACTAGTCAAGTGTCTATCACTTGTAGGAAGCAGTATAGGGCCAAGAGAGCCACTAGTTTGAAGCAGTCCCAGTCAGAGCGAGTGCAGTAGCTCAAGTCAAGTCACTATTCACCCAATTGTGTCTTACCAACCCCGCTAGTGCGAGTAGTACACTTGTATAGCTCACTAGTAACGAATAAAAAGTCTTTAAACAACTTTCCTTGATTATTGAAGTCTGCAGAGTGCTTCTATTATACTTGAAACACCCAAATTCAATACATTGGTGATCAGTGTAGAGTTAGTGATTGGTTTAGTGTTGTTGGTGTTCATTGCCAGCCTCTAGTCCATTTGCCACTCGCCGTTACCGAGCACATCAGCGGTTCAAAGGGTAAACCTTGCAGTCGAGCGTGGATTTCGCATTGGGGACGAGCTCGATGGCATGGTCCCAGGGTTTTCAGTCGGGTAACTCATCGAAGTTCTCCTTGGAGAACAGGTTGCGGAAAGACTGATAGTGCAGTGGCACCATCTCTTCGAACATTTTCCTTGGCTTGTCGGCATTAGTGGCCGCAGCCAGGTCATTGGCGTGGTGCATCGCATGGATGACTACCTCCTCTTCCATGTTGACGGCGAGAATAGTGTCGCCCTCCTCCAGTTCTTCATCCCATCTGTCATCGGGATCGGCGTCGGGAAGAACCAAGTGATTCTTGATGCATTGACAATGTCCAAAGATAATGGAGCCGCTCTGCCAGTTGACTGAAGGGTTGTGATGCTTCAGCCAGTCATGCCCAAGGTAAACGTCCTTGGCGCCTAAGTCTGTGACCGTGAGATCAATTCATTTGGCATGGCCTCCTATGGTCATGCGGAGTTCTACGAAGTCAGTGATGTCTCCCGCCTTGTTGCGTGAGCCATCAGCGTTATATATGGGGATGGAGATGGCAGCCTTGATGGTGTCGAGTCCATGCTTCTGAATGTAAGCGTGGTTGATGGCACTCCCAGTGCACCCGCTGTCGAGCAAGGCGTGGGTCGTGAGTACCTGGGTACCGGTACATGGGTTCAGTTGGACATCGATCATGAAGTCATTTGTTCCATTGCTTGCCCTCCTTCGGACGTAGCGAATGGGTTCACGGAGTTCGTAGAGCTGTTCCCTAGCTTGCTCTCCGCCCTCCTATAGTTCAGCGAGGAGCTTGTCGGTGAGCTCTTCAAGTCGGTCCCGATGCATCCAAACGCAAAGGGTGGCACGTGCAGCGCTGTCGTTTCATGCTTCGCAGATTGCACGGAGCGTCCAGTCCACCTCGAAGGGGCGGAACCATTGGTGAGGGACCTCTCAAGCCTTTGCATTGGCCGCGGGGGGCGCAACTACCGTTAGCGAGGTCACCTTGTCGTTCGTGACTACCCCCTCATTAGGGAGAGTCTTCGTTGTCATTGTCGTCGGTGACTCTGGTGGAGTCAGAAGTCCCGTGGTGCTGGGCTTCGGGAAAATCATCGGGCTGCCTGTGGTGACCCACCTCTGGAAAGAGACGTCGTTGTCCTCATCAGGCACTTCTATCATAGTTACCTGATGCCCCCTCTTTACCGCCTGGGTGCTAGCAGCTTCCTTCTGTTCATCGGCTTCACGGGATCCTGAGGAGTTGTTGTTGCGGGAATCACGGTTTCTGTGTGGAGAGCTGCCCCCAGCGGCGAAAGTTTGCTTGGGACTCGTGGGTTCAGCTTGTACCACTGAGGCAGGTTTACCAGCATTGCCTTTTTCTCCAGAGCCAAGTGAAGCACTCGGTCGACTTTGCGAAGTCTGCCCCTCGGGGCCTATGACTCAGGAAGTGTCAGTCCTAAGAGCATGCTCTGCGACTGCCTTGAAAGTGTCAGCTCTGTCTTTGCCCTGACCTTTCAGCTCGTGCGTCTTTGTCATCCTGTTCTTCCTTGCAGTATTCCCCATTCGTGGGGCCGCTTCATCAAGGGGGGCGAGACCCTCTGAAGGAGGTGCCCCATCCAGTCGCCAAGGCGCTGTGATGATGGGTATTACTATGGTGGGTGGTTTTTTGTTTCCAGCGTTTGCTCGCGATGAGCTACTTGCGAAATGTTTAGCCGGTTGCACAATCTTGGGGACGGCAGCCCTGGGCATTGTGTCGTTGTCCCGAAGGATGTCGGTTCTGTGTCATTAGTGATTCTGATACTGTGCAGCTTGCGTTAACAGAAGAGGAGGTCATGAAAGCCTGCCCCTCTCGTGGGGGCAGGGGTATATTCGAATGCGCGGTAGATATATTGTCTGTATGTGAAAAAGAAGATAAAACCTGCCTGGCAGGAGATGAGAGCACACCAGTATGTAAGTCCTTGGTCGTCGCAGGGGAATCGGACCTTCGATGACCTATGCTTTTACCTCCTCTACCTTCGTATTCTCGCCGAGTGGCTCAGGAGCCACCTCGACCACTTGTACCTCCTGCCGCTTCACTTTCTGTGGGCAGTCTCTTGATAGGTGACCCTTTTGGTCACACCTGAAACATCTCCCCTCGTTGTGCTGCTTCTTCTTCACTGTGTCCACCTCCATCGGCTGTCCCTGACTGGGATGCGTTGTCCATTTTCCCAAGGAGTCCCTTCTGGGCACATTACTCGTCAGTTTGGCCGGCGTCGAACTTGTCGTGCCACCTGTAGTGTTCTTGTTACTACTGGTGGCGGTAATTTTCTTCTGGCCCCTGGGTGTCAGTTGTTGCGCTGGTTGTGCATCCGGTCGTACGTGTCCTTTTGCTGTCGTTCCTCATACATGAGGACGATCCGCTCCTTCCAGTCGTTGTAGGTGCATGGCACTCCAACCCCGATGTTCGAGATTATCGAGGTGTAGGAGGCTGGTACTCCTTGTCGGATGGCGCATACCATAGCGCCTCATTTGTCGGTGTCTCCCCTCCTCCCTGCCAGCTTGGCTTCTTGTTCCAACTTCTGGAAATACTGATTTGCAGGCATCCCTGCCATGCGAAGCTCATTCATCCTCCCTTCGTGGACCTCTTCGATGGTGGGGTCACGGAAAACGCGCCAGACCACATCAGTGAAGTCCTCCCAGGCAGGATAGCAGTACTGCGCTGGCTCGTCAATGTCGTCGGGGACCCACCAGTATTCCTCGCACTGCTCTGTCCACCAATCTCGGGCCCTCTCTGTGAAGTGAGAGGCCACGAACACAACCATCAGGGATGGGATCCCTGCAAAGTGACTTCGAAAGATTTCGAAGTATGTGACACAGTCCCCTAGGAACCGGTTGATGTTGTCATGGTCTCCTTTGAATGGCTCGGGGCGGTTCATGAGGATGGGTTTCATCCCAAGGAAGGGTGGTATATCATTGTCACCCCAGGTTCTGACTGGTCCTGTCATGGGCGGGTCATATCGCGGTGGTCGCGGCACTGAGAAGTGGTTGGGTCGTGGGTGGCGAACCGGTGGTGCTCCTCTGCCCCTGCTAGGCTCCTTGCCCTTCTTTGTGTTGGTCAGCTCCTCGGTGAGCCTGACATTCTCTTCTCGCATCTGCGCAATCTGCGCTTCCATTTGTCAGAAGTGCTCCTCCATCGTGGGCTGGGAAGGACCTGCTTGCCCCTCCATCCTGTCGTTGCTGGCTCCTGCAATGAGCCAGCTAGTCCCCTTCCCTTGATAGTGTCCATGCTGACGGGATGTCCAAGCACAGGGTGTGGCGACATTTCTGTCGAGCCGGCAGATTGGTGGGGAGTCGGGGAGGGGGAACGGGAGAGGGGGAATATCGCTTCCCTGCCACTCTCTGAAGGCCTTTTTGCTGTCGCAGAACCGATCAAACATTGTCAGTCCCATCCAGGTCCGGGCGGTCGCCCTGTTGTCGGGCGAGAACTTGTAACTCTTGGTATAGGGCCGATTGCTCAGCCCCCGTTCGTGGTCGTATCCCTCCCAGCTGGTGCCCGGCGGAGGGGTTGTAGAATCACCGCTCTCTGTTGGCAAAGATGCAGGCATCAATGACTCGATCGACTCCATAGTCGGGGAGGTCATCCCCCCTGTTGGTAGCGAGGAAGAAGTCCATGGACTCCCTCGTGGTCTCGGTGTGGTGTTCAGATCATTGTTCAAGGTCTCATCACCTGATCTCCCAGGCGGCGGTGCGGAAGGGGCCAAGGATTCGTTGGTCAACAGCTGCCAGTTGGGGCCATTCATAATCTGACCCCCTGGCATTGAGAGGGTCATCGTCCTCTCTGGGGACGGGTGGTTCTCGTTCCGGGGTTCGGGGTTCGGGGTGTTGGGGTCAGAGTTGCTGTCCTCTGAGGGCCAGCGACCGTATAGGTGTTTGGGTTGGGGTACCAATACTCTGCCCGTGGGGTGTACCATCCCGGTGCGAGCTCCTGGTACCTTCCTGGTTCGGCGGTGGCAGGGTTTGACTGGTGTAGGCGGTGTCGGGTATGACCGGGGAGGGGGTTCAGTGAACATTGCTTGGCCCCGGGGTTGTGTTGCGAGGCTCCTCCCTATATGGGAATTCCTCGTCGGACTGGTGTATAATGGTGGTCAGGGACCGCCAATAGGTTGTAGAGGAACGCAGTTCCTCTGGTTGCTCGGTTGCCAGACCCGGCCATACCAGGTCTGTTCATTTGGTCCTCTTGAAGGGGAGAACATAATGGATGGGGAAGGGTGCAGGTTGGAGCGGCGTGGGCATGGGGGCAAGTATGCCCCTCTGGTGCAGGAAGTGTTGGACTTGCTCCCTGTACGCTAGTACAAGGAGGGCGGTGAGGAAGATGAGGAGTATGGCACCAACAAAGGCGGTGCCGAGGGTGATGGTTTGGGTTGTGGTTAAGTCGGGAGTCATGTACAGGGTCAGGGTCCTTGAAGTTGATTCTGGGCTTGTTCTCCTTGTGCAAGGATAGCGAGCACGGTTCAGAGATTGGTGAGAGAGGTGGCTATTACCAGCTCCTCAAGCTGTTGGATGCGTTCTTCTTCGGGGGTCGGGTTTTGGAACATAAAACTCTTGGCTATGGCTGGCATTGACAAAGAGAGTAGGAAGCTTCGAGCTAATTGTTAGGCCTGGACTCGGGTATAACAAGCAAGGCAAATTCTAGGGCTGTATCGCGTTCGTACAGTCACCCTGGATTACTGTGGCGCTTGAAATAGCAAGACTGGAGCGGTTAACGCTTAGTCGAGTCTTTGAGAGAGTAAAGTCTGGTATGTATAAACTTAGCTCGAAGCTGAGGTACATCGATGAGAGCTACATTACTTATATATGAAAAGCGGAGTCTGAATACGTAGCTGCGTCCATGCGTGAAACAAAGAGAAACATACGGTTACGACGTGTTCTGATGTTGTAGCAATGAAGTCGTTCAGTAGCATCATGGTAGCCGGTCCGGATACCCGTGATAAGATCTGGATTAGATTGGCACACAAGATAAGATAAGCGCTGAAGATAAGATAAGATAAGGGAAAAATCGTAACAATATTGCTCCCTTTCTCGTGATACTATGGCCCGGCAGGTTAGGATGTACGGCAAGCCAAGTGCACACAAATATTGTGGTGAGACAGCTCCATATAATGTTCAAAACTGTACACTGATCCCCAATACATGCAGGTACATCCTTGTCATTATCAGTAGATGTCTGCGCACCAAAGGCTCAAGTAACGAATAGGAGAATAAGAATGATCACGAAATCTTTATACATATCACCGATTAGAGGACTTTGATGATCATCAGACTACATAGCAGAACACAAACTACTGGGGACATACCTGTCCACAGAAAGAACTGATACTGCGAAATTCAAAGTAGGTGTTGAAATGAAAGAGCTTTTTGGACAGAAGGACGAATCGATGAGGAAGGGCCAAGAGAATTCTGTGTTTGACATCTGCATGCATGCGTTCATCTGCATGTGCGTGAGTTCAACTTGTGTTCATTTGTACGCCAAATGATTTTTTATATGCGTGATATCCTGATAACCAGTGTCAGTTGAACGATACCTGTTAATTATGTTTTCTGTTGAACATAGACTTACTTGTTCGAATTTCCTGGAGATGTCTCCATGACTTATTATGGTTCAAGAATGAAGGGGAATTGTCTGGAAAGGCTATAAATGCATGCATGTTAGTCAGTTCTAGTATCACAAAGAATATAGTACAGTTTTATGTTGAAGTACTTGTGCTGTTCTCAACTTTAAGTGAATTTATGGGCGTAATAGTGTCCAAAAATTTGGGTGGGTGCAAGTGGACTTTTTCCTGGACACAAGTTAACTATGGGCTTGCAAGTTTGATATCTTCTCTCACATCTAGTCTCTCCTAGACAGACGATGATATACCTTTTTTGACAGATGAGGACTCTCGTATCCTCTTGCAAGTCCAGTCATGTTATGCAAGTTTCCTGTTGGCTATTTCTTTGAAATTTGAAGGCATTCGTGATTTATCAATTATCATTGGCGTAAAGCTATTATTTCAGTGTGGCTGCCTGGGGCTGATTAGCTACACATTGTACCGTATGATGCGCGGCGGGTTAGCAGCAATGCAAACTTTCCAGGCTTATGGTGAACCCTTGAGCTCTATGGAATTTTGTTCCACATAGTTCTCACTGAGCTCAGGTGATCGCACTGCTTTACTAGTTAGCAGGGACATAACATTTGTATCTAGAGCTGAGAAATATCAAAAGGAAAGTCAGTTTGGAAAACACTCGTACAAGATGCAGGCCGTATCCCTTGACTTCGAAGGCTTGGAGGTAGCCCTGGACTTACTACAGTAGTACTGAAGCATAGAGACCAAAACTCGAAACAGAAACCAGTTGAGTTTTGTGGTGAAGTGGTGATAAAGGATAGTAGGTGGAAGGAGTTTGGAAAATTCCAAATTGCACTGGTACGGTTATGCATTAATAGTCAAGTATCCCAACATCTCCTTACTGCAGCGGGGCCTGCGGGCTGGCCCAAAGAGATTTACAGTTATAATTTACTATAGCCCCACAGTACTGCATAACTTAAGTTATTCTTAACTTGCGAGAGGATGCAAGGAAAGTTTTAAACTTGCATACCTGTCATCAGTGATCACTAACTTGCGTTTGGAAAAGGGCCGCTTGCGTCTACCTGAATTTTTGGACGCTATTATGCCCATATGAATTAGGCACCCCTAAAGTCAATGCCAAGGGGCTACCAGAATGAAAAAAAATGACATAGGGTTAATTAAAAAATTTTGTGCACTAGTGCTGGACCTACCTACCTCCATGTGATCAAAATGATGTCATACACTCCACATTGAGCTGATTATGGAGCAAAAATGGGAAATTATGTTGCATTCATGTACTATTATTCAACCAAATATCATTTTGATTATGATCTGAGTCATTTCTAGTCAGATAAGTAAAGCACATGAATTTGGACACATGATGTCATATGCTGACTCATCTATAAGCCCAAATGCACAAGATGCCCAACAAACACAGCCATGTCACGCTCATGCAGATGTGACAAACACATGCATGAAAATGCAAACACAGAATTCTATGTGCCTGATGAGGAATTGTTCAGGAACGTGAGGAAGGAAAGGTAGTGTAGAGAGAGCTAGAGATGGCTGCTTGTTTAAATGGCATGTTCGCGAGAACACACAAATACAACAGCATCGTTGTGCATATGGCTTGTGTTGGAGTATGCTGTATTTTGGGGTTTTATCGAGATGGTTCTTTAGTAACAGCACTTGATGTTACCAGTACCCCAGACCCCAGATTCAAGACGCCGGTTTGAAGGGAAGACATTTGTCATAATGGGCTAGGCCAGAGTGTTCCCTCTAAAAAGGATTGGTTTGATATGAACCATAGCATTTGAAGCAGTATAATATGCACTTCATGGGCGACTCTTGGATACATGATCATTATGTTAGTCGCATCCACAGTAAAAATAACTAGTACAAGGTTGAAGAAGTCAAAGATAAACAGGTCCTTGATGAGCCTCGTTGGAGATCCGGTGAAAGAGCTCTGAGAAATGGTGCTTCTTTTTCTGCATCAGGGAGGTGTTCATAATAAACATTCAAATGTGTCACGCTATAGGACTAGATATAGCTGATAGTTCCGAGATTGTACCCCAGGACACGAGTGTTGATAAAAATACTACAGCTTCAGAACAATCGAGAAGCAAAGTGTTGGGAAGAACAAAGTGTCTGGCTCTCTTGGCGTGACATTAATCTCACAGAAGGGAGAAGATGATCTATATATGGCCACCAAATTCAAATGTAAGGAGGTATCATTAGTTTCATCAAAATCTTAGACTGCGACAATAGTGCTCAAGGAAACTTGCACGAGGTAGTGCGACAGGATTTGATCAAAAATGGAAACAGGATTGAAATGTATCAGCAGTGCTTACAGCCCTTCAGAAATGCTTCATATAGAGAGCAGTGTACGTTTGTGGTAGATTCTCGTGGATGATACACATAGGCCTAAGGAGCGTGCACAAGGAGTGATATATTTCCATGAAATGAATATCTGCTTTTTATTTATGTCTGAGAAAACGGAAGGAAATAGAAGGAAATGCATACTTACTAGATAGACTCACATATTTGACTGTTCACTGAGTGGGCATTGTTCTTAGGAAAGTCCAAATTTGGGGAGGGAAATGCCGATGCATACTGAATGGTTTGAAAGTGGACGAAGAGACTGTCAAGCGGGCAGAATCAGGTGACCGAAGGACTAACCTCAAATAGAAGGATGCCATCCCAGCATCTTTGGCAAACCACGATAACCTCGGTTTATTTTCGACTCATTTGGAGCTTTTGTGCCAGTGAACTGTCACATTCCTTCATGTTGTTTTGCTTCCTCGAGGTGAAAAATGAATAGGTATGGCTGTGCTTCAGATCTGGGCCGTTCTCATTGCTTGATCGGTGCTGAGATTGTTTACCCGGTATCAGACCTTGATGTCTTTGGTTTGTGGATCAGTAGCTATTCCACTAGCCTGACTCCAGGCTATACCGCAAATTGCTTTATTAACCAACCATTTGTTCAAGTAATTTACATTAGTCTGTTTGTGTATTTTGAACTAAAGTATGATGCATACAGGCAACCAATATGTTCATCCTTGCCATTCATAGTCACCTTAATGATCGACACCGCCAAAATTGAGTAAAAACAAGTCACAGCTTGCCATTGTGGTGTGGAGAAAAGTAGGTGATATCTTCTGCAGGGATTATCCACTAAACTGAGTTTCAACACAAAGCTTGGTATGGTTATTATACTGCCATTTCTGGTTACAGGTTGCTTCATCTCATTTTGCATGCTCAGGTTGACACCAGTGCCATTCACTCTTCACATGTATGCCGTTACCGTTCATATTTACTGAGACAGGTGCATCCTAATCATTGTATTGCTCAATTAATCCTGAAAAGCAGACAGCGCAGGCCTGTACACATACCTATACATCTGACTATGATGACAAATCAAAGTCTTGGGTCCGGTTTCCTTAGGCATTCAGGAATGAACGTGTGAAACAGATTCAATGATCTTGAATGGTTGTCGGGATCCATACGGATGTTTGGGCTCATACTGAAGATACACCATGATCAATCTTGGAATCCTCACCCAATTTATCGCTGGCTTGAACAGTAGTCTGGGTACCGTATGAGCGAGAGTATGTTCTGGCACCACCAATGTGTGCTGGCTCCATTGTTTCCTCTAAGTATCCGCGCCTTTGCTCGAAGTCGTGATCAATAAATGGTCGAGGTTCGTTACCAACTGTGTTTGTGATGAAGCCCTGTTACAGAAGCAACACGTTAGAGGCGTAGCTTATAATATAGGCAAATGAAGTCTGTACACGAAGTAGTTGTCTTCTCATTCACAGTTGAGCATACTGACACTTTACTGGTCTTGCTCCCATCCCATGAATAAATCCCATTCATCAAGACCCTCGTTTCTTGACTGAAACATTGCACCAGATGTCATCTGCCAGTTCACTGCAACCCACTTTGAATACACCACACAGGCCCTCTGCAGTCTCCATGTCAGAAATGGATTATGCTCCCTTTCCGATGAATTCGCCATCAATCATTGCTTGTAATATAATATTTACGAACGAGTACATCTTCTGGCTTAGTAGACCATAGCATGACGGTCATTGGAATGCAAGCTAGCGATGTATGAATCTCATATATATTTTCAACTATAGTGCTAACTTTGAGGACTAGTGCAGCTACGAACTCGTATCATGCTTCTTTCCCTTAGTTGATTCTTGCCTAACACAAAGACAAACAATTCTACCCTGTCAATGTCTGTCAAGAGTAGTGAAAGGTGCTGAGCACCTATGAAGATGTGATGTGCTACACACAACACACTACACTAACACTCAGTAATTGCAGTTTGAAGGGAGGTATATTATACCAGGTTACGATGCTTTGTACTGTAGTTTACAAGTTCCAGGTGCAATGAATATGGTTGGTTTAAAGAATATATTGTGGTTTCCACTCTAAGTTCGAGGTGTTACTGAACACAAACTTAAACTGATACAGAATAACTGCCTGGTGCAGGTTCTGAACTCATGCTGGCTGCCTGGTGCAGTTTCAATACTGATACTTTGCACCTGGTTGCGACTTAAAACACTCTGACTGGTTCTGAACAGTTTCTCAGGTCTTGTCTTTCTGCTTCTAGCTTATAATGCTGTTGCCTGCTTGTCTTGTTCTTGCACACATGAAGTGACCAGGTCACAATCTTTCTATTCCAGGTGAGTCTACAACTCGAAGCTCTTAACCAATAAACCCGTACTATTCACCTGGTAGTGTTCTGGGGGTCATAAACCTGATTGCCCACTAGATACATGACCTGTATTTATACTATCCTACTGATACACTATTACCAATCCTTTTTGCTACTGACTAATATGCTTGCTGACCCAGCCTGGTGAGGATAAATGCTCTTCCTGGCAGGTATTATCTCATCCATGGCTACCAGGTCGATCAATCATACTAGATCATCACCAGGCGATCAGATAACTTCCACCAGAATGCCAAGTGATTACACTATACGAGTCACAACCTGGAACCTTGGTCTACTGGGTAGAATACCCGATCTTCTATTCAAGTGTTGGAACAGCCTGTTTCGAAGTTACCAGGTGGACCTTTTTCCTTATAAGGTGTTACTTTCTTTCTATGTCTTACTGATTGGTACAATGTAATACTGTCATATTGCCAGAAAATGTTAAATTACACACATTTTTAAGGGTATGCACCCAGCAGGCATATCATCTCCCCTCAACTAAAGATTGACTGTCCCAGTCGCTTGCAAATGTGTTCTTTTTCCAGGTTGCCAGGTACACTGATTACCAGGTAGTGACTTTGCTACTTTAGGATCCTTTTCCCACCAGCACGAAGTCGGCATGCATCATGGATTTCGATTGAAGTAGATCTACTATTCTTTCAATATTCCAAAGGCACGCTTCCTTGCTTCTGGCACATGGGCCCGGGGACCTTTAAATTTTGCATTGTTGAGTCATGCTCACCACTTCTTGCCTTGCCTTCTTTCTTTTCTCGTTGAGCCTCCCACTCCACATTCTTTCTCGCTCTCATGGCTGACCCATATTACTTGCTTTGTGCTATTCTTATGAAAGTGCCTACCTTGTGGGATGCTGAGGTCTACGATTCACTGAGTAACCAGCAGATCGCTGAGCAAATCGAAGGGGTGCACACTCTCTTGGTGAGCAATCTCTGTCTAGTGTCTGCATCTTTCTCATGTCATGCTTTTCAGACTACCTATCGGAATGCTTTCAATCATCCATATCCTGATTTCATCAAATGTTTCTTCGTGACCACTTCTAGAGCTGTTCATGAGCTTCCCGATCAGCTTGTCAATGGTCACTGGCAGGTTTGGGTCTACAGTCCAGACCTGGTCCAAGAATTCCTCAAGGTGATTTCTTTTCTTCGGCTTACCTGTGTACTTTGTTTCAATCTTTCATTTTAGAATGGCCCTTTCAGCACTAGTGATGCCCATCTATTGAAAGCGACAGCAATTACTCTTACTGAGCCACCTCCCATGAAGAAACGTAAGACTCGCAAGCTTTCTTTGCCAGTGCTGGCTAGCCAGGCTGGAACCTTGTCGGTCAAGTCTGAAAAACCCGCCCGCAAATGCTCCAAGCCAGCCACAGTGCCTTCCACTGCTATTTCCAAGGACGACCCTTCTTCTGTGCCTTCAAAAAAGTTGTCTGCGAAAGACAAACTAAAGGCTGAAATCCAGCTCGCAAAGAAAGAAAGCTCCACAGCCCCAACAAAAACTCCTGTGAAACCTTGAGGTCATAAACCAGTCAAGGCTCCCTTCGTCGAACTTCCCACAGAGCCTCACAAGAAGGCAACTACTCTGCCTCCCATGATTCTTGCCGAGGATACTCATGTGGACATTCAGGGTTGTTCACCTACTCTGGTTACATCAGAATATATGTTAGACTGTATCTTTACTGACTTGCCGATGCTGTCAGCCTTGCGTCTCCCTCATTGGGTAAGTTCCTTGTCTTGCGTATTTTAATTTGTGCCCTATTGCTCAACTTTTTGTTTTGTTCTAGGATGCTGCGGGATGTACTATTTGTGCTGGTCACTGCATGCTTTGCCAACATAAGGAACATTTGGCTTCATGCGCTAACTGCCATAGCTGGGGTTACTGCTCCTGCTGGTTGTCTGCTGATGACTTGCAGGAGGTTCGCGATAACTTGCTGCCACTCACACAGGCCGCTCATCCACGTATGTACTTAATTACTCGGTTTTTGCTCTTTTCTCTAACTCCTTCCTAGTTGTTGAAATGCATGATCGCAAATTTACTGCCGCCGACTGTCAAATTTGTCATCTCCTGAATGCCCTGCATGAGGCTTATGAGATGCGTACTGCTGCACTGTGTAACCTTCTGCAGGCTTTCTCTTCTGTCAAAGGTGGACATGACACTGATGCCATGGTCAAGTTTGCACGTGAGTACCCCGTCGGTCATAGGCTTATGATCGACATGGGGCTCATCACAGATAAAGATGGTCTCCTTCAGAAGGCCTTCGATCTGCAGTTCAGACATTACTATCCTTGCCCTCTCCAGTTGCATAGCGAGATGGAACCTGAGCCGTCACTTCCTGCATTCACGGTTATCAAGGACAAGAAGAAGAAGAAGAAACAGCGGAGGTTGGATGCTCCCGAGATGGAGGTTGACTGTGTCAATGAGGAAGAGCAGGCTGATGACAACCAGGTGGAGGGTGAGCTAATCGATCAGCTAGAGCCTTCACCCATACATCCTTCCAAGGCAGCTTCTTCTGTAAGTCATTTCCCTTTTCTTTCTTAGTCTCTTGTTTCCCTCGTTACTCATGCTTTCAGTCTCGCAGTGTGTAAGTTCAGTCTCAACGGAAGGGCAGGGGTATGCGAGGAGCGTGCGGCTTTTCGAGGTATCTCAGCAGCGTTGCCTGGCACTGGGAGATGCTTGTTGGTCCCTCTTAGCCACCATGCCTATTTGTTGCATGATCTGCTGATGCTTGTCCCGGATTCCGAGTTGGAGTGAACAAGTTTCTTTCAATATGCTTACTGATGGACATCGCAGACTGTGAAAGTTTTTATAAAATCTTTACTTTACAAAAAACATGTATGTCTCGTTATCGAATGCCATGCCCAAAAAGGGCTTTTTACTTGCTGTTTCTTTACAAAGATCCCAGCGCAATTCTTAAGTTATAGAGTCCACCTGGTATGTGTTACCAGGCATAGTTGTCATACAACTTTTGAGTCTGCGATGGCCAGGATCTTTCTTACAAGGGTTTATGCTGTACTAGGGTGATGACCACTCGTGATGACCCATTGTGATTGGGTATCTTGATCGTGATCTGTTGAGACCGTCCTAAAATAGCAGAATTTGTACATTGCAGGGTGGCCAGGCATGGTATGGTAAGTTGGATATAAATCTCCCTCCTGGAGATCTTTCTACCCATCTTATTTTTCCTCTTTCATGGTTCGCAAAGCACACCCAGAGCCCCTTGCCCTTGATACTGGGATTCCCCCAGAGCAGTTTAAGTCTCTCCTGGTTGCAGACCATTATATCTTACTTCACCAGGCTCGCAATCGACACCCTGCCATAGTAGATATGAACACCCTGGCAACCTACTTGCAACCTGAAATCAAGTCTATCCTGGATTCCATTCATCCTTTCCTGGTACATCCATTCTCATGCTTTACTCTTACTGGTCTTATTTACTCTCCAGGTGGCACACGAATCCTACTTTCCCAAAGACAGCGATCCGATTGTCATTCGTTTCCTGGCGATGGCTACTGCACTAGCTAACAACCTTAGCCTGGCTTTTCAATCCTCTCAGTGGGATGCCTGGAAAATCGAGGATTCCCCTAGGATGTTCAAGTTACTCGGGGTGCGTTGTTATTTCCTTTCTGCTACTTCGTATCTAACATTCTTGGTAGCTTTCGAGGCCTAGATCGATCCTTTGGATACTTTTCCTGGCAAAGCTCATGCCCCTTCTTTACCGAGCCTTCCGCTTAAGCGAAACCGCTTCCAGGTACTTCCTGAGCATGTCTTCCGTCAAGGTCTCCGTTGGGAACATTTCCAAGGTGCAGCCTCTGACGCTTGGTTTGCGAACTTCGTGCATCAAATTCCTTCCTTTCGGATCTGTGAGCTTATCTCCCAATCCAGTTGTCTTCTTCCAATACTGTAGCTCCTTCCGAGGCCAACAGCTATTTTTAGAGTACATGTACTTAGAATTTGTGCTCACCTCCTAATTGGCTTGATGCGCACCCAAATGCAAATTTGTTTACTAAGTCCAGGTGTATCTTCAAATTTAGGTGCCCAGAGGTTTCCATGTATCAGCTGACTTAGCCAGATAATTGACTCAGCAGGTTGCTTCGACTTAGGATTTATCCAGTGCCAAGCTACCTTCCTCTATCAATGGTTTCCTCCCCATTCTGGCCTGAAGATTTGCCTCTTCCTTTTGCCTGGAAGGATCTTCCTTCCTTGTTACAGGTGGATTACTACCTCTTCCTTCGTTTGGTGTGTACCTGGTATCCTCAAGTACTCAATTTCGACATCCTGGTTAATTGGTGTCAGCTGGACGTGGTGAATTTAATTAACCATGTGCACCCTTTCCTGGTGAGTGTTCCTGGGATATGGCGTCTTTTTCTTACTAAGCTTCCAGGTAGGTTGCTCATGTTGAGCGTTTCCCAGATGATGAAGATCCCTTGGTCTTGCGATTCCTTATAACGGTTACTGCAGTTGCAAATAACTTAGGACCCTGCTTCTTTGACCCAGATTGGACTCTGTGGTTGGAGCAGGATCACCGTCGTCTGGTTATCAGTTTCCAGGTATCAGATCTCTGTCTAACCCGTTATGAGAGTCTAATTCCTTTTAGAACTTCAAAACCCCATTTCCTGGTGACTTGCATTTTCCAGGTAGTCAGCACTTGGTGACACAGTCAGATTCTTCACCAAGTTCAAAGGCTACTCTGTATACCAGCAACTTGCCATTTTTCCAGGTAGGTCTCGGCTGTTATCTGCGGGACCTGGACAAACTGCCAAGTGCGATTGCAGATGCACTTCGACTTGTAAGCTTCTTTCCTTCTACCGGGTACCTGTAACTGACTTGAAATCCTTGTTTCAGCTGTCTCATGCAGGAGTTTATCCTATCCATCTGCCTGCACAGTTATTTTCTAATTTCTACACCTGGCCTGACATGGATATCCCTGCTACCTAGCAGTTTCTTCAAGTTTTTCCTTGTTTCCTAGTTCTTGTGAACATTCTTCTTACTTTTTGGACTCCTTATTCTTTTCCCTTTTTCTGTTGGTACTTAGAATCGGCTGTTTCATGTTGCAGGTTGCCTGATCGCGACTTCTTTTCCACATGCTTGGTTCATTATTACTACTGTCCTGGTGTACTTTATTCAGCTTTTTATTCCATATCAGGGTGAAATTAAACTGAAAATTTAATTTCTAAGGCCCTCGCCTCTCTCCCCCCAACTAAATAAAAGCCTGTCCCAGGCTGTCCTTGATCGTGTGATTGCTTCTGAACAGAGTGATTGAAGCCATCAATCTTGACATGGAGACAGTAATCATGACCTCAGCAATCATGCTGTGCGAGCTTACATCTGCTTGTGTTATACACCAGTCTGTACTAGGAAAATAATAGAGATCCTTTGTCTTCTATAAAACCCATTGCCTGGTGGACCCAGCAAATTAATACTTGTTTTACATGGTGCCTGAGTCTATGCAAGTTGCTAGATTCAAGGCCGCTCTTGCTCTTCTTTGTTCACGCTGCAAGAATGGAGTTTATCTTCCCACCATTCCCTCTGTTCTGCCAACTCTCAAAGATGGCACTCCAGATTTCGATGCAATCCTGGTTATTGACAAGGAGAACCTTCAGTTCTTAGAAGGAGTTGTGCGTGTTCGAAGGATTTTTGCCTGTGCCATACTAATTCATACCCTAGATGCCTCTTTTTGATAACAAGGAGCACTTTATGCAGGCATACCAGGAAGAACCATTGCTTCTCCATGAAGGAGCTTTTGGTGCACGGCGGGATTGTCAGAACAGGAAGCTCCTGCTTGAAATCCCTCATGGCTCTAAAGCTCCTGAGAACTTGACATTTCCTGGCCACGCTACTGGATGGATCCATTCCAACCGGGAAGAGAAGCAGGCTGTGGCAAATGCCCAAGCTATTGCCACCTCTCTTGCTCCTAAACCAGCCATGCCGACTCCAGTGCATTACTTATTTCTGTTATCTTTTTCCTGGTTAACTCATATTATTCCTTCTGTAGCTTCCCAAGATCAAGAAAACACTGAAGACCATCAAATCCAAAGCTACGGTTGGCCTTGATACTGATCCGGAGACTATCATTATTGACAAGGACATCAAGATGAAAGCCGCAGAGGAAAGTATGGTTGTTGACTTGGATAGCGATGAATCTGACAGCGTATGTAGCCTGAACTTAGTACAGACCTTATTGTTCAACTTGCTTTTGGTATTTCACAGATGAGCATCAACGAGGATGTGCCCGGTGAGTCTCTTGACTTATTCTAAAGTACCCGGCTAACTTTCAATTTGTTCTTTCTATAGCCAAAGGTGCTACTCAAGGCCGGACTACTCATAAATGTTGTGGTTGGGTCTCTAAGCACACCGCTATTCATTCCCCTGCTCCTGTCACAGTAAGTCTGCATCTGATCATTTTTCATGAAGCCATACTGACCACTTGGTAGCATACTACTGATCCTGCACAATGTGATTCATGTGGGAAGGAGTCTCATAGTCTTTCCTTATGTACTACGGTAATTGTACTTCCTTATTGCGACGTACCAGGGCTTACGAAGAGTGACCCTATGTATTGCAAGGCAATCAACATTCTAGAGAAGCAAGATAGGATCCTTGCTGAGAGAAGTAACAAGCGCATCTGTGCTGATATTGCTCTTATGGCTCGTGGTGGAGACCTTGGAGACAATCAACTCGTGTTTCCGATTGCTGGTGAGTCTTCCAGGTGCCAGACCGTATTTTGGCTTGCTGACTTCTGTTGTTACAGCCTGGGCGAATCAATTCCAACTTCAGTCGAAGTACGAGTCCATTCAGGACACTCTTAAACTTCTTTCTGCAGAGCATGTTCGAGATGGAACTCTTGCGAGTTTCCAGCTTCATAAACACCATCTCGATGCCGAGTTAGAGTTGCTTGTTCACCACCTGGAAGCTACTGTCGTAGCTTACAAGTTCTGTGATCAACAGCTGAATCTTGTTACGGCTGAGATAGACCGCCTCTGTCCTGATATGTAGGGTGAAATTAGAATCCTAATTTCTACTTGCCTTCATACCGTTCTTACTATATGCTTATCTTTCTTAGTAGACACTATCTGGGTGACTTTAATCGTGCCGTCGATAGCTTTTGATTGAGTGCTTTCGCATTCTCGGCTCATACGTAGACTTATGAATATATGCTTAAACCATGTTATGCTCCCTTTACTTCGAGAAGGGGATCCAAAGACTCATAGTCATCATATTCTGGGTGAGAATAAGTGAAGTCATCTGGTA
This sequence comes from Armillaria altimontana, assembly GCA_022818075.1. Taxonomy (NCBI): domain Eukaryota; kingdom Fungi; phylum Basidiomycota; class Agaricomycetes; order Agaricales; family Physalacriaceae; genus Armillaria; species Armillaria altimontana. The sequence goes on along the minus strand of JAIWYR010000055.1, from coordinate 41,712 downwards.
CCTCCTCCACCGGTTCTGGAGAGTTCTCTAACTGGTCTAAACTTTCTTTCGACATGTCTAGGAGAGCTTCAAGCTTCTCTGGCAGGTCGATCTTTTTCCTGGCCAGGTAAGGAATGACCCAGAAAGCAGCCACCTTGAATCCCCAGGTGCTACTGTTCATTTCGGCTACAATGTACAATCCTCCTTTTGTGCATCTCACAACCATAACTGGTCCCAAATATCTGTGCCACATTTTTCCTCCAATGGCTTTCTCGATGGCCATGTTTCGAACCAAGACGAGGCTGCCAGGTTTGAAGTTCAATTGCTTAATGGTTGCAGCATGCATGTGAGCGTACTTCAATGTTTCTTGGACCTTTATCTTGTGTAACTTGCTGCATAACTGGGCGACATCTGATGAGTGTTTTGCTAAAGCGTGGGCCCGGTAACCAATCACTTCTTCAGTAGTGAGCATGCGACCAGGGTATTTTACTAACCAGGTCGCTTCTACAATATCCAAAGGAAGTACCGGGTGCGCACCTGTTACTGCAAAGAAGGGTGAACAACCCATTCTTCGTCTAGTTGTTACTCTATCTGACCACATTATGTGTGGAAAATACAAGGCCCACTTAGAGGTGACACCATTGCATGCCTTATACAGTGCCTGGCAAACGTCTAAGTGCTGTCTCTTGGTTTTTCCATTCACCTGGGAATTGTAACCAGAGATTTGAATACCTTGGATGCCATAGGTGGCTTCTAGGTAGGCTATTGCTTTGAGGAAGGGAGGTCCATTGTCAGTTATGATTAATGACATGCATCCCCATTGACAGATCACTTCATGAAATAGCCAATCTCCGATAGCTTTTCCTGTCTCAGTTTTCAACATTTTCCCCTCCATCCAGCTCGTCAATGCACATCTCCCATGTACAATGTACCAATATCCTGATGATACAGGCATGTGCATTGTATCTACGTGGATTACTTGGAATATGGATGGAGTGTGGGTTACCATGGGTGGGATCTGAACTTTCAACATCTGATGTTTCTGGCAAATCTCACAAGTCTTTACATACCAGCACTGCAGTGGCTGGTACAATTTAACCCCATAAAAACAAGACCTTAAATGGTTTCGCTTTAAGGGTCCAATTTCCGGGGCTAAAAACGGGACCAGAAAAGTTGTTAGTAAAATGTACCATTTGGAGATACAATCTAAGGGACCGGAAATGCCCTGTTTTAGCTCACTTTTAAAGGCAAAAGAATCCAGGGCAAAATGTAAGCTTTGTCAAGGTATTTTACAGACCATGTTTTGAGAGCCTCAAAATTTACCGTTTTAGGATGCCGTTTATACAAATGAGAAACTGAGGGTTTTTCGGCATAGAAAAGGGGCAGAAAACGATGTGTTTTTCATTGACATTCTCAGGGACAAAAACAGATCGTTCGCTTTCAAAGAAAACATTTGAAAAATGAAAGGTTTTACATCTCGTTTTTCCTATGGTAAAACGCATCACATGTCCAGTGTGCGCCAGGCTCCACGCCGAGCGTCATGCCCAATGCCTGCTGAGCGTCATGCCCAACACCTGCCGAGCTCCACGCTTAGAGTCCGCTAAGCTCCACGCCAACTCAGTCGCCCAGTGCCCGCTGAACTATATGCCCTGAATTGCTCCTATCGTGACTGGTTTCACAACGATACCTGCTTTTGTGGAACATTTTCGTGGTGAGTTGCACAACGAACGAACCATCTATGTAGAATCCAGGCGCATCCTGAGAGTAGCAAAGAATAGCAGGAGTTCATTTCTTTTCGTTGGGAACATGAGGCATTTCAAGATCCCTGTAGCAGCGGCTGCGTCGTCGACTTGGGTGTCCAATTCCCTAATACGTTCACCATCCTCGCTCTTCCGGAGTTTTACTCCCTCGCCCCCACCCTGATATCAACAGTTCGGACTTCCTCTCTGGGCGGTACATGTGGCCAGCGGATAGTAATACAAAGTTGTACTACACCAAGGCCAAGCAGAGGATTCCACTGGATTCTGCGAGCCTACCGACTCGAAGGGTATCGGTGGGAGGACTGTCTGGAGAAATTTGGCGAGGTTTTGGGTGCCAGAGGCTGGAAAACTTATGTTGTTTCTATCAGAGATAGAACAGGGATTGTAATATCTGTTGCAGACCTATTATAAATAATATTATTCGCGATCAATCAGGTTGGCAGGTATCATCGTACAGGATGTACAACACGCCGCCTCGCACGGATCCGACGGAGAAAATCTATGCATACAACCAGTGGCAGATTTCCGTACAAATTTGACGTGCGTTCTTTTTGGCCCGTGATATCAGAAGCGGGCAACTCTAGCAGAAGTTAAACGACAAAAACATTGAGGTCAACAGTCCAGTCCTGTATGATCTCTTGGACCCAGGATGTCGGTGTACGCTGGCCATCGCACTGACAGAGATGTTGGTCTCACAACCCTGTGGCTATGTCTGTAGTAACATTCATCCTAGGTAAAACTTGAAGGAGTGGCCACATCTTCAGGAGCAGAAAGTATCGCTTCAGTCATTGATCCGGGATCAGAAGGCATTGCTTGAGAAAACGCTCCAGGAGCAGAAGACATTGCTTGAGAAGACGTTCCGCGATCACAGCAGTCATCTTGAGCACTCGCTACAAGAGCAGAGAACATCTCAAGAACACAAATTGCAGGACCAGAAAGATGTATGGGAGAAATTTATCGCTGATCAGAAGGCGCTCTTCGACAGGAATCTTGAAGACCAAAATTCGGCGTTCGAGACTACTATCAAGCATCTACAAGACCAGAAGCTATCCCTCAAAAATTCTCTCACTCGACTTCAGACAGACTTTCAGGTTCAGCAAGAGGCAACAACCACTCTGACAAGGAGCGTCTCGAGGCACTGAGACTTGGGCAGCAGTGGAAAGATATGCTGGACAGCCTGGCTAGCGAGTGCGAATCGGCGAAGAAGGATGCCGGTCATTTTTAGAGCGACATCGAGAAGTCTCTTGTACAATCTGTCATTCAGATGTATAGGGCGACCTGCAAACAAGACATAGTCAACAAAGAAAACGATCTAAGCTCGGTGATTGTCGGCTTTATGATCTTTAGGTTCGTGATTAAAGACAGCGAGACAACATGTGTCGTTGCAGTCCAAGATCGCTTCCTTGGAGTCGACCCTTGCCAAATGCCTGAAGGAATCTGGCACGACGTCCATGGTAGACCTGAATGTGTGGATGTCTAATCCATCAACTCAAGGGCCAGACATATTTCTAGGACAATGTCCTTCCACAACCAGTCGCATCCGTCTCAGCCTCACCAAAGCCATTTGCTGCACTTGCTGCCGAAGACGATGACGATATCTCTGAGGAAGAAAAACAGCCGTCTGCCTTGGGTAAGCGAGACCGGCCCCACTCGCCTATGATGAAATCCAACGATAATCAATGCCCTGCTCGGAGATCGGTTCGTCGTTTTGCTTCCCTGTGTCTGACGTTTGTCGTGTGGGTATAGAAATCGGCCGGTCCTCGAAAAATCCAGGGAGCCGACAAGAAGGTTTGCACTGAGCCATTCTCTTGACCAACAAATGTTGTGCTGATTGGTAAATTTCAGGTTAACGACTCAACGTCTAAGGTCAAGCTGCGAAAACGACATTGGTGGCGTTACTCTGGTGCTCAGAATCCCTGTTTCTTGGCTGCATTCTTCTGCATTCTCTGATTGACCACTGAGACTCATTCTTGTATTCTTGTTGATTCTCATTCCTGGATCGCGTTATCTTGGTTATAGTGACCGTTCTATACTGCTCTAGATGCATAGACTTGCTCAAGGGGTTACGAGGATGTCAAAATAATACATCCACTCGATATTTTTTATAACGCCTGGTCAATCCAACCGACCGACTGCTGTGGGAATAACATACTGGATCAAGGTATGACATATGGTATTGGTAAGCGCACTGCCACCTGGTTAGCACCAGTTACCGGTTCCAACCGGTCTCTCCTGGCTGGCCGTTGCCGGAATACCAAATCTGAAGCTTGCACGACTGCAACACAACTGTCCCTTCATCATCTCTATTACTAAAATGATGCTTAAGGGAATTACAGAGCTGATAGTCTCAGTGAGCTCTCATTTTTTGATCAATTATTGCTTTCTCACCCACTTCTGAGCTAATTAGTTCAGAAAAAAATTGATATAGTATTTTTTTAAAGACCTCTCAAAGGCAACCAACCGACCGACCAGGTGTACCGGCTTGACGGTCTGGTAACCCCTTGGACTTGGTAATTGTGATACTGATCCAGACTCAGCAGACTCGGCAAGTTCAGCCGTCCAGCCGATTGATTATTCTGGCAAACCAGCAAATCCCGCGATCCCGATCCCCCGATTCGAGTGGATCAAAGCGCTTCTGTGGATGAGGAAAGTGGTACAATATTCACTGGATGTACTTAAACGTTTGTCCAATATGTGCGGTACTTTGTGGCTATATGTTCATCACAAATATACCCCATGCTTGTGGCTGCAGCAGCCTACTTAGCTAATACCGTTTGTGTATGCATGTCACTGTAATTATTCCAAGGTTGAGACCAAGTTCATTCATTGACTTTCGTTTGTATGTGCATATCAGCTCCATCAACCTTCTTTATTTGACTCAACTACACACAGCTTCCTCTTACCACCACTCTCAATTTTTTTTATCTCTCTGTTTCATCACTTTCTCACTCTTCTTTGGATTCCTTGTTCATCTGTTGGTCCCTATGGGTCGAATTACAGGCCCTGTAGCTGGGGGTTGCTCGCACCAATTCCTTCGTCCATTGTCCCACCCTCCTGCGGTGTCTTCTGGAAGTTCCGAGACGACACCTAGGTACGTCTGCGAAATGTAGTCTCCGTCGATGATTCCAAACGAGACGCTCAGGGATGAGGATTCCAGTACCATTGCTATGGACATGTGCACGTTGCCCCGCCCTCCCATGGTGTCTTCTGAGAACTCTGACACGACGCCTAGGTACGTCTATGAAAAATAGTCACTCTGCATCGAGAGTTCCAACTGATATGCCCAGAAACCCGACCACTGGGGCCCCTCGCTCACACACTGATGAGAGTCCTGAAGTCATTGGGATGGACATGCGTGCCGGACACTACAGATCCTCTCTCAACGCCACCGACGCCAACAGTAGTATTCCATCTAACGGCAAGGAAAAATCATCTTCATGCCTAGAGGCGGTGGGCGTGTCCCTGGTAATGTTTACATGGCTTCACAGGGTGGTCTTTAGCTTGGGTCGATGCAGTCGCAAGGTTAGAAGGCATTGATACCACGGTGGCTCGTTTCCTCGTACCTTCACTGTTAATTATTTCCAAAGTCACTCACCGCATATTGTATGTACATCGCATGACATTCACTCATTTCTTGGCATCGTGGGTCTGGTCATATTTCACTTGTATTCATAATTTCTCTAGCTTACTTATATCTTGTCGTACTATACAATTACTCTGTTGATAAAAGTGCTCAGTTCTTTGCATTATAACAAGCTTTCCTGGGGTAAGCGGCATAAATGTAGAAACATTCCAATTTATCAGCGAGGGAACCACTAAAAAGAAGTGAGATAACTAGGTCGCAAATTAAACATGAACGGACCTTGTGGATTCACAATAGCCTCTATGTTTTTGGCTATATTTTTCCACGTCATCTCGCGGTATTTCTGAGGCTTCTTGGCTTGGAGACCTGAGTCCAGATCTTGAGCAAGCCGTAAACGATGCGACGCCTCCTTCAAGGATATTTTCCATCAGTTGGTTCTTCCTGGAAGGCCGCCAATGCAAACTTTGCATTAAGGTGAACGATGCGCTCTGACCGAGTCATTGTTCCTGATTGGAGTCGTTTGCGATATTCGACAAGTTTCAGGATGAAAACCTCCCCTGAGTCATCAAGAATCATACTCGTCACAGATGGTATTGTCAGTGCGGCGTTTGCAGACATGCTTACTATCATTTCAGAATGGTCTGAATTACTATCAGGATTTGCGTCGGTGCCTGAGAAACCAATGTTGTACCACTCGACTCAAGCTAGCCCACGGCAGAGGCCAAATCTGAACACAATGCCTCATCCTGCACGGTACGGCTGAGATTGCTCGCAACATCCAACTTGGAACCGTCGTCAGTTGGAGTCTTGAGTTTATCGAATTCCTCCTCTGAGTCTGTGTCGAGATCATCGAGGTCAGAATCATCTGGCCCCATATCTGATCGCTGGGTACCCTTTGTTGAGGCATCTTTTGCCTTCCTCTGTGAACACCCCGTGGGAACCAATATAAGCGGCTTCTCAGCTCTCGGAATAGGTACGGGAATCCGGAGCACCTGCCGGCAGATCTGGCTTGCTTCTTTGAAAGCTATCTCAACCAGACGAGCAAGCTCTCCCACTGTGATTGTCACCAAGGATGCCTGCTGGTCATCAGCGGTAGGGGGAGTCAAGTCAAAATCGAGGACATAGCCAGACGCAGAGTTCCTTTCACGGTTCTCCGAAAATCTGCCTTGAAGAAGAAGACACTGCCGAACCGTCACATGCTGAGCTATCTTTACCATTTCAGCATAGGAAATTTTCTTCAGGAGCATTCATAGCAGTCCAAAGAAATGCTCAACAAACTCTGTCCCTACAAGCCACAGACAAAATGGCTCGTTCGGATAGTACTTTCTGTGAGCGAGGATGAGCAGAAGCAGAGTGTCACAGAGTTGGTTGAATATGTGGAAGCTGGGCACAGATATGAAAGAATGAGCAGTGGAATACAAGTTCGGAAATTTCTTGGGTAAATTGACAATGTGCAACCACCAAAAATGAAGCCAGAAGCGGGCACGAAGGACAGAAAGTAGTCGATCATTGAGGGTCATATTCCGATTGAGCCATGCGTCAAATAATGTACCTAAACTGCGATAAGTCGATTGGCCAAGGTTTCCAAACCTGCACTCACCGAGGATAAAGAAGTAAACAAATGTACCGTTGAATCCATCACAAATACCTCGCTTTCCATCCGGCAATTCCGTAGTCATTGCCATCAAGGTGTCAGAGTGGAACAAACACCGCGCGGCACCGTCATCTTGTTTATCCACGTTTGAGACATCACAAAGGACCAAGCTGGAGCCTTCAAGGCAATAAACATCTAACATCGAAGCGGGAGCGCAACAGCCGCTACTTGGCCAGGATTCGCTCCTCCTCCATTGGCTTGTCTTGCACATGGGTGCACCGTGATCGCAAGCGTTTCTGCTGCGGTGGGTTTGTGGCGTAGTATTTGTAGCATTGACATCTCAGACATATTAACAAGTACAGGGCATTCAGTATACCGTCCATAATAGCCATGCCCAATGACCGAATCCATAGTGATACCCCGTTAGCATTTCCTAAGTCAATGTCATTTATTAGCCCATAACAGTAAAGTGTGGAGCGGTTGACTCTATTTTCAAGGACAACAACCTGGGGAATGAGAGGATCTTGAATGTCATGTCGTTTGCAGAAGAGCAAGAGAAGATTGTGAAGTTCTAAGCATTGAATACATATGAGGATCTCTTCGGTGAAGGTCGATACTATATCGAAAATTTACATTGTACTTCAGCATCGATAAATGCTGGGCTTGTCCTATGTGCCAGTATTGAACAGATTATAGATTGAAGGAATCTGATTAGCCCAGTTCGACGAGAGAGAGAAGATATAGTACACGATTAACCGGCTCGAATCTCGATGGAGAACAGACAAAGTACGGACGGCTTTGTGTGACAAGGACCTAATGATCATGCCATGGCTGCGATAAGTATGCACTCAACTGGTGTTCAATGACTGAATACGGATTGCGTACCTTCCGAGGTTGCTCCAGACGTACGTTCACCGGTTGACAATGCGGTCAAACAGAAGCGACTCGAATAGACAGTCCCCACCCCCCCGGAGAGGTAGCCTCTGGTAGCGTTAATAACACATCTCAACAATCTTCTGTCGTTCCATGCACCGTTGAATGTTTTGAGCTTGCCTTCCCTCTCCTTTGGTAACGACTGCCCAAAGAACCATGACATCAAGATTGATGCAAGCGGCAAACACCATGTCCATAATACGCATGTTTGCTGCCTCTTCTTCCCCTTGCACTATTTTGAACATTTTGTTGCCACTAGGGATCGTATACGTGTTTGCAGATCTTGGAAGATTGAAGCCTACATCCAGGAGGGAAGTAAACATTAGTCAAACGCACAAGCGGGGCAGTAGTACTGGCAGTGATGACGACATGACAAACCTGAAGACTATCTATGATGCGAGGGCTGTCCAAGGTTAGTGTTCCGATGGAAGACATTGCGTCACATACAGCTAAAAGCAGGAGGTAAGAATCAAAGGTGAGTGAGACGAACTGGTTAGCTCACCCCGCAACAGATCGACTGTCCACCTTTCATACATCTCAGGGTGCTTCAGCGTTTTTGCATCGCTTGCTGCAGCAATAAGCCTGGTTGAATGCTCTATGGAAGCCCCGCCATAGGCCGCTAGAAATATGGGTACAGAGGATGCAGATGAATGGACTTGAATACACAGGCGAGGGGCCTTGTGTATTGTATCAGTACTGGTACTGGACGAAAAAGGGGAGGAGGAAGAAAGAGAAGAGGAGGATGGAGACGGGGATCAATAAGATGGCAATGTAACGGGAGACGATGCAGCCCGACTAATAGGGTGCAGGTGTCCGTCTCCTAGCAAATCGGAGAGGTATGGTTGTAGGAAGCATTGAAACGGTGGTATGTCGCCAGGTAGGTCGGCATACTTTTTGTAAAGCTCGTGCTTTAAGATAGGGCATTCCAGTTTGGTGTTGGCAACATCTCAAAGCGGAAGAGAATCAATTTGTCCGACACTGCAGCTTTTGGGATTCCGGTACGAAATCTGCATAGTGGAAAGGAGGAAGCGAGTGCAGGCAACAGCCAGCCATTGATGGTCACGAATTTTGTTACACAAAAGCCTTTCTGAAAACGGTCCATCGTCGTTGAAACGGAACGACAAGAGATACTATCAAGGTAACGTGAATGGTGCTTACCGTCTGACATTCTGGTCTGACAAAAGTTAAACATGAAGCAGGACCTCGAAGAATCTGACATGAGGTCTGAATGAGATGCCCCTGGTACGGATTAGAGAGAGACAATCTTACCTTGATATTACACTAAAAAACCATTAGACAGAGTCATGTAGTATGAATAGGCATATGAACCTGAACACGTCCCAACAAGGTTGGTGCAGGTAGTCACTCTGAATGAATAGGTAAACAAGCATGTCCCAGCAAGGTCGGTGCAGCTGCATGCTCACATACAGTTCGCATGCTAGTGACAGTTCGAGGTTGCGATTGAAGCCGGTGCATATGCCGGCGTGCGTCGCACATGTGATTATGTAACTATTCCCTCCACGTGTTGGGACGCGCTTGGACCATAATTTGAAATCCAGATCCCACTCGGCTTTCCCTCATACAATCTCTTCGCGAGAAACTGTGTGTGACCTGCTGGCAGGATACTTGTGTATCTCTGCCTCGAAATTGTTGTCTTAGCTCTATGTATGGACTTTTTGTAATAGGATACTCCTACCCCCAAAAAACTTGGGGCCATTGACATTCGGCTTTTCGATGCCCCACTCGGATACCAGATGACCCAATCAAGCGCGATCATGATGACGAAAATCAGAGGAGACCCAGAGTAATCCGATGATGGCGCCCATCAGACTTCTTGCTGCATTCAGAGACAAAAAGAGAAGCCACATACACAAATCATATTCCCGCTCTGTAGGTACTATATTTTACAACAACGCCAATCAATAGAAGACAGCATCGTCATCTCTAGAAATCAGAATATGAGAAAACTGTTAGCGAACGGAAGAGATTGGCAGCATACAAATGACCAAACATGCTGTAAACGGACTTTGCGCCATCGAAGACGAACAGAGATATGTTGTAAAGACTCAGACCGAGGTCACGTCTGAAAAGGGTTTGATAGAGATGAGATTGAAGATACCTGGAAGAGGCAGACCCACAACAAAGCAAAGACTGTCTCCCAGATGAAGGTGAATACCAACACCCAGAAGAAGTGAAGGACCGCCGACGAACTGGATTCGGAGACATTCAGAGGCTCCGAGACTTTGATAGATTGAAGGAACGGGGAGACATCGACGGGGGATAATGACGGCTTGACCTAGATGGCATTGCAGGCCTCTGGACGTATATCCTGATTCCTGCAATAACCGGACCAGAAAGGCCTTGAAATTATGGGGCTGAAAGAAACATGAATATCAGAAGGGTTCCAGATAGAGGCAAGCGAAGACTTGCAGGATTTTCCAGGACGTGTCTCGGAATCGCGATCCTGCCTTTCTGTGTAATCACGACAATGGGTGCGATGTCCATTACACAGGGGGCACCAATCGGAGAAGCGATGGGGTTGTTGGGCGAAGTCACTGGGAGGGTATCGTAACGACGGCGGGGGGGGGGGGGGGGGATATGGGCCATGATATCGAGTGAGCGGAATGCGTAAAGTGGAGAAGTATTCTCCCTCTATAAATGACACATACCTAGAAACAAATAATTGAGTAGCCGAAAGAAGGAGCCGGAGTCTCCAACATCATAGTACAAAGGTAGACACCAGCAGAGAAGGTAACAAAGGAGGAAGTATCGGGAAGATGACATCCTCACATATAATTCGTACGGTGAGCGTTACGCCAGACACGAGTCAAGATGCTCTCCAGGGACCAGACAAAGCAACTGCTGTGACTAGAATTTAAATTTGTTATCTTTCAATACACGTGCCATCGCATCGTGTCCGATCAGTGATCTTGGTTCTTCCCCTTTGACTTGTGTCCGGCGCCACGCTCACAACCGTACAAACTCTACATAAGTATGACATATGGGTATACCTCATTGGTAATTGCCCTTTGTCTCTGTGTGATACGCTTGAATGATATAGCACCGTCCTTTGTCACTCTTCATTTGGCAGTTCATCGATTGTTCATTCAGACCCAGCAGCACCCGACAGTCTTGGCTGTGATAGAAGCCATTCCTCGCAACTGCGGCCATGTTCCATTATTACAGATTGCTCTATCTGTCCGAATTGGTTCTATGTTCTTAGGCCCGATTTCTCCGTTTCATGTATATGACAAAGGAAGGGACATAACACGTGCTGCATCTTCAATCCGCAAGCCTCCTTTGTTACTTCCCGTCAAGGCTTTGCTTGCATCCTGACCACCCTGCATTTCGTGACCGTCAGGCAGATACAGAAGAACACGCTAATTATGGACAAAGGGATCGATGACACGTTGTCTTGGCTCTTGCAGCGACTCACCATGTCATGTTCCGAATTTACCGCGGTGCGTATAACAAAGAGATTAGCGAATGCGTCTTGGAACCGGATCCCTTCAAATTGGACCATAGGCTGTCTAATTCCTACCACTACCATTCCTCCTCCCTGTCGTTTTATCAATGCCTCCTGCCTCCACTACCAACCCAAATCCGGACCTGTGCGAGATCCTGGAACAAGTTGATAGACTCCTTTTACAATGTAATAACCTCTCAAGACAGGTAGGATACCCTCTTCCATCGCCGTTTTTTTCTGGTTCACAACCTAGCTTTCTTTCAGCAGAACGCTTTGTGGAGTACCCTCCATCGTGGCCGTCGAGAATTGGAGGACATGTGCACGCGTCTCCTTCCGAGGATCAATGTTAGTATATTGTTTCTATGCTACGCTATAGACTTCAGCTACTCACGTCATTTCAATGTACTGTCAGAAGATTACATATTTACGCCATGCTATGGCTGCCCAAGAGCGCGACTACTTGCAGAGACGAGTCTCATTCCTGATGGAACACTTTGATAACCTTCGAGTCCCCGTACACTTTTAACATCACTCGAATTTCTTGTTTCTCATAGGCTTGTGGCAGTATGAGGGTCACATTGTCAACAATGATGGTTATGTCATCTCTGAGGCTAACATGGGCTTGCTCAAGAGCCGCATGCAATCCCTAGAGATGCATATTGTTGCCTTTGAGAATGCGCGCGCTACACAGAGAATGTACATCATGCAGCAGGTCGTCAAGGTTCGTTCAATCTCATTCTTCTTTGGACCATTCATGCCAACCAAGGTTCAGGATGAGATAACTGCCCGTGCCGCATTTTCGCCTGCCGAGGATGCTTTCACAGCTGCCATCAATTAACTCACCTCAACCTCTCTGGTGGACGTGAGCTCAATATGTACTTAACCGCTTTTTCTTCCTCAATTGTACACATATAAATAATCCAATCTTTACACTTTACCCTGTCGTGGCTGATCCTGTGAGCTCGTGACTTTCCACATTCTAGGGACCGGAATCTGTAACTGCAGCACCCTCAAATAGTATGGATATAGGAGTAAATTGACATGATACGAGGCTATCACTTGGATATGTACTAGCAATACTAGCGAGCCAGGATCTGGCATTAAACGCACCTGTTCTAGCTGCGCCACGGCCTCCTTGAACAGCCCTACTTCTATCGGTGGGGAAGGTGGGAACGACTCTGGTAACAAGATGAGATGTAAGCTAGTAATGTAACAAATACAGAAAATTTGCTGGCCGCGACGTTGACCAAACGTTTCGTCTGTAAGAGACTCATCATGCGGCGGTCTTTCAACCTATAAAGGCCCGGCATCAATTGCTTGGAAAGGAAATTCCACGTGCAAATGAAGTCATACTGGCACGAAGTGATGGAATCTAATTATAGACTCTACGACACTTTGGACTTCGTGCAGCTCGTTCTTTTGAACTCCCCAACACATTGTGACTAGTATTGGCGCGTTTTATAGGGTGAGTTCATTCTCAGTGGTTAAATGACACATGATTTTATTTTTCTAAGGGCCCATGTTCCGGAGAACTATGGAGGTGGAATCCACAACCCTCATAGAATAAAATCTCGTGAGTAACCATCAGAATGAGTACTCGAGCCATGTAAATTTGTATGCAAGAAGTCTTGCACTTCTAGGACAATATCCTTCCTCTCTGGCTACGAAATATATCACAGAATTTCGAAACCAACATTCCTCTGGTCAAAGGAATTGAGAGACAACATACAGGCCACATGAAGACGAGGTCATTCTGGAGAAATCAGAATGAAGATGGCTCGTTTGGATATGATTTAGAATTTTAAAATCACCCTCGGCAATGCGCTAACGCTTGCGCAAGCTGAGCTGATCTCATCATTCTAAATTCTATCACGGCACATTGCCGAGGGCGATTTTAAAATCACCCTCAAACTTGCCATCGTCACCGAGCCTTTACTTGTAGGCTATAAGCGTCTTCTTATTCATTTTATTGAATATGTCACCTAATGACTCTGGTTTTTTGAAGCTAGCAAGGAAGCGATCGGAGTGACGTCCGAGTCCGCATTCAAGCCAGGCATGGTGCAGAGTTCTCCATATTGGGGACAGGTCAATGCTGTCCCATACTGGATTGTGGGTGAGCTTCAGAACATACAGTCTTGAATCACATTCCCAAGGTGGGCTCGGGGAATGGGATTTGAGGGCATTACGCCTCTCAATGACATAGGACACTTCTGAAAAGACGGTGCGTAGCCATTTTCCCGGGTATCCTCTGTCTCTAAGATGTTGGATAAATAGAACTTGCATCTTCTTGAAATCCTCCTCTCTCGAAGATATATGCACATAGCGTATCAACTCGCCTTTAACCCAAGCTTTCTTGGATTGAACGGAGTGACAAGATTTCCACGGGATATAAAGGTATGCATTAAGCGATTTCTGGAACACACGGGTCACTATTTCTCGGTGTGTAGACCAAGCAACAGTGCCGGGAACATCCTCCATGGATACGTGAACATCCAGAAACGCTAGATGGAGCTGTGATTAGCTCCATTCCATTTTCATGTTCAGGTGCAGATTTCCGAACCACTCTTGGAACTTTAATACCTGATCTAGGCTACCCACGATTATGGCGAACGTATCATCGATGAATCGACCATAAAATCGTAGGCAATGCTCAAATTCCGCGAGCGCTGTGACCTCATAACCAGCCAAGAACAGATTAGCATAGGTAGGGGCTAAAGCCGCACCCATGGCCGTTCCAATGACTTGGTGAAAGGTCCGACCACCAAATGATGTGTAGTTAAACTGGAGCACTAAACGAAGGAGGAGTATTATCAGTTCGTCCTTGTTATTAATGTCCAGATTAACTGCTTCCTCTAGGGTTGAGAATGCCATAGAAGGAGCACCTAGCATGGTAGCGATTTGAAGTATCCCATCTTCAATCAGGATATTCGGATACATTGATACTACGTCGCCAGATACCAACCAGATTTCTTCTCCCGGCTGTAGACGAATGTCTAACAGCTTGTGACAAAATGTTTTCGAGTCTGGAAGGATCCAGTCGAAGCGGGAGAGGAGGGGTCGAATGTGAAAGTCTACCCATGCAGATGCATTCGCAAGTAGTGTGTCAAACGTGGGTACGATTGGTCTACCAGCAGCCGGTTGCTTATGAATTTTGGGCAGGACTTTAAGAACAGGGACCTTGAATCTACGAGCATCTACTGGTTCGCGAAGCCATTTATGCTGTTGTCAAGTTAGCAGGTCCCTTGATTTATCAATGATAATACCAAGGGCCTCGCATAGTGTTTCATAGTCCGGTTCTTCCTCTCGATATGAGGGGTTAAGGAGTAGTCTCCATGCTTGGTCGTGATACCATGTGGCAGTGACGACGCATAAACCGAGATTTTTATCAGCAGGGAGCGCTACAAGGTTGTTGTCACTCACATAGAGCATGTACAGATACCATGATGCTGAACACGAGTCAGGACACGAGATCGGCTGTGAGACAATGTCCTCACGTGGCCACAACAGTGGGCGGGCTTCGGATTGTGGAGCTACTTGCAGTTTTCCTCCAGCTTCCGTTCAGCTTCGCTCGCCATGCTGTAACTGAGACTTTGAGGTTGGTCGCGAGCGTGATCTGTCGAAAAGAAATCACAATGAACATGATGAACTATGACAAGTCACTTGCAAACCACGTACGTTCTTCTGGACTTCTTCGAGAGCCGTGTTCTCCAATGTGATTAGAATGCCTTGAGACAGCCACGGCGATTCAGTCACTACGGGATTGCAAACAGCTTGGAAACATAAGACAGCGACCTGGGCGTAGAACTCTTGTTCAACAGCTCTCTTAGCCTGAATACCAAAGACTGTACTTGGTTAGTCTACGTTGCAAGATGTGGGGCACATGAAGACTGTGAAAGCAAGAAATATTAGTCAAATACATCAGAGGGACATGCTGTTGAGATATCAAGGGAATATAAATAACATGCTTTATAGAGAGACGATCTTACCTTGATATTACAATAAAAAACCAATAGACAGAGTGTTTTCACTATGACAATATGTTTTTTATTATAATTTTTATTTATCCATTAAATTAAACAGAAAATTTAAGAATGGAGTATTAAAATTTTATCCTTGTGACGCCGTGTAGTACTAACGATAGGCAAAAGAACTTGAACACGTCCCAACAAGGTCGGTGCAGGTAGTCACTCGGAATGAATAGATGAACAAGCATGTCCCAGCAAGGTCGGTGCAGTTGCATGCTAGTGACAGGTCGAGGTTGCGATTGAAGCCGGCGTGAGCTGTTGCATATTCACCCTTTGCACAGCCACCATGTGAATCCTAAAATGATCATGAAGTAACGTAATACCGCGTGACCCGACGTGCACGTCGGGTAAAATAGCTATATTCTTTATTCTTCTTGTTTATTGGCTTAAGTTTTATCATTATTTTTAATAATTGGCTTATCTTTGTATTATCTCCTCCTCTGTGGCTCCCCCGCCCCCCTCACTATTCCCCCATGGCCTACCACATCGACTGCTTCCAAGTCCAGCCAACGGATCCTAACTGTTCCTCATCATCCTCACCGGCATCTAAAGCCTACGTGCCATCTGATCAGAATCAACTAAAGGCCATCATCCCTCGGTCTTCCCCTTCACCGGATGGCCTTGCATCAATCAATCTCGATGCATTGTCTGAGTGCTTTCGTCTCAGTCTTGTACTATACCTCATCGCCAATCTCGCGTGCTGACTCTTGTCTAATGCCATGCTTCCTATCTGAGCTCTACGTGAATATGAGCGTAAAATGAGCCAAAGAGGCTGAATATACCTCGAAAACATCTAAAATATTCTCAGCATTGACTCATCCTTCCCCGTTCCAAGATAGTGAAAGCTTATTTTGCCTATTATTACTGCTTTCGAAAGAGGAACAGCCAGTGCCTCTTTTACATCTCCGGTCAATATTGCCACTGAAGGAGTTCATGATAATTAAAAGTCATCGCACTATGTACTCAAAGTATGCTAACGAATAATATATTGAGATCACTCTAACTCTCTTTAGTTCATTCTTGACTGGAAAAGGCTGATAAAATAAGTCTGATTATTTTAAACAATCGTAGTATAACATGCTGAGTTCAGTTCTGTGTTAAATTTTCCAGCTCTCAATACTAGGTCGACATTTTCGACCTCCGGTTAATTGATTACCCCCGTAGTGTGCGTCTGAATGAGCAATTAATGAACTGCCAAATGAAGAGTGACAAAGGATGGTGCTAAATCAGCCATGCGTATCACACAGAGATGGCATTAACCAACTAGGTATGTACCGTATATACTTAGTACAAAGGTAGACACCAGCTGAGGAAGGTAACAAAGGAGGAGGCCTGAAGTATTACCATAAAAGTTACGCACTCACATATAGTTTGTACGGTGAGCGTTACGCCAGACACGAGTCAAGACGCTCTCCAGGGACCAGATGGCAGACAAAGGAACTGCTGTGACTGAATTTAGAATTACAATTTGTTATCTTTCAATGCACGTGCCGTCGCATCACGTCCGATCAGTGATCTTGGTTCTTCCCCTTCGACTCGTGTCCGGCGCCACACTCACAACCGTACAAACTCTACGTAAGTACGACATATGGGTATACCTCGTTGGTAATTGCCCTTTGTCTCTGTGTGATACGCTTGAATGATATAGCACCATCCTTTGTCACTCTTCATTTGGCAGTTCATTGATTGTTCATTCAGACCCAGCAGCACCCGATAGTCTTGGCTGTGATAGAAGCTGTTTCTCATGACTGCGGCCATGTTCCATCATTACAGATTGCTCTATCCGTCCGAATTTATTCTATGTTCTTGGGCCCGATTTCTCCGTTTCATGTATACGACAAAGGAAGGGACATACATAACACGCACTGCACCTTCAATCTGCAAGCCTCCGTTGTTTCTCGTCGTCAAAGCTTCGCTCACATTTGACCACTACCAACTCTTGCTGCACTTTTTTCCCCATCTCCTTCACGATGTACTCACCCTCGACCTCTACTTCCCCGTACCGACGTACTTTGAAGCGCGAAAATGGCACAGACGACCTGGAATCCTTTCCCGCTTCCAAGGTGGGTGACTCTTTGTCATTGCCGTTGGGGCTGCCTTTCATTTCCATTCTAGACTCGAGTCGTCCATGTAACCGACAACATGTATCAACAACTTAGGACCAAGATCGTGGATCTCGAGAAGGAGATCGAGCACTTGAAAAATACGGCACGTATTTCTTTGCCAAGTTCATGTTTGTATTCTGATAGTTTCGTGACTGTTAGGAGGCCGAACTCCACACATCATTGTCGTCGACGAGGGAACGTGTGCATTTGGTTTATCTTACCCATACATTCCACCTAGTTGAATTGCTTTATCCACCCCAGATGACCAATCTGCAGACAGTCCAAGATGGATTCTATGCCCAGGTCGGTGTCTTATGTTTTCCAGACTGATTTGCGACCTTATGGTGACGGACTCGCCATAGTTGTCTCAAGGCATTCTGACTACTTTGGAGAAAACGGCTCTCGAAGATCTCCAAAAAAATGTACATGATTTGCAAGTGATTTGTTGTGGTGGCCATCATGTTCAATGTGATCTCTTTTTGACAGAGTGCACTCATGACTAACTTCAAAGCTATGGTTACTGCAGCTGAGACTCGGGCGAGCGAAGCTGAACGGAAGCTGGAAGAAAGCCACAAGGAGCTCCAAGACCTGAAAACCCGGTGTTCTGTGATCACTGATGTATGTAGACAGCTATTGTGACGACAATATTCAAACCATCTAACCGCTTTGATAGTTCGCTTCCCTTCAAGATTATCTCGAAGACCGTTTCAACAAGATGAACATTTCTTCTACGTGAAGGCGCCGGGACTTTGTATCTATGACCATACTTTACTAATCCTTTGCATTCGATCTACTTTTTACCGGTGTCTTTTCTATTAAAGGACGAAACATGAAATTCTTCCATTAGCACCATGTGAGGACATTGATCTGAACTTCTTACTACTGCTGCTCAGATGGCGATGCTGACTCACGATCAAGCCCAAATGACAGTAGACATGTTTTAAATCGATGTGTGATTTGCATGTGAAGTTCCAGACCCCCATAACAAGAGCCATGTAGCCGTTGGCATATTTGTTTCTGCACATTAAAAACGAGCTGATGGCAGCTGCTTGAACTTGGCAAAGGCTCAGTTTCACATTCAGAGCATCAGGGAGTTATTTGTACTTACGAAAGGATGAGGCCGATGTTTTCGTACAACTGCTAGACCATTCTTTTTGGTCGCAGTCATACACTCAACAACATACCAGCTTGCCTTGGCCCGACGGCTAATCCGTAAAATGTTACCCTGCATGCTGAAGCCCCATATGTTGTCCCAGCTGACCGTCTGTCCTTTCCCTTTCATCCGAGCATTGGTCGAAGCAGCAAGGTGAACACAGAAACCTGGCTCTTCGGGGTCATCATATGCCAAAGTGCCAATTTCTGCATGGCATCGTGGTCTGACAAGTTGCAGTGCCCAAATGGATAGGGCAGGCCTTGCATAGTAGACATCGCAAGGATCAGCTTGCGGATCAAAGAATAAGTCCATCTCCTTCTTACAGTTCGACTGTTTGTGAGGAATACTATAGCGATGGCAGTAGATCTTTTCAATGATATTCATGGCTCGAAAGGTAGTCCACCCCCCGAGAAATGCAGTTAACATCTGGATGTGTTTGGAGGATCGAGGATCAATGGAGTCTCAAGGATTGTCAAGGAAAAGAATCTCAAGAAAGTCGCCTAGAGAGGGGAATTTCTTCGAAATAAGCTGTAGAACTTCATCAACCTTCTGAAAACTGCTCTCTCCTTCAGCACGAAGACGACTAGAGCCTGGATCTTGGACATATGGAATATCATGAAAACTGAAGGACTCGCTAATGGGAGGGGTTGATCAGGTCCAGGGAGCAATGAAGGAGATTCATGAGAGTCGGCAGTGTTCAAATCTTCCCCAGGTGGGATGAGAGTAGTGGGCGTGAAGGATGAGAGTCGATAATTCGAGCTATCGGTGGGGATCGATGAGATGATGGGGGTTTGCGGAATATTGGCCCATTTTTTCTGGGGTTTCCGTGGATTGGGATCAAAGAAAGTCATTTAGTGAGATATTGTCCTAGTTCGTGCAAAGAAATGAATCAAATCGTGTCCAAATCGCGTCAATATGGAAGAGTAAGTAAACGCGTCAAAGCCTCCGTGGCGCCATTACGTAACGAAATTGAACCGCTACCAAAGGGGGTATATAAACAACAGACTACATACAGACCGTCCCTCCCTCCCAACTCCCTCCGATCAAAAGATCTGTATTGTCGTCTGTCTACGAGAGACTATTTACCCCTGCATAGGACAAGTTCAGTCTTATCTCAGTCCGAATAGGCTGAGATAATCACAACATCCGGATGGTCGGTATCCGGAGAAGTGCGAGTCCCTGTCTGGACTGACTAATCAAGCGCCCGATCCCCCCGATATGGCATGTGTTTCTAAAGGTTTGAGTGGATCAAAGCGCCTCTGTGAACAAGAAAAGTGCTGCAATCTTCGTTAGATGTACTTAAACATTTGTCAAATATGTGCGGAACCTTGTCCCAACAATGTTAATCACAAAAACGTCCAGAGGTTGTGGCTGCAGCAACCTATTCAGCTAATTTTTGTTTGTGTGTGCATGTCACTGTAATTATTCCAAGGTTGAGACCAAGTTCTTCCAATGAGTTTCGTTTGTATGTGCGTGTCAGTGCCATCAACCTTCCATATTTAACCCCACTATACACAGACACAGCTTCTTTGTTTGCTCTTTCATCTGTTCCTTCCTATGGGTCGATTATCCGGCCCTATATCTGGGGGTGGCTCTCCCCACTCTCTACGTCCATCACCCCGCCCTCCTGTGGCATCGTCAACTGGAAGCTCGGAAGTGACGCCTAGGTACGTCTGAGCAACGTCGTCGATATCCGTAGACGGTTCCAAACGAGACACACAGTGGCCCACTTATCGATCCTCGCCCATGCAACGATGAGGGCCCCAACAACATTGCCATGGATGCGTGCGTATTGCCCCGCACTCCCGCGGCGTCTTCTGAACGCTCGGACATGAAACCAAGGTATGTCTGTGGAACATAGTCGTTCTCCGTTAACAGTTCCAAGAGATATGCCCAGAAACCCTACCATGGTCCCTCACCCATGCGCTGATGAGAGTCCTAAAGCCATTGCCATGGATGCGTGCGCCGTACTGTCTGGATTCTCTCCCAACGTCGCCGACGTCAATAGTATTCCGACCAACTGCAAAAAGAAATCGTGTTCATGCCTAAGGATGGCACGCGTGTTCTCATGGGTTTGCAGGGTGGTTGTCGCCCTGGGTGATCGTATCCACAAGATCTGGAGGCAGTAGGACTGACTGGTCTTTGACCTTTGGTATACGATAGTAAGTGTCTTGAGTGATCAATAAGTGCTGATTTTACTCACTAGCTTGTCAGCTACTCATTTTAATCTTTGATCTCCTCATTCTCGATACTTCACTGTTGATTTTTTCCGTAAGTCACTCACCATATACTATCTTGTGTCTATATTTTCTTTAGCTTACTTGGATATTGTCGTACTATACAATTACTCGCTTGAAATTACGTTGTGTGCCCGGATCGGCACTGACTGCATGCATCATAGGCTAGTTACTCTGCTGTGGTTACAGCACTCCTCGTCGAATCATATTAGCGGCCTAGTGCGGACCCTGTGGAAGCCCTTCTGTCTTGTATATCCTCCCAGCTGGATCTGGCCACAAACTCCTCCATGTACAGCTGCGCGCACCTGTCAAAATAGCGACTTCAACTTGTCGCCACCAGCCAAATGCTCGCCTCTTCAAGGACCATGAGCCCTTCAACTATTCGAACCTCTATTATTCAATGCTTTCAAATAGTTGTTGTTTCATTTCTATATGGCATGTAAACTTTTTACTCATGAAATACGGTGTATGTGTAGAGAATTTGATCGGTATCAAGTAAGGATCGAGCATCAACGTAACTAGGTGGAAAGTCACGAAGTTGTGTCAAGATATGCAAACAGGTCAATAAACCTCTGCCATCCGCGATGAGTTGTTCACCCCTTTTTCCAAACTTCAATCCCTGACGAGTATTCCCTATCTCAACCCTATCTTGGTATCATTCCTTTTCCGCCATACTCTGAGCTTGGTCGCTGAAAGTCACCCATAGCCAGGAAGAGAGACCCAAGGATACTCTGCCAAAGAACATGAGCGGAGTGGGCCCTGTTGAGTAAGTACGCACTCGAGGAGAATCAGAAGGAGATGTTCCTGAGAACACGGTAAGCTGGTTCACTCTATTTGGAAATATCTCGGGGAACCAACTTTGGATAGTCCCACAAATCTCGCTGCTCAGATTATCTCTGGTGGTCAACCTTGTATTCTCAGCTACACGACAAGTCCATGCCAACTTGATTGATTTTAGAGGTCGGCGAGCTTCCTGAGTGAGAAACAATTTTTTTTTACAAAGACAATGCACTCATCTGTCAAAGCGGATGATCTCAGACATCAAGCACAGTCATCGCTCTGGCAATGAACCATAGCTTGGCATGAATACAGCGGACCCGAGATGATTTGAACAGCCGGCGGAGGTACAGACATATGCGCGTGTCGAATTCATTGAAGGCTTAGAATTCGAAATCGAGTTAGCCTCGGCACTGGGGGCTTTTCATTTGCCACCATCTCTTTGATCCATAAATGTGTGAAGGTATGTTCGGAAATGAATGGTAAGTCAGATTGTTGATCTGGAATTGACATGGTGATTGACGTGAGTTTCTCCACAGTCCAGATGATATCCTGATCGACGCGACGCATCGCTGGTAGACATGATTGAATCTCTATTGACATATTGGTCCGTTCCTCGAAGGTCAGGCCCACGACTTCCATTCCCTCAATGCAAGCTAACATTTTCCTTCTCAGTGCGAGTATGGGATGGCGCGTCTACAACACTGTGGGATGGCAGTTATACTTGAAGGTCTTGGTACAGGATCAAATATGGGTGTGTGGTCTATTTCTTACTTCTTTGCCTGCTAACGTTCCGATACACTAGGATCTAGTTCATTACGTCTAAGCGAGGCTGCTGGATGGAATGAAGGGTTCAATGGGTTAGCAATAAGATTCGTAGACTATACTGTGGTCAAGGTAAGTGTTTGCTATCCTATTGCTGGTTCCTTTGATTGAATTGCTTTGTTGAATATTATAATCCATCAACGACACATACAATTCGCTTAACTGGCTCGAACTAGCCGCCCGCTTGTCACAAAAAAATGTCTTCCTCCGTGAAGCCGCTGGTCCTAGGTGCGTAGCCCTCCTTCATCTATGTCCATTTATTAAATAAGTCACTCTAGCGTTTTACTATGACAAGTGCACGTGCATTATGGAACCCGCTGCCATGGTGCGCCGATGAACTGCAAGACACTGTGGTTATGTTAAGAATACATGTACTTTAGGTAGTTTACGAGCTAATAGTATCTTGTATTTTACCTAAGATGTTTGAAGAGTAGCGTGAGAATTGAGGTCCGAATTACCTAAGAGAACTTCGTAACAGGTCAACAAGCGCTAGGCGTAGTCAGTAGCGAGTAGAATAGGCAAGCGCTTGGCGTAACCGATCACTATCACTTAGATTCACACAAGTAGTGGAGGTTCAATAAAAGTAGAATTCAATAATCTGTAAGTATTTTGGGTCTGAGTATATATGCAAGAAAGTATTCTAGAGGTTTCTGGTGTAACTCGGAAAGACGTAGAAAGAGAAAGAAGAAGAAAGAAAGAGAATGTTCTACTAAGTTCGTACAGGTTTGTGTAGCTAATTATGGTAGTAGTGCAGTAATGTGGGGTAATCCCTAACAGATTCATGCCTTGTAGCATCAATTCTGGACCCTCAAGTGTATATTTCGACGAACTCGATGGCTGATCTCCCGCAAATCTGGGGTCAGCAGATACTTTGGCTTCGTTAGTGAACAGTGAACCGATTCTGACTCTAGGTTTAATATTGTGCTTGTAATCATGGCTTAGTGGCCATCGGTATCAGTTAGGTACCTGGGACTCTGACTATTTCATTCAAGCGAACTCACACTATGCACACCAATCCAAGAAAAATGAAACAGCACATTCCCAATAAAGTATGTTTCTTCACTCCTTTTCCTTCGCTTTGGCTAACAGAGCATCACTAACACTAGGTTGTTAATCGACTCACAAACGCAGAACGCGACGGAGTCGACTGCGTGAGTTTTCGAGCCCTGTGACTCGGGGTGCACGCTGCTTCGTTGGCATGAGCGCAAGTAGTAGGGGTTTGCTAGTATATATTTTGGGTATCCGTAGGCAGCGAAGGTAAACGTGGTAAGCGTTGACCATCTTCTTTGTTGTTCGTTTGGCTGACCGGGCCTGCTTATTGCATACATCGCGCATCTCTAATATTAGGGTTCGTGCTTTTATCACTAATCTTGACTTTGTCACTAACTATTACTCCTTCTAGCGACGAAAATGATACCTATTCTTTCTCGTTCAGTTAAAGTAAGCATTCACATTGACAGGCATAGAATAGACGCTGATACTCCGATTAGATGCTCGGCTATACATTCTCAGTCAGGGAAACGGCACTAGCAAATGACTAGGACTGAATAGAATAAGCAGCCACGTAGTCCTCATGCTGGTGCATCATTTGGCGAGTGCATTCTTTCAGGCAGCCATAGGCGCAGATTATATTACCGATCGTGATTCAGTCTCGTTCATGCCGCGCCGAGTCCTGCGTGGAAGTTTGTTGTGTGACGACCATGAGCTGATGCATGACATGTATAAGGGCTTGTGTTTGAGCATGCTCTTGACCTGCAAAGATACGTGCTAGTTGATTGCGTCGATAGTATGAAGCCGTACTAACAAACTTGATAGGCTATTCAGACTCGTGTCGCTGGGAGTGACTATTTCTTCTCCTTGGCTGCAAGTCTTGACTATTGGCTTGTACAGGTTTTGAATTGCCCAACTGACAGAGAACTCGTAGAGGATGGTGATCATTGATGATGGCAAATTGAAGGCGCGGAGACGACTGCATAGACTGAAGGATTGAAGGTGAAGTTAAGGTATGGGCCTCGGATTTATTTCAAGCTCAACAACAGACTAACAACTTGGGGTAACAGTTACAGAGGCATATTTGCTATGCTCTCGCTCATCAGGCGTGAGCGTGATATGGCTAGATGCCAAAAATGTGGGAAAATGCTCCAAGCCAGAGCGTGATAAAAAACACCATTGATTCTCCTGCCATGATCGAGCTTTGGACATCTCCTCGAAGAGGCTCAGGGCAGGGAATGCTATGGAGAGTAGACAAAAGTTATGATCACGCGCGACGGAGGTTTTGATCAAGAGGCTTTGACGTGGTGGTGATCGAGTGTCATCAGAGCGCGTCTCGCACACGCAGATGAGTGTCAGCCCATCCCATGACTCCGACCACCAACCTCTGTGCGTCCACTCCTTGTCCGCATCACGTCCTCTCACTCCTAGCAACCCTGCTCACCAGAATGTGATACATTGCGTCATGGTAAAATCGGTCTACGGTAACGGACGACAGATGTACTTACAAGCTGAAGATCACACCCTGCTGTTGACATCCAAAAACAAGACACCTCGTTCTGCGGGACATCGACATCAAATGAAACCAGAAACTGTCTAGAAAAGCAAAGATCAGAAAATCAGGCCAAGTGTCCATTAGAACACGAGCAGAAGACAACGGAAACAAGGATACGACGGTGGTGAAGAAGAAAAACAGTGAATGAGTCTGCCAAACAGCCCCTAGCCTAGCATTCAATTTACGGAACTCACTGCCAACCACCTCAATGGCAGCATACTGTACCATTTCGATCGATTCATCGGTCACATGTCCGAGGACCCCTTGATGGCAACGAATTTTGGTGCAGGTCACAGGTCACAGGGCCTGTAGGTTGTCTACATCTGGCTTAAATAGGTAATTTATGGTCAAATTCTAGGTGCCTGTGGCGCCAGACCTGCCTTTATTAGGCAATTGACGAAACCAAAAATTCGTCAACATGGTCACAGGTCACACGGCTTGACAAATCGATCGAAATGGTACAGTATCAAGCACTTCATACAGTACATGACACCACGCAAGGGTAAGCAGGGGATCGACGGCTTTCCACAACGACTGGGTATCGTCAGGGATAATATGGGATGAGTTCTGTGTCGTCGATGGAAGATGGTGTCCTGCATCGCCTGGATCTTGCTATGGCTTAGCAAGATGTCATGGGCATCAGGTTTACTGGCTTTGGCTCCCGATGTTGATTGCGAGTTGCTTTCCTATCTCCCAGGTAATGTCCATTGATGAGATCCATCGTGACGATGCTGGCAACCTACTCTCCACCACACGAACAAACCGTGGAAGCATCCACACATTCGAGCCATCATACCTGGAAACAGCCCTTCCTCTCCTTAATCTAGATAATCCGAAGGCCCCAGGGTCCAGGACCATGAGTAAGAAGGATGCTAGGCTCTGCTTATATTGCACTGGAGACCTGATCAGATGTCAATGCCAGACATGTCATGAAATAGTGGATACGCTTATCAGGGTTTGTTGGTAGATACAGCATCAAGCATCATACAAACTACTGCTTCGTAGACATGTTCAGGCTCGTGATCGAGGTTCGTCGACAAAATTCCCCCTTCAACGTCATATGAGCGAGAAGCTTCAACCTGGTGCATAGTGGCAAATGACCAAAACGATGCTCCTCGAGTGAAGTTGGGCTCCGGCATATATACAGTGTGAACTGTGCCAGAAGGCTGGAAACTAGGTGTTGTTATATCAGTGTTGTTTTGAAAAAAGCCAGAGTGGCATACTAGCAATCTCCCGGGAGTAGAATTAAAGTGAAACCCACAGACAAATCTTGCCTACGTCTTGTCTCGTCACAGTCATTGATGTTGAGGGCTTCATTGTAAAACTGGAACACCTCATCATGACGGAGAGCTCGTGTAGAAAAGATCGGACCCGAAGTTTGCACCCCTGTTTGGTGGCTATGAGGGAAATCTTACCATCTCCATCATGGTGTTCTTCAGTCCATGTGAGGGCATGATGAAGAAGTCCCCAATTTGTGTTGCCCCATTGCTCCCTGGATAGTCCATGTGGCCAATCGTACTGTGATGAGGTGTTGTTCCAGGCATCATAGCTGTCATCCATGAGACTATCTGTGCGTCAGGAGCGGTATCAGCGGGAGAACAAGACACGAACCCAAACGGAGGGGGGGCTCCTTGATGCAACATGGGAACATCAAGGATCTTTTCGCTATGCATTGGATCAGTAAGACCGCCAATGAACTCGCGATGTAGCATTTTATTGAATGGCTTAGCAGGGTTCTTTATGCTTTGGAAAGTATCTGTGACTAACTAGCATTTGAGGGCCATCACATCCGAGTGGCATGATCCGAGTCCTATGCTCTTTGTATTTGTCCTATCTTTATCAACACTACCCTATCCCAGCCGTTATTCTGTTCCCAAAGAATTGATCAGAAGATTGAACAATCAAGACTATTGGAACAACTTACAATGAACATACATAGGTAATCTTCTCGGTTGAAGATGCTTGAAGAGACTCACCTACAGGAACAGTGCATCTGATGGATGAGCACAGAAGTGGGGAAAAGACCAAGTTTTGGCCCGGTGAGGCAGAGCAACATTCCTAGGGATGTGCACCGTACCATTATGGATACGACCGTAACAATACGGCCATAGACCATATGAAAAATCTTGCCCACGGTACGGTACGGCTGATGCCAAATCCGTACCGTGTCCATACCGTTCTCCGTATATGGATAGTTTCACGATGAGAGTGAATAACTGTCATCAAAATGTAAGTGTAGTTTGCATCATTGAGACCATATTTACTGACCTCAATGACATTGAACGGTCCCCTACCATTCCCTCGACAACCGTACTTCAACCATATGGATACGGCCATATTTTGGCTCATCCAAAGTGCTCACGGTACGGACCTGTATCCATAGCCACCGTGATACGGATACGGTGCACATCCCTAAACATTCCATAATTGTTATGTGGGAGCTCTGAGAGGAATAAAAACCATTTATAGCATTATGAAGAAGTTAGATATAAAAAGGAGATAAAGACACAACGATGGCATCTACAGTGATTCTACATGAGGACCTGGTACTGATAGTTACTGTTCATGGTAAGGATAATAAGTCATTCCATTTTTTATGTGAAGCTGCTATGGTCTTCTTGAGATTAAAACGAGCAAACGCATATAGTGACGCTTCCTGACTGATGATAACAGTGATATATGGAGGCAGATTTATCTTCGCATCTTGGCAACATCTTGGCATGCATCTAGGATAGTCAGAATGGGACGATACCACGAGGATGACGAGGTTGGTACCTTGGAGCAGAAGGAGTTCTGCAGAAGGAAGGATGTCAGTAAGAATGCATCAATAAAATTGGCAACAAACCTGGATCCAAAATGTGCTTGAATTCGCCTTCGGATACACCATCTACCAGTGTGAGTCAGCATTATCAAGAAAGAAGGTGACAAGTCAATTACATACCCCTGGAGAATATCAATAGCTTTGGCAGTGCCAAGACTTTCTCCATGCTATTTCTATAGCCCATATAGGCTGAAAGTGGGCCATACACAAGTAGCTTGCATAAATGTTTGAGCAAACATTGGCCATCATGCACAAATCCACAATCATCTCCTGCCTCCCTAGCTGAGACGTGGCCTTGGCTATATATCGCGTGCCATCGGAATCAATATTAGCCGCTACCATAGCGTATGAAGGTGATTAACTGCCTGGGGCTGGATGCATGAATTCGGCATCCGTATGCACTGTCAGCTACACTACAAGGTATACTGAGACTGGCTTACTATGACAATATACGGCTGCCTAGGATCGGAAATTATAGGTGATAATTTGTGCAGGAATCTCCACAGGCAGAGAACCGGTCTTGATTTCTAGTTCAAAGTCTTGGATGTATTGGAATTGTCCGTAAGCAAGAACCTAATGGAAAATGAGTACACAACATCTAATAGGATAAAAAGCGGACTCGAATGCCAGTTTGGATTGCAACCAATTGCTAGTTGGGCCCTTTGTCATGAACTCCACCATGAATTGTGTAGCACCTGGGTTGAGTTTGGTCCATGAGCCGACTGGGAACAACATAACACCACTCAAGAGGCATCACAGCACCTTGTGTGGTAGAGGATGAACATACCTGCACGTAAATAATATTCAGATGACATTTGGTTCACCTGCATGTAGGACTGAGCTACGCTGATCTGTCTAGCATCAGCAGGAATGAATAGTGGTGAGGCTGCATCTCGCTCCATCAGCTTGTAGATAGCGAGAAGCCTCTTGCTGACAGCTGCTGACTCTTTGACCTTGACACCAAAAAGAATGCTTGGCGATGGCGACACTGCGCCAGGGGAGCCTGCTTATGCTAGGCAGATGAATTGTCAGCCACAGACCATGCAAAAAAATGCATACAAATCTCGACATCATTCCCAATGATGCCCATACTTCATCACCATAATTGTCAGCATCTCTGCCATCGTGGCCCCCGTCTCGTCGTCAATTTATACCATCAATTTTGTCAATATGGTAGAAGAGTCTCGTGCGAAGCGAGGAAAGCAGGCCTTTATCACTTGTAGCACTTGTAGCACTTGCAGATCACTGTCAAAGGAGATGGCACTAGCAAACAGCATTGCCCTATTGATCCCAGCTTGTCGTATACAGTCCATTCCCTGATATTTGCTAAATTGTAGGTTGTGGATCAGAGGGTGTTGTCTTGTAGAGGTGGTCATTAGTGTTGGAAGGAAAGTTGGCATTCAAAAGATTCTAAAGAATTTTGTCACCAAGTTCTCGCCAAATTCATCCAATGTAATTCAAGTCTAATTTGGGTTCACATTTGAGTCAGGTAGACAATGAATCCTGTGATACATTGAGTTCAAACCATGGAGTAGAATGATGAATCAGTTTACATACCAGTAGAACTCATCCATTGTATATTCCCAAGGTGTTCTCCAATACTCCGCTGGCATTGCTGCATACTCTTGAAGGGAATCATTGTCGTCGTTGTCAGGTGGGGGTTTGTCACATCAAGAAAAACCAGATAACAAGAAGCCGGTGATAAGAAAGGTAAAAGAATCCCAGAAAATCGATGAATCTTGCGAAAACATTCCCATGGAAAAGCCAGGTAGAATGCAGCGGCAAATGCCATGTTGGACGATCAAAAATCGGTGTTCAGGTTGGTATAAAGACCGAATTTCCTATATTCATAGGACTCGGAATCTGACAGAGGAAAGTGCATGTCATACAGAATCACAAACCGTGCAGGCTAAACACTCCACTGGTTTGCCATATAACCCGAGGTCAGAGCCTCAATGATCTTGGGTCTTCAAAATCATTCGAGTTTAACACCTTGATTGTGTGCCAAATGGTCGAGAATGATATCGATCAGCTGCATATCGTCTGGGAATGCTGGTCGTATAAAGATGATGTGCTCGTTGGTGTCTTCCAGAATGGGGTGACATGAAGCATGACTAAGAACGTCATCGGCATGCTAGAGATACATATATGAGGCAAAGAAGCTCCAGGAAATGGAAGGACTCACATGTTGAAGTAAGTCCTGGTCTGTCAGGAATGTAAGGGAGCACAACACAAGCCAGGAATGCAGAAGAGTTGCCAGGCATAGGACCAGCCTCACCAACACCAAAATCAGTTACACAGTGAGGGGGCATTCCAAAGTCACTTTGGATCCCTTTCTCAGCACTGGAGGATACAGGATTGTCAATGATAAGGGTGGGGTCCACAGAACATGAAGATGATAGGTTATTATGTTGATGATTTCAAAGTAGGGATTCCAAATCCTAATCTGAAGAGGTGGAACAGGATCTGGCACCTTCAAACAAGTCCCCTCATCAGTGTTTTTTTTGCCATTTGGATGGACCTGCAGTGGGAGTTCCACTGTCTAGTTCGGATCTGCATTCATCATTGTCAAAGTTCATGCAAAGAAAATCTGCAGACATACCATTGCGCATCCCTCTTTGCCGCTCAAAGGAGTTGTTTATTCTCAGCGGCTCGCAAACACATCGTCGCTCTCTCCTTCATGCCGTTAAAGGGCTGCAATCTCCCTTTGACTCTTCTTCCTGGGGGCTTCAGGTATATATGACTGGGTATCTGGCCTGAAGCTCTTCTTTAGTTAGGCTATGATAGTATCAGCAAGTGTGAATTTTATAAGCTATGAAACTATGTACTCTAGTCGTCTTTTCTTGAATGAAGCAATAGCATTGAGTCTATGAGGATGCTCTTTGCATCGCGCGTCATCATCGCATCCTGGCAGTTCCATTGGTGCATTGTGGGTTGAATGTTGAAAGGCTAAAGTCAGATAATGGTGCTAAGGGACACATTTGGCACATCCAAATTTTCAATTTGCAGGCTCTTACTTCTTGCCATTGAACACATCTTCATGCCAAACATTTTGGTCTATCTACCTATAAATCGCAAGCCAAGTAGAAAAAGCTTAGGTAATGCTCACTGCATCTTTGATAGAGAGCCAGTTTAGAATGCCACCAGGAAGGTCTGTGGTGTAGATGCTCAGTATCTGTAAGCAGTAATATTACCTTGCTTGTCAAGGTCTCTGTGGGTCTAAAAACTGTAATTACCAAGTGTAAATTGTCACATGATGTGATGTAATAGCGGTGTACTTAATACTCTGTCATGCAGTGTCACGATAATTGTCCAGAAATGTCAAGTTTACCAGAAGTGTCCTTCTACTCTAGTGATTGCGACTCACAATTCTTTCTTGTTTTACCTCGGATTTTTTTCTAAGATATCTATTATGTACTGCCCTTCCCCATTCCATCTACTTATCTGGTGTGTCTTGCTCCAAATAAATAATTGCCAGTGTGCACCGATTAGGGTTGACACTTCCCTGCCAAAATTGATGACTTGCATGCTGGTACCATTCCGCAGCAACTCACATTTGACCAAATTTTTTTCAGTGAACATGATGAAGTCCACTTTGGAGGGTGAGTGCACCCAGTACTTCCAAGGTTGTTCTCTCCAAGTTCACTCCAGCTGGGATAACTTGCTCAAATTGTTTAAGTACCACACTCTTTTTACAAGTCCAAGGTAACAAGGATTTGTCCTTTTCTGAGCGATTTCGTGGGTAGGACCCTGAGCATTCTTAAGTTATACCTTAGAATTCAATAAGGACAAACATTGGCCTTTTATGGCAACAGCTTCACTTCTGCCTTCAATGTCAACCATTACTATGCCAAATCATGTGTCTGCTCACTGAACAGCCCTCTTATGTGCATGAAAAGGTATGTATTTATTATTTAGGTCCTTACTGATATTTTTAGATACTTTTTGTGCATCCAGCAGCCCCAAGAGCCCTGGATTGCATGTATCCTGCCTCCAGTGCCCACTGCCTGCATAAGCCCTTGGTGGAGGCAGCACTGCTGTTTCTCCATCCACCATTGCTATGACAACACCAGTAGGTCTCATGATGATGACAACTCATGCAGACCACCATC
Source organism: Armillaria altimontana (assembly GCA_022818075.1). Classification (NCBI taxonomy): domain Eukaryota; kingdom Fungi; phylum Basidiomycota; class Agaricomycetes; order Agaricales; family Physalacriaceae; genus Armillaria; species Armillaria altimontana. Next base: position 9,797 of record JAIWYR010000055.1, on the reverse strand, counting down.
ACACCCTCGAATTCACTCCCATCCCCCATCCCCTTCAGAACCTCCCACATTGACATTGGTGTGAATCGCCTCTACAGATGACATCTGCACACCACAACAGTGTGTAATCCATCCGGACAGTTGACATCAGCCACCATCTTGGTGTGGGAGGAGCTATCAAAGACAGAAATAGCCACAACAATGACGACCAATGTGATGACAGTGCTGGTGGGGACAGTTATATTCTAATGCAGGGCTCTGAGAGTATCTGGAGAAAGGATTCTGGAGAAAGAGGATGTGGATGGAGGACACTGGAAGGTGGGTGATGTCAAGGAAGAGGGCAGAACAAAGATGAGGATGCCAATGGCCAATGACAACATGACAGCCATGTCCTTCCAGACATTGAAGGAGGAACCTGGGCATCATGAACCTCTCAAGAATCATGACTGTATGACAATTGCCACCAGCACCGCCACTTACCCCACCAATATCTAACATTGGCCTGCCTCAGTCTACTGTGACCCAAGCAACCTAGCTATTCCAGAGTCGTGTATCTCTCATTCTTTTGGTTGAGAAACATGACTCCGATGTACACTGAGCCCCCCTGATGCTCTGGTCATCATGGGTCACTACCCAATTCCCATTACCACCCCTTCTGCCCCATTTCCATTCCTACAGCTTAGCAACAGCCACCAGGATCCCACCACCCCCATTTTTGATATTAGAGGAGTCAGTGGTGAGGTCTGTTTCCCCCTCTGACCCCTCCATTGCCCTGAAAAAAGCTCTGATCTCCTTAAACTTTTATTTATTTCAGAAATGTTATATTTTCACATACAGATGCAATACACATTTCATTATGTCAAGGGCCAGTGGTGCAGTAGTTAAGGGTGTTACTTCTGGAAGTTGTGCATGGATTCTGGACTCATATCTGCCATGCTCGCATCAGCTCTCTTGGTTAAGTCTTCACATCTTGTGAATCTCTGTCCTCAAATATTGGTAGCGTATTGTTGATCCATAAAATCAGATTATTGTACTTGAAAGGAAAAGGCTTGAACACTGCTCAAGCAAGATATGAAAGTCATCGACTGATGACCACTAGTTAATAGCAACAAGTGCCTATGAGTCTCCCCAGTGGTGTCCATCCACTGGATCATGTGATCCTTTTCTCCTTTTGGGCCAACCACAAATTGATTCTGTAGTATGTGGTAAGTTTTAATTTCAAAGTACAGAAAAATCTGTGTATTATGATCCTATGAATGCAATGTTCAAATAATTTGGTCCATGAATTTGTGAAGCTAGGTTTGAAACTGACATGAAATTACAGCTGTAAACACATGAAACTGCTAAATATCCACTATATCTTGTGTGTAACAACATTGATGGTACATTGCCCTGTTGTATCAGTGTAATGTATTGAACTCACTCTGATCACAGTGCAGGTTTCTGGATCTTGAGGCTAGTGTAACTCATGAAGATGTTGAGTCCTCTAACTCGGAAGATGAAGATGAAGATGACTTCATCATTGACAAAGAGGAGGAATGGGACGACAGGACTGATTCACTGATGACCAACCTCTTTTCTGACCTATCGGCTCCATTGGTGGAGGAAGATAGATGGGGCAGCATCTTGGAGAGGGTGAGAGTTCATGCAAGCACCTCCAGAATTCTACTAGATAGTAGTGAAGGACTCAATCTTGGTCTTTTGGATGCTGCCTCCAGGCTTTGGGTTCTATCGTGCTTTGTGAGTAAAAGTGTTGATCTTCCTCACTCATCTCTGATTATCTTGAAGCTGGGGTGGGAGGATATAGTGGTGTTCCACATTGGGTAATGCGCTAGATCCAAACAGGGTGTTAAGACTACCTTCATTATGCCACTTATTGAAAAACAAGTATGGCTAGAGGCAGACATGTCAGCAGATTTGAAGAGTTGGCTGGTCAGTATATCTGGAGTTGTGTGTCACAATAAACAGGTGGTGATTTATGCTGTCTCTCCCAAAGAAAGTTGGCGTGCGCTTTCGAGTACATTACCACCTGTACTCATCCCTGGTAGCTGGATCAAAGTTTATCACAGTCCATCAAGAGGCAATATTAGGATGGTGAGCAAGCTGTATCCCTGGGGATGCAAGGTGCTTTTGGTGCCTATGTTTGACCCTAGTGACAGGATGTACTGATGGTGGCTTGGTCCCAAATCAATACCCAAGCTGTTCAACCCTGCAGTGGTCAATGCTATTGAGAAGGGGCACTCACACTATCACTCTCTGGGCTTCAAATATGAACACGATCTTTTTGCCAAACAGTTTTACTTCTCCCTCATTCAGAGTGCTCTTGATATTCCAGGCAGTCTCACCACTGTTTTTGCCCAATCATAACATCCCCAAGTTTGTCAAAACATAAACTGCTTGCCTAGGATCTCAGAATAGTGCTTTCAGATAGAGGAAAAGATCACTGACACAAGCAAAGGCCAATCAGGGACCATCTATGGCATCGGTGAGCAAAGCCTAGAGGTATATTTTGCAGAGGGACTGTTTTCCATTAGATAGGCTGACTGTTAAAAGAAATTCCACATAGGACAGTACATGGAGATCTCGGAAGGAATGATTGGGGATAGATGATCAGGATGGATTAGTGCTGTTGAGAATGAGATGTTGGAGCTGATTTGTCCTCATGCATCCACAATGGAGGTATATCACATCTTTAGACCTTTGTCTCCAAGCTCATAGCATTTTCAGGCACACAGCATTCACCCCAATGCTGTCATTGCGATTGCTGTGCTAAATGGTTTGTGCACTGCTCCAGCTATGGTTTTCTCAAATATGGAATCAACACTGAATGTACCTTGGAAGGGGATGATGTTCTGGGTGACCAGGAAGAGCTATCACTAGGGTAGAAAGAGAGGGTATCTGATTGATGCTAACATGATAGTGGATCCTAATATCGGGAACCGAGCCTTGAAAGTGCTTGTGCAACTTGTGCACTATGACCTGAATACTCTGTTCATTTGTGTATTGTTCTCATACCACAATATCGTCAAGGAAGAATCATGGCTACCTCTCAATGAAGCACAGCTGCTGAAAGACAAACATGAATTTTTTCATGACTTTGTCCCAGAAACCAATGTCCTGATAACAAAAGACAGATGTATTCTGACTCCAGAATTGTTTCTTCCAAAACCAGCAGAAGAACCAGGGAATGTCACCCCTCTACCAGATCCCTTGGAGCATTGCCTCTCTCCAGCATGGAATCCCTTATCTCCAGACCCACCTTCTCACTGGTGCCTCAATCCTCACCTCCTTAATGCCAAATTCTGTGTGTCTTATAATGGTTGCAAAATCGTGGTCTTGGTGAAATGTGACTGGCAAAGGAATATAGTTTGTGTCAGAGATGATATGACATTGGGAGAAACTCTGGATCCTGAGAGTGCTGGAAATACACCCTTCAATCTGACATTATGACATGTTTTTGGTGATTTCGGGTCAGCATTGTGGGAAGTGAGTTAGGAGTATTCAATTCAAAAAGTGCTCACCTGACAACAGCTTGGATCTGGTTTGGACTGTGGCCATCATCATTCCTAGAGCTCCATTCCTTCCAGATGATGTCATAGACAAAATGTTGACATTGCACAATTTGATGATGACCCCAAGGGGTTGGTAGACCATTGTTCCAACACATTGGGTTGGTTGGTTGGTTGACCTTGTGACACTTAAAATTTTTTTTGGACCTCACCTACTCCTACTGAAAAATACAACTGTCCAAGCATTATAGTGTATATATTATAGCTGTTTACTATCTTTCTAACAAGGATTCATTGGAGATTTTGGTGAACAAGGGCAGAACTTCAAAAAAAACATTTGCCAGTCTTGCCACTTGCCCTGGCATAGATCAAAAATGTTCCACAGTGCTCCAGTGAGCAGTCTAAATCAAGAAGCTAATATAATACATTAAAGTACTGTCAGGCCATATGAAATCCACAACTTGCAAGTTCAAAGGCAGGTTGACTCAGGGTCTTGCAAGAAGAAAAAGGGTATGATGTTGTCATATAACTAAGTAAGGCCAGCAAGCAGCAAGGCCCACTACCTTGTGCCCCATCAGACGGAAACTTACAGCAGTTACCAAGATACCCTTCTAACATGGCTCAAGCTACGGATGACAGATCAAGAAGTAGAATTAGAATCGATTGTAGTATAGAAGTATATATATATAACTAGATGATCAAAGTAAAATTGATAAGCAAAAACATGGTTGTGAAACAACATGAGGTTATAATATATGGATGTTTAAGGCAGTACAAATCTGTAAAACAGTCAGTCAGACACTGTATATGCTAGAAGTAAAAAAAACTCACATATAGACTATAGAAAGGAGACATGCAGACCAGTTGTTAACAGAGATTCCCAGCCAGGTGTTACAGGCTTGTGAATCCTCAAAGGATCTGAGCGATGCAGTGTTAACCTAGTAATTGTCATGCATTCAAGAACGCGGTGATGGGCATGCAGCATATCGGCGATGCAAGTGATGTCCATATCCTTCTGCAAATCCCAACATAAGAACATGATATGTAGTGTTCCAATGACTCGGCTTCACACGGCTTGGCATGACTTCTTGTGACTTGGAAGTCATCACGACTTCCAGCCTAAATGTGTCAGCAACCTAGCTCAAAGTCATATCAACTTGGCATGAAGTCGGCATGCCGTTGACTTTACTAGATGTTACTCAAAATAGCAATACCAAATTTCAATTTCAGCAGATAAGCTACAATGCTAGGTATATGCTAGTCAATCAGAGAGTTTGAGGTCACTGCACATATATTGCATGTAAAGATGTCCCAAAAGGTGTTATAGAATGGCTCACTGTGGATGGTTGAGGAGGGTGGGAACATTGTGGCTGTGTCGTAAAATGTCCGGTTTAGGAAATTGGGCCATATTTTGCAGTTGGTGGCATATTGACTCGAAGCCATAGTCAAGCCGAGTGAAGCCACTTCTCTTCTGTGACTTAAAGAAGTCAAGCCGATCACACTGGCTTGACTTCTTTCAGCATGACTCCATCGGCATGCGACTGGAAGCCGAGTCATTGGAACACTAATGATATGAACCAGATGAGGCAGAAACTTTGGATTGGTACATAGCTCAGTAAAGAGATGATTGCAAAAGAAAGGAAGCATGAGATGAAGTGTCTTGAGGTTTGAAAAACACTGCATTAACGTGATGGAAGCTTCATTGTGGTAATCAAATTTGGCCACAGAGTCCATATAGAAAAGAGTGAACAAGGTGATACTATAAATGGGGGATGATAGGTGAGGCCATGCTGGGTTGGAAATGGTACCTTCCTAACACAACAACATTTCTTGCAAGTTATCGAGATGCAGTAGGAACCACACCAATGGTAAACCATTGGGTGAGTCACAATCTTGAAGCATGAGGCTAGTAACTGTCAGAAGTTCTAGAGTATGCTTGAAGTCTTTAACACTTGCATCACAGGTGACATCCAAACAGCGAGGGCTGCACATGTGGGGAAGAAGTTTCAGAACCACAAAAGGCTGTTTGTACAGGTGGATGCACAATGTGTTCAGGTTCTGTATGGTAGTGGGCGAGAGGGATAATGCGTGGAGAGGGACATCTGCTATGGACAGTGACTGTAGGATCAGGATGAATGAGAAAGACAATAGGATAGAGTTCGTGTAGGCAGGAATTACTGTATCAGCCATGGACCCATGGTACGAATCAGATATGTTGAGATAATTTAATTTGCATAGAGATCCAGCACATGTATCCAGAGAATGCTACACATCTTCAGGAGCATCCATTGAGAAGGTACGCCATTGGGCACACCTGCAAATGATGCAATCAAGGATGGCATTCCCTGTGATATGCAGTTGAGGTGCAATGATACTGATATTGATGGGACGACCTAAACAGCGGGATATACACTTGTCCAACACACATAAAGCATGTCGTGAAGAAGACGAACCCAAACTGAGATGTAGGCTGGCATTGGATACAAAGTCCAAGCAGATATCCGACCAGAGTGAAGGGACACCAAGGTATACATCCCTCCATTGTTGACAAACCTGCACCCATCTCCATAAATTGTCTGTTGTGGAGATGCAAGCATTGAAACCACCATTCTGTCCCAAGACAAATATTTCTCTCAGGAGTTTGTGTGGCAATACACATATGGCTTTAGAATCAGTGCGCAATACTGATACAGATCGGTGAAATTTGGTACCATATGTTTAAAGGAGCAAAATCAGACCTTCACTATGAGAAGAGGAAGACTGGTTCACTGTCACTATTACAAACAGTCAGTAAGAAAGAAAGTCAGATAGTATACACTTACATTTAGAAAAAAAATTGGCAAAAGGAGAGGGAGATGCCAACTGTATGGGACTAAGCAGTGCCATCTCCTTAACAGTCTTTTTCATATCTGAGGACAGCACCAAAACACAAACAGATTCCAGTGTCGTGTTGAATGATTCACAATGAACGACAGATAAACTAAAATGCTTTAACTGCAATCATATACATTAGCCTATAACAGAGAGAAAGGCAACAAATACCTTGAACATGAACATGCACAATGCACCTCCAACCAGCTTCTCTGCATCGGGACCCATGGGAACAATGGGTCCATTCAAATTTCTAATATTGACAGGGTCAAGGTCATACTTGAGTCTTGGAGATGACAATACTGAAAGCAGCTGCATGTTTACTTGGCACAGCATAACTTGTTGGAATAGCATGGTCATTATTCACCTGAGACTATAACATAATGCATCAGCATGAATTTACAGCCCCCGCAAAGACAGAGAACACCTTGGGTTTAAACATATTCAAAGTAGTCTTGATTGACTGCTCACCTGAATTGCTGACCATGAGCATGTCATAAGGAACACCATCAGTTCGCTGCCATTGTGCATACTCTAGCGTCGACAGACCAACATCCCAATCCTCCATGAACGGTGTACCAACAGGCGACTGGAAGTGTAACACCCACTTGAGTTTCTCCATGGGCTTTGGGTGGTCCTCATTATAGTCCTCAACACCAGATAATTTGTTATACCAATTCCCAGAATGCGTGATGGCAATGAAGGCAAAAGTAGCAGCAGTGACTGTATCACCGGGTTGCATGGGCCACCTACAAAGAAAGTGCGCACTATTGGCACATCGTCACACAAGCTTGTCCTTCAGGTCAGGGTGGCCTAGATAAAACTCATCATGCATCACATTATGGCTATAAGACACTAAACCAAAAGTATCTGCCATGACTGTTAATGCAAAGGATAGGCACAGGAGACTAGATTGGTTCAGATGTATAGGATGGCTTATACAGGAGGTCATGTCCCATATCTCCTTCCCCTGCCATGTTACATAATTCAAGAGGTCACTATATACCATGTGAGCGAGATTGAATAATGACATTAATTTATGTTTACCCCACCTAGGCGTGAACATTATTTGTAAAGTAAAACTCTGCAAGAATGTCGAGACACCCAATAGGAATTTCTGGGATGGGACTATTAACCCATGACAAATAGTGGCCCAAAAACAGATGCTCCAAAATAGCATTCTGATACCATCCAACGCCTTCTCTACCTGATGACTCGATGCAATGTACTCAAGCTATTGCCTTCAAATGTGAGGTTCAACCGCTCGAATTCCGCATTGATGACATGGAGCAGATAGGAACGTTCGTCTGCATATGGCATATACCATACACATTCTAGTTGGTGTACAGCTCTGAAAGACACCATTCGATGTTTGTTTCTCTGCACGCCAGCAGCAAAGAAAGGAGAGAACCAGTCCATGTATCACGTATCAGTTTTACCAATGATGTCTGATGACACAACACAGGCAACGAAGAACTTGTTACAAGTCCAGAGTTTACGAAGGATTCATTCTTGTCTGTAGAATCAAATAAGGTTTAAGCGCTGGCATCTGATCCTAACATATGTCAACAAAGCACTTTTAGCATGTATGTCCTCCTCGTTTCTCACTCTTTTCAGTATATTTTTTGAATGAAATATAATCTTTTCATCATTGTTTATGCATCTGTCATGTTTGGTGTCCATTCAAAGGTAAGTGGATGGAGTCAAAATGTTCATCATGTGCTACTGCCTTGCTGATGGACCATCAATATGGACAAACAAAGAGGGCCTCTGGGATATATCTATTTTCACCATTTTTGCATCTTAATATACATGGTTTCTTGCTACAAATGTTTGTTTTATGTTCTTAGGTATCGAATGGTAATAAATTAGTGAGATATTGTAATGTCTGGCTTGCCCAGGACACATTTCTCCTTATCCATGAGCTTCTACAATTAACATGCACAAACAACAATGTGGTCTCGGTGCTCCGTAGAATCAAGAAAAATCATGGCAGGCATATTGTGCCTCGGCCATTGTCATGCATCCATATTTACCACATATGACTGTGTCACATCTCAATGTGATTTCGGAATAGAGACAATAGATGTTTGTACTAGTCATGAAGTTCATCATGGCTGTAGCTTTGCTCATGAACACTGGAGATAGTGGTGATTCATCAGGTGACAGAGTGAGTATGATGAGGGACTAGAACAAATGTAAGTCTCTTCCTATAGCTTCTTTTGTGAACTCACAAAACCAGGTAAGATGCACTAAGCCTGTACAACATCTGCTGATGGCTTGAGACAGTCTGTTGTTGTGGCAGATTCTATCTGTCTATAAGACCACTTTTCAGGAGGCTGCCTAACAGCTCCCTGCAATTTGTCAGTGCAATGATGGACTTGAAGTTGTACAATTAACTTACATGCTTTCATGGGTTGTAAAGATGTCCAAGAAATTAGGCTGCCATTTATGGTCCCAAAACATGATGGCTGTCACAAACCATTCACTGATGACAGCGTCAATGGAACACAGAAACTTTCTGTACTCAAAGGTCCTATATTCCGCATGAACAACACAAGGAGTCGGTTGATTTGCTTGATAAACATAGTGTTTGCAGAGAATCTTAGATGTCTGCTAGACTGTCTTGTGGATAGGAGAGTATTGATATCCACATGGGATAAAATCTCCTCAATGGTATCCTCAAGCTATAAACTCTATAGATTGCTGACGATCTTTTCAAAATGCTCGTTGGGAGCAGGCACTCAGAACTAAGGCCACCTAATAGTGCTTGGTACCCAATAGATACCATCCTGGGGGTGTTATCTGGGTCTTCTCTCGATCTAATCAACATGATCACACTATACCCTCTGGGTCAGTTATCATGAGTAGGAAATAATATGGAGACATACTTGTAGAGATGGGAATGGACATGTTTCATGAGACCAGTGGACATAGGCATGTCATTGTAGAGTGAATGGTGGATGGCTACGACTGTCACCTTACAGACAAATCCTGGACAGAGGGACTCAACAGTAGTGTTGTGTTTGGCATGGAATTCAGGTGTTATCAAGAAAAATGTGTATGCAGTATGTCAGCTACCATACTCTGGAACTGTGTAGTGATATGTCAGGAGGTAGCAGTAATGTTCAGCTGGATCCTGCCATGGCCTGCAGGCTGCCATGCTGAAACAGTGGGCATAAAAAGAGAGGTTGTCAACACTGTAAAGATGCAATGATATTGTCTTGTAGACAGCAAATGAGAAGAGGGGTCCTGTTCCCATAGGGTATAGTATTGTGGATACGATTTTCTTTCCTGTTGGATGGAATGATACTAAGTATGGGACGGTCATCAACATCGAGACAACTGACTTACCTCTGGATGACACAACATTGTAGCTAAACACTGTAAGTATGTGGTAGACAGATAGCAGGTTTGTCAATTGGCGACACTTTCAAA